>CM044903.1:62989935-63117618 GCA_024500145.1 Gentiana dahurica var. dahurica
GCCCCTCCAAAACCGTATCTCGGTAAGTGCCAAATGTGCCGGGCTCAAGGACATAGTGCTCGTTGGTGTCCCAATTTTCAGTTCATTCTGGTTTCTGGCTCGCAATCTCCACGTCCCCCCCAACATGTCAGGACTTCTGGACCACAAGCACATATGGCCGACAGCTCTACTCAGGTACGTCCCCAATATTGGCTTCTTGACAGTGGCGCATCACACCATGTTACAAACGACCTAGCCAATCTTGCCCTCCACTCGCCATACACCGGTTCTGACGACATGATGATTGGTGATGGTACTCCTCTTTCCATTACACACATTGGCTCTACTTCCCTCTCCCCTTCCCACTTAAATTTCCGTCTAAATGATGTCTTATGCGTACCTGAATTTCCCGCAATTTATTATCAATTTATCAATTTTCTCGTACTAATAATGTGTCTATTGAATTTTTCCGGACGCTTTTCATGTAAAGGAGATTCCCACGGGCAAATGCCTTCTGACAGGACCTGCTAAAGATGGCCTCTACACCTGGCCATTCGTCCCCTCATTGCCTTTGCTGCTTCTGCCGCCTCTAAAGACACTTGGCATTCCCGTTTAGGCCACCCCGCCCCTCCTATTTTACGTTCAATTTGTTCTGTTGCAAATTTACCATTTTTAAATAATGTTAATTCTGAACACTGTCATGCTTGCCTTTTGAATAAAAGCCACAAGTTACCGTTTGGCTCTTCAGCATTTCAGTCCACTCGCCCACTCGAAATTTTATTCTCTGCTGTTTGGTCTTCCCCTGTTTACGGTGTTGATGGCTCAAAATATTACGTAATTTTTGTTGATCACTTCACAAAGTATATCTGGTTTTACCCTCTGTCACGTAAATCTGACGTTGCTATGATTTTTCCTAAATTTAAAACACTCGTTGAAAAATACTTTGACGCCTCCATTAAAATTATATACAGGGATAACGGAACCGAATTCACTTGTCTACGGCCATTTCTCTCCACACATGGTATTTCTCACTTCACCACCCCTCCGCACACTCCTGAACACAATGGCTACTCTGAGCGTCGTCATCTTCACATTGTGGAAACCAGTCTAGCCCTTTTAACACATGCCTCCATACCCGTCACTTATTGGCCATATGCTTTCACCACTGCTGTGTATCTAATTAATCGCCTCCCTACCCCCACCCTCGACATGCAATCTCCCTTCCAGAAAATATTTGGCCACATCCCAAACTACGAAAAAATTACGCACATTTGGATGCTTATGTTACCCATGTCTACGTCCATACACATCTCACAAACTCGAATCTCGCTCTCGTGCCTGTGTATTTATTGGTTACTCCCTTACTCAAAGTGCATACCTCTGTCTTGACACCAGTGAAAACCGTCTTTATACATCCCGCCATGTTAAATTCGTTGAAACCGTGTTTTCCTTTCGCACATCCCCTCCTACGGCTTCCCCTGCACCCTCAGACCATCCCCTATCCTCCTGGATCCCCTCCCTTCCTTCCCCACCCGAACCCCTCCCTACCCCTCCACCACCTCCCCTCTCGGCACCTTCCACGAATTCTCACCCTATGACCACTCGGGCCAAAAATAACATCACCAAACCAAACCACAAACTCTCACTCATGGAGCACCTTCCTCCCCCTGAACCCGAACCCACCTCTCTTCCTCTGGCCCTAGCCTCCCCTGCCTGGACCTATGCCATGCAACTTGAGTATGATGCCCTTGTCAAGAACCATACTTGGGAACTTGTACCTGTTGATCCTTCCTTTAATGTTGTTGGTTGCAGATGGGTTTTCCGCACTAAGTATAATGCAGATGGCTCCGTGGATCGTCATAAAGCCCATCTTATGGCTAAAGGCTTTCACCAGCGCCCTGGGGTGGATTATTATGAAACCTTTAGCCCAGTGGTCAAACCCACAACCATACGCGTTGTTCTCACTCTTGCTACATATCATGGATGGCCCCTTTGCCAACTCGATGTTAACAATGCATTTCTGCAGGGTTCTCTATCTGAGGTTGTCTACATGCAACAACCTCCGGGTTTCTCTGATTCAGCTCATCCAGACTATGTTTGTCGTCTCCATAAGGCCATTTATGGCCTCAAACAAGCACCTCGGGCATGGTACTCTGAGCTTCGTACTTTTCTTCTTTCTGCAGGGTTTACTAATGCCAAGGCCGATGCCTCTCTCTTTGTCCTTCGCTCTGGCTCTCATGTTCTTTATATATTGGTCTACATTGATGATCATCACTGACTCGGATCCTTCCTCGGTCCAATCCTTTATTGATTCCCTTGGTGCTCGATTCTCTCTCAAGGATCTCGGTCCACTCACATATTTTTTGGGCATTGAAGTGCTCACTACACCTGATGGCCTGCTTCTCTCTCAACGCAAGTACATCCTTGAGCTCCTTACTAAAACCAAGATGAGTCATGCCAACTCGGTTGCTACACCACTACCCACGGACATCTCCACTCTCACACCCACCTCGGGCACTCCCCTCTCGGATCCCACGCTTTTTCGCAGCACTGTCGGGAGTTTACAGTACTTGCTTTTTACTCGACCTGACCAATAAACTAGCACAATTCATGCATGCCCCCACAGATGTACACTGGTCCTTTGTCAAACGCCTCCTGCACTTTCTCATTGGTACTATTGATGATGGCCTTCACATTTTCCGACAATCCCCCCTTACATTACACGCATTTTTTGATGCTGACTGGGGTGGGAATCAACCTGATTATACGTCTACTGGTGCTTACGTTATCTATCTTGGTCGGAATGCGGTATCCTGGAGTTCCAAAAAGCAACGTACCGTTGCCCGCTCATCCACTGAAGCTGAATATCGATCTGTAGCTGACACTGTGGCTGAACTTAAGTGGATTGTCTTTCTGCTCAGTGATCTCGGCTACCCACCCTCTCAAGTGCCGGCCGTCTATTGTGACAACCTTGGTGCTACCCAGCTATGCTTAAATCCTGTCTTCCTCTCTCGTATGAAGCACGTTGCTATTGACTACCATTTTATTCGGGATCAAGTTAACCAAGGCATTGTTCGTGTCTCTCATGTCCCTGCTTGTGATCAAATTGCTGAAATTCTTACCAAATCATTACCTCGGCTTGACTTTACTTCGTGGCGTGATAAGTTGTGTCTGCGAACTCGACCCACAACTTGAGGGGGCGTATTAGAGATTATTAGAAAATATGTATTCATTGTGTATATTTTGTTGTAATTACCGGTTGATTCTGTATATCCTGTATTTATTACGTAGGATACTTTCACACCATTGTACCTTTGTATAAATTATAACTTTACCAAAGCAATACAATTATCACATTTCAAAATCCTTTACCAACAAACTCCAATTCAAAAGGGAAATTCATCATGGTTAAGAGTGTTGATATATTTGATCCATGTACGAACCTTGTGGGGATGATTGGACAATTTAAGAGAATTTTGAAAATGTTCCACAGGACAGTGAACGAGCTTGATCCACCAAATGATTTTTAGTGAGTTGGGGAGTTTCAACGTGCTTGACTTGCCATCTTTATGGACTCGCTCGTGGACGAGCTTTCTGAGTAGGGAGATGAAGATGATATAGCACATCCAAACTAGTTAATACACCCTCCGTCCCATTTTATTAGTTCATGTTTCTTTTGTGGTTTGTCACAAAATAAATGTCCACTTTGTGCATTAATTGTCAAATTTCTTCAAATTCCCTTCCTTCTTGACATTATTTACAATAAAAAGTGTGTAGCATTACATACTCCAACAACTTCTAAAATGGCATAAATGTAAAAATGTTAGATCATTTAATGAGATTCAAAGTATTAACTACACATTTTTTCATCTGTGTGAAAAGTCAAACGGGACAAATAAAATGGGACGGAGGTAATAGTATTTTATTATGTTTTTAATTTTAAATTTCCATATGGGTTTTGTGTTAACCTAAATGGGATTTGTATCCTATAAATAGGATAAATTTTCTATAGATTTTTGTCCAGAAGGACAAAATTACTAAAAAACCGGGATAGAAGGAAACTGTAATTTAATCAGGACAAAAGTAACAATTATGAAGTAACAAATATGAAGTAACAACTGTGGAATAGAGCAAATATGAAGTAACAATTGTGAAACACAAAGTAACATTAACACGTGAAGTAACAATTTTAAAGTAACAATTGTGATTTTTGTCCTTTATAATCATGAAAATGTTACTTTTGTCCTTCCAGACCATTTATTAATTTTTTTGTCATTGTGACCCCTTCCCCCAATTTTCTAAGTTGAGATATTATTATGTAATCTTGAATCTTTTCTCTTTGAGAATGAATTATGTTTGAACTTGAATTAGCTCGTTTTATTCGTTTACTGCAGATCTTCTACATCAAAAAGTGTACGAGCGTGTGTATCTTTTGTATCCGTAAAAAAAAATAACAACAACACATATGAAATATCAATTTTGTACATAAATAAGAATAGCAAAGCAAGAAATCAAAATAAATATCAATTGTAAATCATAAATGAGAATGTAAATGAAATAGCTACACCACCGAATTAATTGTTCACGTATCCGATAAATGAATCAAGTTGTTGAGGTTCTCAGATGTACCGAGTGTATATTGGAGGGGAGGGGGTTGTGGACGTTTGGACATGATGTCTGAAAACCAAGGGTGGAACGGCTATATCACACAAATGGATATGCGAGACCATGTTACTGAGGAAGCTTGAATATGGTCCGAGCACGGGCGGATGTACGATCTCGGATAGGAGGGAGCGATAATTTTTTTTAAAGGCAAATAAAAAATTTAAAAAGGACACACTTTATGCATAGTTCAAATATTAGTGCATTTTTCAGATCAAGGGGACAGTTGCCCCCTTTGGTTGTATGTTAATCCGTCACTGGTTCCGAGGAGCCCCAAGCTTATACGATAAGATTGACTGAGCTTGAGGCTGTAAGGGAAAGACCTCAGGCAACAGAGAGCTTATATAAGGCTTATAAGCCCTTGATGATGTCTCGTCTTGTTGCTCGGAGTTCGTCTGCATGTCCGTCATGATGTACCAATTCTCGTAAAATGTGTAATTTTATATATACATCATTATAAGCAGTGGTGGACGCAGGTTCTCAGATAAGGGACAGTAAATTTTTTAAAGATAAATAAAAAATCAAGGAGGGCAATCTAAACCAATATTAAGGATGTTGGTTAATGTTTTAATTTGAATGTCAAAATGACTAAAAACCTCTTATTCTATAATTAATGGAATGTTTTATATATTCTCTTACTCCTTAATAAATAAGAATAGAGGTAGGAAAAAACACAATAAATATTGCTTTGGGAATTTAACTGCCTTAGTTATTTTGGAAGAATTCTTTTTGGCAACTGCCTCAGTTATTCCGGAACGGAGGGAGTACTATATATATTAATGTAATTTTCTCGGATCAATGAAAGGCAGTTGCCCCCCTTAATGGTATGTAAACCCGCCCCTCATTATAAGTATTTTTCTTGCATTATACTTTTATGCCCATATTTATGAAGCATTCATATAGAAATTTTTTATGTTATTCTTATTTCGTATTAATTACTACATGAAAAATGAGGACATTAAATTGATTTTATTATATTATTTAATATGTTTTTCTTTTCTTGGGACGTACCCATCAAGGGCAGGATGGACCTAAAAGAAGAACGAAGGATGCTGCAGTAAAGAGTAATATAGATCCAATTTTTAAAAAGCAAACCAAATTATACAGAGATTTGAAAACGGATTCAGTCCGAATCGCTAGGCAGAGTCAACGAGGCTGATGACAAAAAAAAAAAAAAAAACACAAAACATAGTTGACTATATCACACGGTAAAGATGATAGTAGAGTATTAGTCAAAGCATAATTTGGGAAGAGTAATGATACGGTCACAACCGTTGTACCACAATGAATGACACAACAGTCATCAGTACCGTTGATCGTTATAAGTCTAAATTGATCTAGACGTGAACAATCAAAATCAACGGTGCAGATAACCGTTGTGTCATTCATTGTGGCACAACGGTTATGCCCGTATCATTACTCATTTGGGAATGAAAATCATTTGGAATTTTTTTTGATACACTCAAAATTAAAGTTGAACAATCACATGATGGAGAGGTTCCGGTGACCAGACTTCTCTACAGAGACCGACTACTACTCCGGTGATAGTCACTTTAGGTTTAGGAAAAACTTATACGTATATCATATCGTTCAACAATAATATCCTTGTTTATTGAATGAAATAAATTTAATACACGCTCCGATCTGTCCGCTGTCTGATATTCCGTTTTCGGGTTCTTCTCATTGGTCTAGGTACCGGGCATTGACCCATTGCCCTCTTTCCACCGGGCCTCTATGAAAATTAAAATTCATAACAAATTCAATAATCCCCAATCACCCAAAAAAGAAAATAAGTAAATTTTACACACTCTAACTACATATAATATAATATCCCCCAATCACCTTCATATGATATGAATTCTTTTAACAAAATTTACTGTCTCTAAAATGAGAAATTTTATCGTGGAGAGTCATTGTACAGAGGTCCGAATATAACACATATGTACTAGTTGATTGTAATCTGTGTCACCCATTAGTGTATTGGATTTACAAGCAAAGCAAACCTTAAAGAAAAATTATACGGATTTAAAAATAAAAATAAGTCAGTAAAGAGAGATTATCTCTTTTTTATTGCTAAGGAAACAAATTTAGTGTAGTAAATCGGCATCATGCATATATTAGCTGACCTTATGGACAAATCTTTGTAGCATCATGGATTCTTGACTAGTTGTTTTAACAACTTCAATCGATCACATATTTCAAAAAGATTATAAACTACTTCGTTTTAATGTATAAAAGATTTCTAAAATTTGAGTGGGGCATGTGCCTCACTTTTCTTTGCTCATTGATCGAATCCGCCTTAAAAGAGGGGTGGGTGGGGTGGGGTGTAGTTAGAGTGCCGAAAGTGTTTTTTTAGAGAGATGGGGGATTATTGAATTAGTTAAGATTTTACTTTTTAGAGAGTACAACGGGCAGCAGACAGCGAACAGATCAGAGCAGGTATTAAATGTATTTCATTCAATAAGCAATGGTATTTTTGTTGAACAATATATGATAAGTTTATCCTAAACTTAAAGTGAAAGTGGATTTTCCTAATATGTTGTTTTTCGGGATTTATAGGTCCCCGACACCCAGTTGAAGACGAGCTTATTATTGTCGTATAGTTATTTTCAAGTATAATTAATTATTTTTCTTTAAGGTTTGCGTTGCTTGTAAATCCACTACACTAAAGGGTAACAAATGTGTTATATCCGGACCTCTTTACAATGATTCTTCACAATAAAATTTCTAATTTCAGAGACCGTAAATTTTGTTAAGGGCATTCATGTTACATGGAGGTAATTGGGGAGTATTATATTATACGTAGTTAGAGTGTGTAAAGTTTTCTTATTATCTTTTTGGGTGATCGGGGATTATTGGATTTGTTATGAATTTTAATTTCCAGAGAGGCCCGGTGGGAAGAGGGCAATGGGTCAATGCCCGGTACCTAGACCAATGAGAAGATTCCGAAAACTCAATATCAGACAGCGGACAGATCAGAGCGTGTATTAAATTTATTTCACTCAATAAATAAGGATATACGTATAAGTTTTTCCTAAACTTAATTTGCAAAATAAACCTAGTTTACGTATAAAGAAAGCAAGTTTAATTTGTATTCTACACGTATAAAGAAACAAAGTAAGTTTATTTTGCCTCTTATTTTTCACTTGAAGAATGTCATTGTTATGGTTGTTAAACGAACATAGTCGTTTGTAACAAAATTGGTTTTTTCAGTTTCTTAGTGTTTGTGATCGTTTGTTTGTTTAGTTTTTCGAACCAAACTCGAACATGATCGTTGGCTCGTTTTCTAAATGAACGAACACGGGTTTGACTCGTGAATGTTCGATTATATTTGTTAATGCATTTATATAAATAAATTAATGTACAACAAAACCTTAACTCATCCGATGATAAGCCACTTGTTCCTTTTATTAGAGACTATGGTGTAATTTTATATAACATTCTGAAAATTATTCTAAAATTGTTTTTCCGGGTATAATATATGTAATAATGATCCATAATTTGTTATTATTGCATTTGAAATTCATTTTTCATACCTAAACGAAGCAAAGTCGATCTGAACTCGAGTTAGAAGGTAAAAATATGTTTAACGAGCTAACTTGTATGCAAGGTAAAGTAGTTCATTTTTTAAACAGCCTAAGGTCAAAAATAATTTTTTGTTCATTAAACAAAAAATGATATTGAACGAGCTGTTGAGCTAAACAAGCTCGATTTCAAACAACCGATATTCGACTCGGCTTGGCTCATTAAATACAATAGTCATTATAAGGGATCAGGATCCTACACAAGAGCTTGTACACACTATTGGTCTTCAAGAAGAGCATGATCGATTTGTGAGGTGGTATTGGCGGTATTCATATTATAAAAGTCTACCATCATATCTACATATAGTGTTGAATGCTTTGTTAAATGATTAAACACTAACCATGAAGGTCATCACCCCTGTTTCACGCGATGAAAGTAGATGTTAATCCGGTATGTACATATAGTGTTGAATGCTTTGTTAAATGGTTAAACATTAACCATGAGGGCCAGTCCCCACCCCTGTTGATGAGATTCAACTCGACACTGTGTTCCTACCTATTTTATACCCCGTTTAGACTCGTTTTACTTAATACCGGAAGCATTTGGATTGGTTTTGATACGTATTGCACCGTTTTGATGTTTACGAGATCCGGACGTATAATCCGGGAGTCTCGGTCTTTTCGGTGTATTTATTATACTCTCGGTCACCCTAGTGTCCCGTAGGGGTTATGTGTGTTGTTGTTTTGGTGTTTTTTAGGAACTAGGTGTACGAGATACCCTAGAAATGCGTTTTGGAGCTTCGGAATGGTGAAAAAGTCCACTTTTGATGAAAAACTTGATAAACAGCCGCCTATAAAAGACAGGCAGCTGCCTAGAAGACAGTTGACAGGCGGATGCCTATCCACCACAGGCCACCGCCTACGTGAGGCTTGCAAACCCTGATTTTGTGTTAATTTTGGGACAAGCGGCTACTTATCCATCACAGTGCTTACGGTTCAATGGTCAACTTGACCAACCACTATAAAAGCCTTTTTCAGGGGATTTACATTGATCTTACCATCTCCTTAGCTCTTTTTCTGCAGCTTTTCATCTTTTTTCTTAGAATTAACTTAGATTTATATATAGTTAGTTTTGATTAGCTTTAATTATTTGTAACCCGAAGACCATGCTACTAGCTCATTGCAATTTCAATATGGATTTTGTTTTCGTTTCCGATGTTCTTCGTCTCGATTTTAGTAATTTCAAATTCTTCTTGCTTTAGATCTTGATGCTTGTTGCTTTTACGGTTGATTGCTTGTATTTTGTTGTTAGAATGAGTAGGTAACCGTATTATAGATGAGCTATGAGATAATCTTCAAAATCGAACCCTAGTTTGTTGATTGATATGTTCTTAATGTTTTGATTGTTGATTCTCGATGTTACCGTAGTTCTAGAACTTATTCTTAATCATGTTTGTTGAATTAATCACTCAATAATTGTACTACACGTATCTTCTTTATATATGTATTTTGTGAAAGGGTACGAGAACCGGGGTTCTAGGGTCACCCTGTAAAACTGACTGAGTTGTTTAGATTCAGTTTCGCGTGTGAGGTTTATATCAACTTGTTGAGCATTTCATTGATCATAGACCGTGTTAGGTCAGTTAAATTCGGTCTGCAGACTGTTGAATCTGACATAGGAGAGTAGATTATTGTATGGTGTCGATTCTCGGAATTAGAAACGACACCCTACAAATGACATCGAGAACGTTTAGGTAGGTCAAGAACACTTCAAGATTTTGCTAGGGTTATTGAGTATTAGATTGGATCATAGCTTGGCTATCTCTTTTTTCATAGTTCAAACTCTTATTTTGTGTATATTTAGTTTGTAAAACCGGTGATCTAACAAATCACCGTCTTCAATAGTTGTGTTGGCCTGAACTAGGAACAAAACTGGCTTTGATACTTAACCAGATTCCCTATAGGATACGACCTTGCTCGGCATTTATAGTACAACTGACTCGGTTGCCTGCCGGTTAGAGTTGGCTTTACCGTAGAACGGCCATCAAGTTTTCTACGCCGTTGCTAGGGAATCCGGTTGATATCTATGAGTTAGTTGAGTTTTTAGGATTAGGTCATTTTCTATTTTTTTTTCCTTTGTTTGTTTTGTTTCGTTGTTGTTGTTATCGAGTCACACCATCTACTTCGGTAGTGGTAGTGACTTGATACCGTGGTTGTGTTCGTGTTGTTCCCTGATTTGCAGTTAATGGATCATTATGCCAATTACGACTCATTTCCTTACTCATTCGGAGGCAACGACTACGGTGCTATGGGTTACAGAACACAACCCTATTTCCAGTTCAACCCATACATCTCATCATACGGAAAGGATTGGGATAATGCCCCAAGTTATTTTGATCAACAACTCGATACTTATCCATCTCCGGAATCATAGACCTTAACGGAGCAACAGATGCCGCTTGAGCAAACGGTTGAACAGTTGAGTAAATTGGTCCAAGGTCATATTAAATAATTTCGTAATAGCATGAGGACAATGCAAGTTGCGATACGGAACTTGAAGCACCAAGTTGAGCAACTGATCGAAAGGGATGAGTCCGAGAAGAGAGAACGTGAAACTTCAGTAAAAATCACACTGGAGGAATTCTATGAGGATGGTATGAATCTTGAATCTATTGAATCACCTATTCCGTCTTCGTTTAGCCCTACTGTTATACCTACGGGGGTGCACCCTATTGAGTTTGTTGTTGATATTGAGCCAACTTATTATTACTTGGTGTTTGAGTCATTGTTGATTGGTGTATGTTTTAGTACGGGGAAAATGAATTCGTTGTTCTGTGTAATGGATTCATCGAACCAATCGTGGTGGTGGAGATTGAGCCCCGTGTTCCTCAGATTTCATTTTTAGGGGATGCTCAATTCGTACGATTTTGGTAGGGAGAAGAAACGGTTTTCTCTCATTTGGTATAACTATCCTTGATCTAGTTGAGGGTAGAAAGTCGAGCTGAGGACTCTAAACTCAGAAAGTGTTTTTATTGCTTTTCTTTCCCCTCGTGTTTCACTGTATTTCTTTAGTTTGTATTTTGAATACTTTGCTACTTTTATTTTTGGTCGTTTCATTTTCTGTACTTTTATGAACTTTTATCGGCTATTATAGGCAGGGGCGGATCCACGTGCTCCATGGGGGGTCACGTGACCCCACTGGATTTTAAAAATATTTTTTTTTGCAAAACGACGTCGTTTTTCATTTTGATAAAAAAAAATCCAATTTTAACCTAATTTTAATAAAAATTCCATTTCCCTCCCATTATTCGCCCCTCATTCTGAGAATCTGATACCTAAAAAAAGAACGGGAACGCTGCCTCCTCCAGTCCTCCGACCTCCACTCCATCTGCCCATCACCGCCTCCGTTCAGGCCGCCGCCGCTTCAGTCCTTCTTCCAGGCTTCCAGCAATCTTCTCCGGTGCTGCTCACTGCTCTCAATCCATTCCCTTGATCCATATTCCATTTCTCATTTACGGAAGGCAATAATTCCATTTATCCCAAATTCTTTTAGTTTTAAATTTAGTTTAGACATTAGATTTGAGCATTTAGTTTATTTGTTGTGTTGTTACCCTAATTTTACACCCTGTGGCTGTGGTGCGGCTGTGCCTGTGTGAGTGTGACTGTGTCTGAAAGTGTGAATAATTTGTTTGGATTTTTCTGTTTTAATAATTTGATAAACTAGTAATTAGTAATTAAATTAACAAGTGTATAAATAGAAAAAAATTGTAGTTGATTGTTTATTTTTATTTTTATTTTCTTAATAGATTAGTTGCTATATCAGGTATATGGACCGTTTTGTTAATAAACGAAGTCGGGTTGGTGAATTTGAGGAAATTGTTACTGAGTTATTAGGATTACATATTTGTATATTTTGTATTTATTTATATTTATAGTTCCGGAATGTTCTATATGTGTATATATATACTATTGTACTGTAAACCTCATTTAATCAATGGAATACGTTTACCCAATTCTTCTATCATGGTATCAGAGCTTCGAGAATTCAATTCTCCCTTTCCAAACTTTTTTTAGCCACATAAACCCTAATTTTTTTTTATTTTTTTTCTGCAGTCCATCGTCTTCCTCTTTTTTTTTTTCCTCTCCCGCTTCTTGAATTTCTTAAATACCCGCTGATATAAGTGAGCATATTTGTAAAATTGTCCTTGAAAATGCTCCAAAAAATCCTCAAATGACATCTCCAAGTATTCAGAAAGACGTTATTAATTGTTTTGCTAAGGAGATACAACTTCGTATACTTGATGAGATGAAATGTGATTTTTTTCATTGTTGGTGGACGAGTCTAGTGATGTCTCAGGGAAAGAACAAATGGCTGTGATTTTTCGATTTGTTGACTGTCATGGGAATGTAAAAGAGAGATTTGTTAATGTTACCCATGTGAAGGAGACATCGTCTTCGAATTTGAAATCTGCCATTGATAATTTATTTGCTGAGTTGGGCTTGAGTTTGATGACAATTTGTGGTCAAGGGTATGATGGGGCCAGTAATATGAAGGGTAGGTTCAATGGGTTGAGCACTTTGATTATGAGAGAAAACAAGTCTCCATATTATATTCACTGTTTTGCCCATCAACTTCAATTGGCTCTTGTTGCCGTGGCTAAAAAGCATCAAGATGTCGAATCATTTTTTTTTCTATGACATCCATGTGGACGAGTGTTGTCGGTGGATCTTGTAAGCGTAAAGATATGGTTCAAGAATTCCAAGTGAAAAAGATATCGGAAGATATCAATAGTGGTTTGATTGAAACAGGATCAGGATTAAACCAAGAGGTAAGTCTTAAGAGGGCCGGAGATACACGTTGGGGATCTCATCACGATTCTTTGATAAACTTGGTTCTTTTGCTCTCTAGTGTTGTTGAGGTTCTAAAAGTTGTTGAGTGTGATGCTACTCCGGAACAGAACCAAGCAAAAGGTTTGTTGATATATTTTGAATCCTTTGATTTTGTCTTCAATTCACAGTTGATGTTGAAAATTTTGATGATCACAAATGGGTTGTCAATATCTTTGCAAAAAAAAAAAAAGATCAAGACACTGTGAATGCTATGAGATTTGTTGAAATGACAAAGAAGCAATTGCAAGAGTTAAGAGATCATGGATGGGAGGATCTCTTAGGTATTATCATTGCATTTTGTGATAAGCATGATATTGATTGTTTTTGGATATGAATGCAGAGTATGTTTTTTCATTCAATTGTCGGCGTAAAAGTAACATCACTAATGATTTTCATTATCGTGTGCAATGTTTTTATGCAATTGTGGATATGCAACTTTCAGAGATAAATGATCGATTTACTGAGATCAATTCTGAGTTACTTCTTTGCATTGCTAGTTTGAGTCCGTTCGATAATTTTACGGGGTTTGATGTAAAAAGGTTGATGAAGATGACATAGTTTTATCCTAATGACTTCTCTCCGTATGAATGTATGGTGTTAAAAACTCAATTAGATACATATATTATGGATGTGACAACGGATGACAGATTTAATGACTTGAATGGGATTGGCAGTCTATCTACATTGTTGGTGCAAACAAGAAAGCACGTGGGGTATAATTTGCTGTATCGGCTTTTGAGGCTAGCTTTGGTTTTGCCGGTAGCAACAGCAAGTGTGGAAAGAGGCTTCTCTCCAATGATCATTGTTAAAACACCATTGCAGAATCGAATGTCTGATGAATTGCTAAGCGATTGTCTTATTTGTGAGAATGCAAAGGATTTGCTAAATAGTATTAGCACTGATGTCGTTATTGAACGATTTCAAAACATGAAAGCTCGTAGGGGACAGTTGTAATTTATGGGCGATGTACGGTTATTTTGTGCTTGATTTGAAACAATTTTAATTGGTTGGCTATATTTTGTAATTGTGTGTCATGATAAGTTGAAATTTATGACTATGTATTGTACTTTTGATCCAGGAACAACCATAATCCATCAACTATTTTTGTAATATTTGCTGGAAAAAAGTTTCAATTTATCGGCATTGTAAATTTTTTTTTTTTTGAGGGTTGCGATATTTTTGTGACCCCACTGAACTATTATCCTGAATCCGCCACTGATTATAGGCCATCATAAGCCTCATTTTGGTTTGTTTTTAGGCATCGTTTAGACCGCGTTTTGTTACTAGATCGGATGTAAACGACCACAACAGTCGCAGTTTGGATTTTATGATGCTTTTATATATATTTCTAACTTTACTTTGCAATTCATCTACTGTTTGTCCTGTGCATTTGTGCCATATACTGTTTCTCCAATGAGTAAAAGAACCAGATTCTACAATTTGTATATTACTTTGGTCTTAATCGTGTAACATGTACATACTATATATTAGGTTAGCTGTGTATTGAGTTTAATGTAAATTAAGTGTGGTGTATATTAGTACCTGCATATTAATTTTCTTCCTATGGCGAGCTGCAATAGTATTTTGGCCATGATCTCAGCTTTTTGTTATATCTGATATTCTGATGTCAATTGAGTAGGCTGTTTTGCTATTCCAAGTTTCAAATTTGAATGATTTTCAACCTGTTCTACATGTGTGGCATCCCCGAATTGTTACTATATACTTGTACATCTTTGGTGTTGGTTGTGTGTATTTAATAGTACACACACCCTAGCAATTCATTTTATGGATGCCACATGCTGAAATTTCGCCGTTTCCGGATTTAAGCTAAGCCTTTCATTCCATTTATTTTCATTTTATTTAAACACCGAAGTCGGTGTTCACTTTTAAAATAGGGGGTGTTGGCTAGTTAGCCAATTTTTCCGGTTATAGTTTTACGAGTCGTGCCTTAGTTTTTAATCGCCTTTTAGTGAAATTTTGATCAATTTTTTTCAAATTTTTATAGTTTGAACATTGTTTATTGTGTTACAAGCCTTCGTATTCCGTAGTTCGACTTTTGTTAATTACTCGAATACATTCTATTTTGTAGTGTCGATTGTGTGTTTAAAATTGAAACAATTTCACGTAATAGCTTCGACGTCATAATTACTCGACTAGTGAACGATTATAGTTGTCGTATGACCCGGTTACCTAGAACTTATATTAGTAACTTTGAGGCGAAATAGAAAGGCCGTCGGTGTTAGGTACGGGATGACGGTTTTGACATTTATTTTGACCCGATCAGCGCCAAAGGCCAACCTAAACGATTAATCCATAGTTACCCCTCTAAGCCTGTTGTAGGGTGGTTAGACCGCCACCCGAATTAGCCTTTCGTGTTACTAACCCGTGATCGATGTCCTTAACTTCATTTTGGTCTACGTACCCTTGACTACCTTGCAATTGAGCTTGTTCATTCCGCATATTTTTACGATGTTGCGAGATGTTGTTGAGACGTAAGTGATGGTACGTTGTTGTGATTCACGAGTTAAACGGAAAGAAGATTGTAACAATAAATCGGATATGGATATTGATCGAAAATATGATGTATAGTACTTATTTTTCTCGGTAAATATATCTCGGTATATATAGTTTCCTATCTTCTTTAACAAAAAAAAAGGCAAAAAATCAACAAAAAAAAATCAAATCAAAGAAATCGCAAAAATTCATCAGCAATGTATATAGTTTTGTATTAAGTAAAAAAAATGGACTAAAGTGTTGTATAGTGAAAAAAAGTTGGAATTAGGGTTCAATTTTGTTTTCGGATGAAAATAGTCGGAAAGATCGAAGACAAAGTTGATAACCGAGTTTCGTGTTTATATTTCTCGGTTATCCTTTCGTATCCCAAACCCTAGCCTAATGATATAACCCTTCAAGTCCTGCTCGACCGTACTAGACGACGATAGACCTCGATTAGTGGAGATGTTTACGACGTATAAGCCAGTGGTGAAACCCCGGTATGTTACGCGTCTATAATCCGAACCGGTCGTTAGTAGTTAATGTCGAAGAAGCTATTTTAACACACACACCTTCATTATTCAACACAAGGTAGAACCAATGTTTTATGTATTCGCGTTTTTTTACTATTGTCTTATCTATATGATAGAGGAGACTCATTATACAGTTACAGTGTTGACTATACTTTCGTATGAAACGCTCGATTTTGCTCAGGGGTGAGCAAACGCTAAGAAGGGGGTAGTTGATGAGAGACAACTCGACTCTGTGTTCCTACGTATTTTACACCCCGTTTATGTTAGGAAATCTACGCGGGAACGCAACGGAATTTAAAATTTAATTCTCTTTTTACCAAAATCGACTTCGTTTAAGCTACAAGCATAAAAGAAGTATACGAGAAAGTTACCTTGGACGATCTAAAAGATCGAAACTTTATCGTCTACGGTTGATGGTCCAAGCACCGAGTCGTCCAAATGTCCAGCCTCTAGCGGTAATCCACACGAACAACCGCCGGAATCCTCGAAAGGACTGCTACCGGAAAAAGTTGACTGCTAGGTCGTATTTTCTTCTTCCTACAAAAATCTCTCAAGAACCTCTCTCTTTCTCTCCCTATAATATATTGATACAAAAGAGCTCGGCATCCCTCCCCTTTTATATAGTAGGTGGCGCCAAATATGCCTTGGATTGTAGTAGGGAACAAGAAACTATTTTCCCAATAGAATGAGGATTTAATAAATCAATATGATATTTGATTGATTATCTCATTAAATCCTTAATCTTATTTAGGATTTTCCTTAAAATCACATTTGCCATAAATTTAATATCTTATATTAAACACTTTCTAAGATATATATTGTCAATATCTAATATTGAATATATCTTTATTATATTACCATAAATCAATTTACATATGTGTATATAATGATGAAGTTTATAGAAATATAAACTCAAAATAAAATGCGGAATTATTATTGATCAAGTAAAAGTTACAAGTTGAGTTACAATGCAGCTGATCATGGGGTCTGTATATCTTCATACACCTCATGAGTCAGTTAGAAGTAAGTTACAAATGGTTACAACAGACTATAACTGAATAACCATTTTCTACATAAAGCATACTAAATTAATCAGCAGGCTGCTGGGACTTTCTGTCAGCATGCTCTGTCAGCATGCTGCTGAGGTCTTCATATTATCAGCTGACTGCACTCAGCATTCCATCAGCCTATATATTGTAACACCCCCTCAAGTTGAGAGTGGTACATGAACAACTTGCACTCACATTCCCATCAGCTACTTGAATTTTGAAATATCTTTGAAATCCCCAATTTGTCTAGTAGATAGGAAAAAATGGGTGCATCCAAGGCCTTGGTGAGAATGTCAGCTACTTGTTCTTTTGTGTTGACTGGAAGAATTTTGACAAGTCTTGATTTGACTTTGTCTCTCACAACATGGCAGTCAATTTCAATATATTTTGTTCTTTCATGAAAAATTGAATTAGTAGACCTGTTTCGCCCAAAATGGGTTATGAGCAATATGCATTGCACTGGCATTTTCAAAAAACAACACAGCAAGCAACTAAACTCGAACCTGTAAATCTTGTAATATATAAATCAGCCATTGAATTTCACAAACTACATTTTCCATAGCCCTGTATTCAGCCTTAGATGAGCTTCTAGCTATTGTCGTTTGTTTCTTGGCCTTCCAGGAGATTGGAGCATTTCTTAGAAACATCATATACCCTGATACTGATATTCTTGTTTTAGGATAACCGACCCAATCACTGTCTGTAAAACCTTAGAGTACAAGGTTATTGTCTGCTGGGAATAAGATTCCTTGACCAGGGTTAGTTTTCAAATACCTCAGCAGCCTGTAAGCTGCCTTCACATGATTTTCAGTAGGAGTGTCCAAAAGTTGACTTAGTTGTTGTACTGCAAAAGCAATATCTGGTTTGGTAAAAGTGAGATAAATCAGTTTACCCACTAGTGATATGTATGCAGTGTTGTCTTTTAAAAGTGGTGAATCACTATGCTGTAAAGTCAGCTTAGACTCCATATGTGTCTTTGCAGGTTTGGCTCCTAAAAAATCATATTCTTCTAGAAGATTAAGTGTCTATTTCCTTTGTGAAATGGATATACCTTTTGTACATCTAGTAGCCTCAATGTCTAGGAAAAATATCTCAATTTTCCAAGATCTTTGATGGTGAACTACATATGTAGAGCATCCTTTACTTGCTGAATCAACTCTTCACTAGAGCTTGCTGTTATGATGTCATCAACATAGACCAGCAAAGCAATAAAGGACTGTCCTGACCCTTTTGTAAATAAACTGTGGTCATTTTTGGATTGATTGAATGCTTGAGCCTCCAAAGATTCAGTCAACTTGCAATTCCATTGTCTACTGGCTTGCTTGAGGCCATATAATGACTTAGTAAGTCTGCAAACTTGATTCGGTTTAGTTGTTGCACAACCTGGAGGTATCTGCATGTATACTTCTTCATGCAAATCTCCATGTAAAAAGGCAGTTTTGACATCCATTTGATGTAGATGCCAATTGTTAGCTGATGCTGCTGCAAGTAAGGGTCTGACTGTAGTGATCTTGACAACAGGTGAGAAAGTTTCTTGATAATCAATCCCATATGTTTGAGTGTAGCCTTTTGCTACTAGTCTAGATTTATATCTCTCTACTGAACCATCAGGGTTGTATTTGATTCTGTACACCCATTTGCAGCCAATGGGTTTCTTGCCTGGGGGCAGATCAACTATTTTCTATGTATGAGTCTTTTGTAGAGATTCAATCTCTTGTTGAATTGCTTGCTTCCATTCATCATGCTTGATGGCTTGATTATAAGTCTTAGGCTCTTTAATAGCATCAATGGCATTGATGAATCTGACATAGTCTGCTGAGAGATTGTCCAGACTCATGACTGCACTCAGCAGGCGTGGAGTCTGCTGAATAGTGTGAGCACCCCCATGATAAACAGTTGGTGATTTTCTTGTTCTGGTGAATCTTCTTAGTTTTGTAGGTTCAGGTGCCTGGTTTACTGGTGCATGCTCTTCATTAGATGCCTCAGCTGTAGCTGATCCTATATCTGGCTGGTCAGCTGATTCATTCAGCAGATCATCAAAAGTGCCAGTAAGATATTTAGCCTTTCCCAACACCAATTGAAAATAAAGGAAAATAAGTCTCATGAAATTGAGTATTTCTAGCGACAAAGATATCTTTGTTGGTAATATCTAAGAGAATATCACCCTTAGATGTATCTAAGAGAATAACACCCTTAGATGTATAGGTTTTACTAGAGTCTGATAATTGTATAGGTTATATCAGACAAGCACTATAATAGATAGAAGTGTCGTATACTAAAACTTGGAAATCATCTAAGAAACTGGAAAACACTTAGACAACTGGAACTGAACTTAAGACTGAAGATGTACACCTAGAACTGAAAGTTCACTCAGAAACTGAAGAAGGTAAGTGCGCTAAGGGACACAGACTCGGTTGGCTTATCTAGAACTAAAGGCTGAGGGAACAAACTCAGTATTTTAAGAACTGAGGGACACAGACTCAGTTACGGAAGATTGAAAAACTGAGGGTTCAAACTCAGTTATGAAGATTTTAAGCCGAGGCTGTAAAGTTAGAATTCATGTAAGTCTGTGATGGCCTGAACTGGATCTTGTAGAAGACCTAAGTATCAAAAGGACAATGATATCTTAGATGATATTTATAAGGAATGGTGTAATCTGATTCAGTCACATATAATCAGATAAATAGAGTACTGAAGTTTTTGAAGAAGAGTAAAAACTCAGTTAATGCTCTAAGTAAGTTAGCAAACTGAAAACTGACATACTCAGTATAAAACTGATCAAGAAACTCAGTTTTATAGTCAGTCATCCAACAAACTAAAAGTACACTCGAACGTTGTAAAGGAAGCAACTCTATTGGATGAAATACTGACAAGTCAGAACGGTCACTAAATATAGCCGTTGCACCAAGGATCAAACAACCGAATTAACAAGATTACAATCATTTTTGTGCATAAGTCTCGTTCATTCGAATTGCTCTCTTTATTTGCGCTCAACAAGATCATATCTAGAATTCTTCAGGTGTTCAAGCTACATCGATCTTATTCAGATTTCTACACTTTGAAGAACCACAAGCAAGAATCAATTTAATGATTCTCAACCCAACTTTGATTCTTAATCAAAGGTTTAGACTGTGAAGCAATCCGGTCAAGGAGTTGCCAATGACAGTTGTGACATTTGCAGTCGGGTAGACTGTGTTTGTCGTGATAGTTGGTGAAGAGGCAATACAACCCTCTAAGGACTAGTGGTACAAGCAGTTGAAGAGTAGCCATACCACTTGTTCTTTAGTTGTTTAGATAGTGACACTAGGGATTAGTCAAGGACTATCATATAGGACTTTTTGTAACAGCGTATCTCAAGGAGTTCTAGT
Organism: Gentiana dahurica var. dahurica; assembly: GCA_024500145.1. NCBI lineage: Eukaryota > Viridiplantae > Streptophyta > Magnoliopsida > Gentianales > Gentianaceae > Gentiana > Gentiana dahurica. The sequence goes on from CM044903.1 coordinate 63,010,434, forward strand.
GGAATTTTCCTCCTACATCACAGGGGAAGAGTGGACTGACAGGATTACACCACCTGGAACCACTATAATTCTTGCTCTACTTACTTTACGCAATTACTTTTTGTTATTTACTTTTACAGCATTTATATTTGTTTATACAACATACTGAAACTGATTGTTATAAGCATACATAGTTCACAAACTGACATTCACCAAAATTCAGTTTTGCATACACAACTTTTTCTTAAGAATAACAAGATCCAGATAAAGGCTAAAATCTATATCCGCTGCCGGTTGACTCAGTTTTGCATAAGTCAGTTTGAGTTAAAAGCACATTTGTCAGCTCAACTCCACACAAGTTCAAACTGAACCTTAATTGTTAATCAATCTGTACAAGTCTCAGTTAGGTTTTTGGTGACAAGTTTATTCACCCCCCTCTAAACTTGTGTCAGCCTTTCCAAGGGACCAACAATTACAAAACTTGACATCAGCATACTGTGAACTAATAACTTGCAGTCTTTTATCCGGCAAGTGCCCAAGTCTGTATTGCCATAAAAGTGCATCATCTAATCTATCAGATAAGGTGTGATTTTCAACAGCATTGGTGACAGAGAGTCTTATTAGTTGATCCATGACATAAAGTCCTCAGTGTAACTTAGTTGAACCCATCATTTTCTTGTTCTTATCCTGCAAAACACACTTGTTAGCAGAAAAGATAGATGCACCTTTTGTATGATTAATAAAAAGGGTAAGGATAAAATGTTATATTTAAAACCAGGGATGCAAAATACATCATGTAAGACCAATTGAGTGTTCACCCTTACTTGTCCTATATGAGTGACAGAGACATTATTTCCATTAGGAAGTCCCATTTTTATACCAGATGAAGGTTTGGGATTGCTTAACAGATCTAATGATCCTACAATGTGATATATGGCACTAGAGTCCAAGATCCATTGTATTGATCTTAATAGATTTAGATCACATGTTCCTGTGGCAGATGAGTAGTGTGTGACAATATCAGCAGGTTGACCAATCAAATCCTGCATGTCTAGGAGGATCATTTAGCAGAGCCATCAACTTGTCAAGTTGCTGTGCAGTAAGAATGGAAAACCCCGGTCCAGTAAACCTACTTGGTGCCTGGTCTTCTTCTGCTGATTGTTTCTCTTCTACCATGTTGGCTATTTTTGACTTGAAACTAGGAGAAAATCCATGCTTCTTGTAGCAAGTCTCCTAAGTATGACTATTGAATCCACAAAAACTACATTGCATCTTCTTGGAATTTTTTGGTCTGAGATTTACAGCAGAGTTAGGTCTGCTGACAATCTGATTTTGTCCCTGTCCATTCTTTTATGACAAGAGAACCATGGAATCTTGATTCGTCGCTTTGTTATCCACATATAACTTTTGTCTTTAAAACTTGATTGTCATTGCAAATACATCATGAATTTCTGGAAAGGGCACCATCAACATTGCCTGTGAAACCATTGGTTCAAATTCATCCGTCAAACCTTTGAGGAATTTAATGACATGTTCAGCCTCCATATGATCCATCATATTGCTAATAGCATTGCAGTGACATTGAGGATCACAAGAACAAACTACTAAAGGTCTGATGGTCTTGATTTCTTCCCAAAGAATCATTAACTTTGTGAAATATTGATTGACAGAATGTGCGCCTTGCTTCAGCAGATGCATTTCTTCAAGAAGATCTGAAAGTCTTATGGCATCAACATTTGAAAATCTTGCTGCAAGATTCTTCCAAACTGCATGTGCATTCTTGAAATACATCAAACTTTGCATAATGGTGTTCTCTACAGAATTCAAGATCCATGATCTCACCATTTTATCACATTGTCTCCATGTAGGGAAGTCTATTGAATCTGCTTCTGGCTTTTTGATTGTGCCATCTATGAAGCCAATTTTGTTCTCGGTGATTAACACCATCACCATGGACATCTTCCATAGATTATAGTTGTTTCCATTCATCAATGGATGAACAAGAACGAGAGAAGGATTCTCATTAAAATGAACATAGAATGGGCTGAAGGGACTTATTTCTTGTTTCTTAGCTACCATGGCTATGAAGAACTCCAGAATTGATCACAAATCAATAATGAAAGTGAAATTACAAAGAAATCGATCATGAAAAGACCAAAAACTCAGGAAAAGAATGACCGTTTGCTCTCAAGAAACTGATATCTCAAAAAAGATGAAGAACACTCTCAAGATTCATCAAACAATTAGAGAGAAAATGTAGTAAAGCTTTTAGAAATTCTCAAATTTCTGCTCTGATACCATGATAAAGTTTATAGAAATATAAACTCAAAATAAAACGCGGAATTATTATTGATCAAGTAAAAGTCTCAAGTTGAGTTACAATGCAGCTGATCATAGGGTATTTATAGCTTTATACACCTCATGAATCAGTTAGAAGTAAGTTACAAATGGTCACAACAAACTATAACTGGAAAACCGTTTTCTACATAAAGCATACTAAACTAATCAGCAGGCTGCTGGGACTTTCTGTCAGTAGGCTCTGTCAGTAGGCTGCTGAGGTCTTCATATTATCAGCTGACTACACTCAGCATTCCCATCAGCCTATATACTGTAACATATAACATATATATACTATACACATAAACACATATATATATATATTAGGAACATTTTATTATGTTTTGATGATGGTCATACTAGCTGTTATAGCAAGCCTGAAATAAGTTAGAAATCTCTGTATAAGTCTTTACATAGAGTCTGACATGTTGTATAAGTTGAGTCAGACAAGTATTGTACTAGTTGGTAGGATGGCTAAGTAAAACAAAAATCTAGCAGAGTAAAGGCAGCCAAGTACCAGTAGAGAAGCATGAAGACAAATGGACTGAATTATAACCAAGAAAGTCTGTGATGACCTTTGATAAGTCTAAATTATATTTCAAGTGATGAAATTCATTGTTTAAATATGGTGTACACTGATCTCACTCAAATCAAGGATCAGTGAAGTACAAGGACTCTTGTAAAATCAAAGGAAGAAAACAAGCAGTGACCGACAAAGTGAACTGTCTGCCGTATGAGTAAAGAAAAAGTAATGAAGGAAGAACTAACCAGCTAAGTCAGCAGAAACACTCAACCATTCAAGCAACAGTCAAGTAAAGGAACAATAAAGCAATTCAAGCTTATTCAGAATGTGAAGAATTAAAGAGGATTCAGAGGATCAAGCATTAGATGCATAATCAATCAAGAATCAATCAAGGACGGAGTTTATGATAGACGTTTGAATTCAATCCAGATCATTGAAATCAAGGATAATATAATCAAGGGGGAATCAAGAATTAATTCAAGGATTATTCTCAACATTAAATAGCAATCGGACTGAAATTCAAATCAAGGATTAACAAGGCTATAAATAGAAGGCATTGACAGATAGGAAAAACGATGATTATGATTTTGAAAAACAAGCAGAAACTCTGTCAATCTGAAAAACCTTCTATTTGAACTTAAAGGACACATCTAGAGATCAACTCAGCAATCAGAGCTCAAATTCCACATCAAGCACTGAGATTGATGAACAGAATCTGTGAATCCAATTCACACAGTCAAGTAACTGAATCAGATCCATCTGAGAAGGAGTTGTGTTTGTGATAGCTGCTGAAGGATTTGTTCTCAAGGAGCAGCATTGAAGACTAAGTCACTAAAGCTTTTGAAGCCAGGGAGTGATAGTGTTGGAGATTGGGAAGGTTGTGTAGCCAAGGACAATCTAACTATTGTATGAGTGAAAGCAATAGTGAATTCCTCAAATCATCACAGGAGAAGAGTGTATTAAGGGATTACACCACCCTGAACCACTATAAACCTTTGTGTCTATTTACTTTCAACACTTTACTTTACTGCACTTACTTACTGTATAATTCATACTTTGTGTGTGCATATCCTACTTTGAATTAGTATTAAACGAAGGGACTTATCCGCTGCTTGAAATCTTTTATATTGAGAATTTTTTTTGAAACTCCAGTATAGTCATTCACCCATCCCCCCTCTGACTCTACTTTTACCCTTCTATGGGACCAACAATTGGTAGCAGAGAAGTGTTCCTAGTATCAGAACCTATTCAAATCTGATTTCTGGTAACAAGGAGATCACACATTTTCAAAGTAGTTTTCAAATATGTAATTTGAGTTTTTCTGCATATACAACTCTTTTCATCATGGAATCATCAAGTTTTATGTATAAGATTCCTGTTTTTCATGTAAATAATTTTGAAGAACACCAAATAAGAATGCTTTCTCATCTTGCAGCATCTAATGAGGAGATGATGAATGTCATCAATGATAGACCAATCCAGATCATAACTATTGCAACAACAGGAGCAGTTCAAGGAAAAGAAATAATCAAACAAAAGAAGAACTGGACAAAGGATGACAGTAGAAGAGCAAATCTTGACTTTGTGGCAAAAGATATGATTATGAAGACTCTAGACAACAATATGTTCATGAGGATCAAAGATTGCAAAACTGCAAAAGAGATGTGGGAGAAATTAACTCTAATCAAGGAGGGATCAGAGGCAATCAAGGAAAACAAATTATCTGTTGTAAAACAGAAATTTGAAAATTTCAAAATGAAGACTGGAGAATCCATTGATCAAATGGACATCAGGTTTTCAGGCATCTTGAGTGAACAACAACAACTAGGTCACTCATATCCACAGAAAGAAGTGTGCTTGAAGATCCTAAGGAGTCTTCCAGACAGATGGAAAATCATCACATCTGTAATGAAAGGCAGCATAAATTTAGAGAAAACCGACACTTTAACCCTGATGTCAAAGTTGAAGGCTCATGAATTTGAGTTACTCAGTGAATAAGGTGCACCAGCGGAGTTGAACAAGAACAGTGCACTCATTGCGCCCCAGCAGAGTCAGCCAACTGACTTAACCAGCAAAGCGACAAAAGAGTTGAAAGAGCAGATTGCATTACTGAAAAAAAAATTCAACAGATTCAAGAGAAGACAAACTAGAGGAAACTCTTCATCAAACCAGACATCCTCTACAAGCAAAGACATGAAAAAAGGATGATGATTATAGATGCTTCAACTGCAACAAAAAAGGACACTTCAAAACTGATTGTCCTGAAGAAAAGAGAGATAGGAAAGATGAAAGGAGAAAGTAAAAGTCTAAAGATAAGGAGAAGTATTCAATAGACAAAAAGAAGTGCAAAAAAGCACTAAAAGATGAAACAAGCAGTGATGATGACAGTTCAGCTGATTCATCTAATAATGACACAACTGGAGATGACAACTTGGAAATTTAATAGAGCTGAAGTTGATGAAAACTTATTTATTGAAACAAACCAGTCCTTGTACAATTATTTATCCATCACAATCTAACATAATGATTCTCACACTTAACTAGGTGATAGGTGTACCAATTACATAGTGACACTTAACAATACACATGGACCAATAGTAGGACATCACATAACAGTCATTATCTTAACAGTTCAGACAATGGGAAGGAAAATCTATGTCCGATGACTAATGAAATTGATGAAACAGAGGTAATATCTAGCTCATACTTATCAAATGCATCCACATCTGACATTGCACAATCTTCTACTCTCCCATTAGATTACGCAAATCTAAGTCAAAATCTCATGAGTAAATTTGAGAAAATTCATATAAATCATGAAATTCTAGAACAAGAATGTGAGAATCTGAGAGAGTAAAATAAAAGATTAATGAAAGAGCTGGATGGACTGAAAGCTGAATCAACTAGTAAGGAAGTTCACTCAACTGATCAACAAGCAGCAGCCGATCACTCATCCGATGTTGAAAGACCAGTTGAGAAAATATCCCTACCAATCAAGAGCACCACTGTACCACTTAATACACCAACTTACAAACCCCCAAAAAGGTTTGGATCCAGATATGGTCTTGGCTACAACAGTCAAAATGAGAAAGGAAACAATGGAAAACACAATTACGAATCAAGGACCAAAACTGGACCCAAGTTCAGAAAAGAATAGACTATAGTTTCAACTACTCATCATGCACCAGTGAAGTCAAAACCCAGTGCAGTGAAACAACATAGTAAATCATCAAACCAGCCCATTAAAGGCAAAGTCTTCCTGAAAGGTAAGGGAATACTTTACCCTTCAGAAGATGATTGGAATGTTCCACCATCAGTATACAAAAGGAAACCAGTTCACAAACAGCCATTTGGATTCAGGAAAAACCAGCATAAACCTGGCCCTGGATTTAAAAGACAGTTTGAGAATAGGTCACCTCCTGTCTACTGGAGAGTGAAACAAGATGAAAATATTCCAAAAAGTAGAGAATTGTATCAGAATACTTTTAGATCTATTAGAAGCCATTATGCCATGCCTTACACTTATGAGATTGATGACTTCAACTATCCAAGAAGAAGATCCGTTGTATTTATACTTGGAGTAAGAGGCCTGACTGCTAACAAGTATGGACCCAACCAGTGTTGGGTACCTAAAACTGCATAATTTGTTTTGTTGAATGCCTGGTACATAAACAATGGATGTTCCGGACACATGATAAGAAATAAAGGATGGCTTACCGACTTTAAAGCTTTTTGATGGACCCAAAGTTATATTTGGAAAACCCCGACAAGATTATAGGGAAGGCATCTTGACAAAGAAAAATTTGAAGATTCAAAATGTAAAAGAGAATACAACATGCATGTGGTAGATTGAAGGACATCAAAGGCAGAAACATGCTTACTTGCAAAGAACAAGCAGTCAACAAGCTGGATATAGCATAGAAGACTCAATCATCTGAACTTCAAGGCTATTAACAGTCTGTCAAAGAACAAACCTGTGAAAGAACCAGATCAAGAGCAACTCCAACCTAATTTAAACCGGCTGAGAGATCATCCTGAAGAACAAGTCATTGGAGATGTTCATACAGGAGTTAGAACCAGCAGACAACTGGAAAGTATGCTAACTTTTTTCCTATCATAAGTGGAACCCAAAACAATAGATGATGCAATTCAAGATGCTGATTGGATCACTTCCATGCAAGAAGAACTCAATGAATTTAAGGGAAATGAGGTCTAGGAACTTGTTGACAAACCAGCTATGGTAAACATTAATGGAACAAAATGGGTATTCAGAAACAAGATGGATGAACAAGGAACAATTGTAAGAAACAAAGCAAGGCTAGTTGCAAAAGGATACTCTCAAGCTGAAGGAATAGACTATGATGAAACCTTTGCACCAGTAGCAAGATTGTAAGCAATCAGACTCTTTCTAGCTTTTGCAGCACACAAGGATTTCAAAGTATATCAAATGGATGACAAGAGTGCATTCTTGAATGGACTTCTAGAATAAGAAGTATATGTGGAACAACCCCTAGTTTCCAACTCAAAGGAAAGGAAGATAAAGTATACAAGCTCAAAAAGGCACTATATGGACTCAAACAGGCACCTAAAGCCTGGTATGAGACACTGTCAAAATTCTTAATCGATAATGGTTTCAACAAAGGGACTATTGTCAAGACTCTCTTCAAGTTAGAAGAAGGAACAAGCACTTTGTTAGTTCAGATCTATGTTGATGACATTATCTTTGGATCAAGATGAAAATCTTTGTGAGAAATTTGCAAATCTGATGAAAAGCAAATTTCAAATGAGTATGATGGGAGAACTCAATTACTTTCTTGGTTTACAAGTGAAACAAATGAAGGATGTCATCTTTATCAATCAAGCCAAGTATACAAAAGACTTGATACACAAATATGGTATGGATACAAGTGGCACATCGGATACACCAATGTGTGCAAGAGTCATTCTTGGGAAAGATGAAACTAGAAAAGATGTTGATCAAAAGTTATATAGAGGAATAATTGGATCTCTACTCTACCTGACTGCAGGCAGACTTAATATAGAATTTGCAGTAGGAGTTTGTGAAAGATTCCAAGCTCAACCAAAGGAATCTCACTTACTAGCAGCTTAGAGAATCATCAAATATCTGAAGAACACAATTAATGTGGGAATTTGGTATCCAAAAGATGGAGGATTCAAACTAATATCATATTCAGACTCAGACTATGCTGGCTGCAAGATTGATAGAAAAATCACCTCTAGAACTTGTCAAATGCTAGGCAGCAGACTAGTATTATGATTTAGCAAAAAGCAAAACTCTATATCCACATCAACAGCTGAAGCAGAATATATAGCAGCAAGTAGCTGCTGTGTACAAGTGTTATGGATCAGACAACGGCTAAGAGACTATGGAATAGAGGAAAAAACAATTCCAATTATGTGTGATAACACCAGTGTAATATCTATTACTGAGAATCCATTATTACATTCAAGAACAAAGCATATTGATGTGAGACATCACTTCATCAGAGATCATGCAGAAAAAAAAGATGTAATCTTGAGATATATATCAACTGAAGATCAATTGGCTGATATTTTCATTTAACCGCTCAGTCATGAAAGATTTTGCAAATTGAGAACTGAGTTGGGAATGATTGAAATCGATTAAGTTATAAAGAGCAGCTAATTGGAGTAATCAGCTAAGTGACTTCACCAGCTGACTGAACCTTTGCCACTTTGGGTGCGTTCACTTGGCAGGTAAAGCACTGGTAACCAGCGAAGTCCACTTCACAGATTGTTAGGAACAATTTTATACAGCAGCTCAGTAAAGAAGTCAATACATGGCTTAGTGACCAGCCAAGTTACTTCACCGTTATATGACTTGGAGAAAACATCCAAGTTAAGTGTGAACAAAATCAGTTTTATATATGTGGGAAATCGAATAATTCATGGAGAATTATTTTATGGAAGATTACAAACATGGATATTATATTACAATTGTGGAGTTTATTTTTGAATTGAAGGTATGACGGCAATGCCTCGATTCAAGAGACAATCCCAGCACAGAGCAATGGGGAATGAAGGACAATACCAAAGATGAAATCACCATTACACAAGAAGAAGTACATCTATTGAATCCAAATTGGACAAACTGATTAGCACACCTGATACTACCAACAGCTTTCAGTTACAACGACAAGATGATGCTGCCAAAAAGGGGGAAAGAACATGTATGCCTGAAATTTCAAAAGAATGAAAGAAGAGGTATGCATGAAACTTCTAAGAGGATGAAAATACTTTATTCATTTTGGCGAGTTTTATTTTGTTGTTATTAAGAAAATTTGCATACTTATGTTCAGGCTTATGAGAGTTTTGGCCTCATCAAAAGGGGGAAATTGTTGGAACAGTTTATTATGCTTTGATGATGGCCATACTAGCTGTTATAGCAAGCCTAAAATAAGTTAGAAATCTCTGTATAAGTCTTTACTTAGAGTCTGACATGTTGTACTAGTTGGTAGGATGGCTAAGTAAAACAGAAATCCGGCAGAGTAAAGGCAGCCAAGTACCAGCAAAGAAGCATGAAGACAAATGGGCTGACTTATAACCAAGGAAGTCTGTGATGACCTTGGATAAGTCTAAATTATATTTCAAGTGATTAAATTCATTGTTTAAATATGGTGTACACTGATCTCACTCAAATCAAGGATCGGTGAAGTACAAGGACTCTTGTAAAAATCAAAGGAAGAAAACAAGCGGTGAACCGGCAAAGTGAACTGCTGCCGGCTGAGTAATGAAAAAGTAGTGAAGGAAGAACTAACCAACTAAGTCAGCAGAAACACTCAACTGTTCAAGCAACATTCAAGTACAGGAACAACAAAGCAATTCAAGCTTATTTAGAACATGAAGAATTAAGGAGGATTCAAAGGATCAAGCATTAAATGCATAATCAATCAAGAATCAATCAAGGACGGATTTTGTGATATACGTTTGAACAAAATCCGGATCACTGAAATCAAGGACACTATAATCATTAGGGAATCAAGAATTAAATCAAGGATTATTCTCAACATTAGATCGCCAATGGATAGAAATTCAAATCAAGGATTAGCAAGGCTATAAATAGAAGGCATTGACAGACAGGAAAAACGACGATTACAATATTGAAAAACAAGCGAAAACTCTGTCTATAACTTAGAAGAACACATCTAGAGATCAACTCAGCAATCAGAGCTCAAATTCCACATCAAGCACTGAGATTGATCAATAGAATCTGTGAATCCAATTCACACAGTCAAGTAACTGAATCAGAGCCATCTGAGAAGGAGTTGTGTTTGTGATAGCTGCTGAAGGATTTGTTCTCTAGGAGCAGTGTTGAAGACAAAGTCACTGAAGCTTTTGAAGTCATGGTGTGATAGTCTTGGAGATTGTGAAGTTTGTGTAGCCAAGGACAATCTAACTATTGTATCAGTGAAAACAATAGTGAATTCCTCCAATCATCACAGGAGAAGAGTGGATTAAGTGATTTTCACCCCGAACCACTATAAACCTTTGTGACTATTTACTTTCAGCAATGACTTACTGCATAATTCATACTTTGTGTGTACATATTCTACTTTGGAACAGTATTAAAAGAAGGGACTTATCCGTTGCGTGAATGCTTTTATATTGAGAAATTTTTTTGTAACTCTAGTATAATCATTCACCCCCGTCTAACTATACTTTTACCCTTCTCTGGGACCAACAATATGTTAGGAAATCACTAGTTTAACGCAGCGGAATTTAAAATTTTGATTTCCTTTTCTAGATCGTTCTTCGTTTAATGCAATAAACACGTTAAGTAGTTTGACGGTAATACCTTAGATGATCTACAAGATCGTCGCTTTGACCGCCAACGGAGAGTAGTTCAATGCGCAAGCCGTCCACGCGTCCGGCCTCTATCGCTAATCCACACGAACCCCTCGCCGGAATCCTCCTTGGATTGCTAACGGAAAAACTCCGGCTGCTAGACCGGACCTTTTCTTCCCTCACAAACTCACTATGGAGAGCTCTCTATTTTACACAAGAATTATGAACTCTTGCAATTGTGATGTACTAAAGAGCTTGACACCCACTTCCTTTTTATAGAGGAGGTGGCGCCCCTAATGGTGTGTAGGAGAAGAAAACATTTTTCCAATAAAATAAGGAAAATCAATTAGATTGATTTATCTCTTTAATTATAATTTATTTTGTCAATATCATATATTGATTATAAATATCCTATTACCATAAATCTATTTTTCCAAAATCAATTAATATCTTATATTAATATTATGGCAATATTTATTAATTAAAGTGCACAATCCAAGTGTATCTTATACACATAAAAGTGGCGCCCCATTAGTCAACTAATTGACTTCCGGAATATTCTTTAATTAATATAATTTATATATAATTAATATCTTGTATTTTATTTATTCATAATAAATAAATACCACCATATTAATTTACCACTATAACCTTTATAGTTTGAGATAAACTTTCCTTATTTGGTTATCAACTATAACCGCATTTTAATCCGACTCGATGTTCATATGTGTGTGACCCGATAGGCTTCGAATATGTTGGCCGTAGACACAAAGTGCAATTTACTAAAATGCCCTTCATACCTAACGATCATGGGATAGCGTCTAGCAACACACCGTGACCCCCAATTATCGGAAGAGTCAAAAGCAATGACTACTACCTTTCATGTAAAGCGGTTACCGTGTAACTTACAATCCTATCGCAATAATAATATCCATACGATCGTATCTCAAGTGTCAATACATTGACGATCGTATCTTATAATCTGGATATCATGCTCTCCCTCGGAATAACACATTTACTCCCACTTTGCAAAGATTCTCGAGAGCTAGACATTCCTTATAAGAAGGCCATTTCGGATATTCAATCCCAATCATAGGATACGCGATTCCCGGACGACCAATCATGTATACTCCGCATGCTTCAATATCATACCCAATCACTACCGCATGATCGCCCCGTGGTTAGGAGAAATCTCAATAGTGTCAAAGCATGACAATCCACACCGTGATGCCATGAAGACTCCGGTCAAAGGATAATTACACAACCGCCACATAGTGTGACACTTAATGTAAGTGGGTCGGTCTAACGTACGCATTCTCTAATACACGTCCACGTACAGTCCAAGTGTCTCTACACTTCGATAGACGAGATCTATCCCTACCTTCTAAAAGATAGAAGACATCCAATACGTGCTAGTCCGATTATACTATCAATGTCCCATTTGATAATATGTAAGACTAGAGACATTTAAGTACCAACCTTGTTATAGTGATTAGAGATCTCATCAACCATAATCACTATCATGGTTTCTCTATCACTGATTGATACTAGGGGCGTTACTATATATATACAACAAATAATATGAAGACAAACAATATATAATAACATAAGTGCTTTTATTAATCATAATAAAGTTATTACATGAACTAAATAGACTGTAAATGACCCAAACCGGTCGGATCCGGTCCAACCCGATTGGGTTTAGGACACCTTTCCAACAATCTCCCACTTGGCCTAAAGCCAATCACCCATATGCCTAAGCCCGTGCAAGTGAACATGTTTCTCATGCTTAGCTTGAGACAATGCCTTGGTTAACGGATCGGCTATGTTATCATCCGTGTGGACTTTCTCTATCTTTACATCTCCTCTATCTACTATCTCTCTAATCAAGTGATAGCGCCGTAGCACATGTTTGGACTTCTGATGAGACCTTGGTTCCTTTGACTGAGATATCGCTCCATTATTATCACAGTGCATAGGCACTGGACCTTCAATGGAGGAACCACACCAAGTTTAGGAATGAACTTCTTCATCCAAATCGCTTCCTTTGCCGCCTCGAGGCTGCTATGTATTCGGCTTCCGTTGTAGAGTCCGCAGTAGTCTCCTGCTTGGAACTCTTCCAGCTCACTGCTCCGCCGTTAAGCGTGAAAACAAATCCAGATTGTGACTTAAAATCGTCCTTGTCAGTTTGGAAACTGGCATCTGTGTAACCTCGTAATACTAAATCATCGTTCCCGAAAACCAGGAACATATCCCTAGTCCGTCTCAAGTACTTAAGGATATTCTTGACAGCAATCCAGTGACCATCACCTGGATTGGACTGGTACCTACTAGTCATACTAAGAGGGTACGAGACGTCTGGTCTTGTGCATAACATGGCATACATGATGGACCCGATTGCCGAAGCATAAGGGACTTTACTCATTTGTGCCCTTTCCTCCTCTGTCTTAGGACTCATTCCCTTCGACAAGTAGACCCCATGTGACATGGGCAGCAATCCTTTCTTGGACTGCTCCATGCTGAATCTCTTCAGCATCTTGTCTATGTAGGTGGATTGCGACAGACCAAGCAACCTTTTAGATCTATCTCTATAGATCTTTATTCCTGAATAAAGGCCGCCTCACCCAAGTCCTTCATTGAGAAGTTCTTGGATAACCAAGCTTTGACTGATTGTAACATAGGCACATCATTCCCTATGAGCAATATGTCATCCACATAAAGCACTAAGAACACAATGGCACTCCCACTAACCTTCTTGTAAACACAGGGCTCATCTTCGTTCTTGATGAAATCAAACTGTTTGATTATCTCATCAAAGCGAAGATTCCAACTCCGAGAAGCTTGCTTTAATCCATAAATGGATCTTTGCGGTTTACACACCATCCTGGCATCATTGGTTGTGAAACCCTCAGGCTGTGTCATATACACTTCCTCAGACAGGTTCCCGTTAAGGAAAGCTGTTTTCACATCCATCTGCCAGATTTCGTAATCATGGTATGCTGCAATAGCGAGCAAAATTCTAATGGATTTTAACATGGCAACAGGCTAGAAGGTTTCATCATAGTCAACTCCTTGTCTTTGCTTATAACCTTTTGCCACCAACCTAGCCTTGTAGGTGGTCACGTTACCGTCCATGTCGGTCTTTCTCTTAAAGACCCATTTACACCCTATGGGAACTATTCCCTCAAGCGGATCAACTAAGTTCCAAACTTGGTTGTCCTTCATGGATTCCATTTCGTAATTCATGGCTTCTAGCCATTTCTCTTTGTCATGCCTTAATAGCACTTCCTCATAAGTTCTAGGGTCCTCATCTTCCATGAGATACACGCCGGTGTACCTTTCGGGTTCACGGCGTTCCCTGGTGGATCTTCGAGGTGCTATTGTGTCTACGGTAGAGGGTGGCGCCACATTTGTATGTGGTGTCTCCTCTACTTCCATCAACGGACTGTTATCCGTAAGTGGTTCTCGAATTTCTTCAAGATCAATCTTACTCCCACTGGCCCTATCCAGAATAAACTCTTTCTCCAGAAAGTGGCCAGTCCTGGCAACAAACACCTTTTGTTCCTCAGGGTGGTAAAATTGGTATCCTCTAGTTTCTCTAGGATATCCCACAAACATACATTTGTCGGATCTGGCCTCCAATTTGTCGTGCATCATCCGCTTCACATAAGTTGGACAACCCCAAGGTTTAAGATATGCCAGATTTGGTTTCTTCTTGGCCCATACCTCGTATGGTGTAGAATCAACCGTCTTTGATGGAACTCGGTTCAGTGTATAGGATGCGGTTTCTAGAGCATACCCCCAAAACGATTTTGGAAGAACTGCATAGCTCATCATGGATCGCACCATGTCTAACAAGGTGCGGTTCCTCCTCTCCGACACGCCATTCATCTGTGGCGTTCCGGGAGGAGTCCATTCAGGTAGAATCCCATTCTCCTTCAAATAATCTTGAAACTCTCCATCTAGGTATTCTCCGCCTCGATCGGATCGAAGTGTTTTGATTTCCTTACCTAGTTGTTTCTCCACTTCACTTCAATTCTTTGAACTTTTCAAGGCTTCAGATTTATACTTCATTAAGTATATATAACCATAGCGAGAATGGTCATCAGTGAAAGTGATAAAATAAGAGTATCCTCCTTTGGCTTGAATTGACATTGGGCCACACACATCAGTATGTATAAGCTCAAGCAATTCATTGGATCTTATCCCTTTGCCACTAAAAGGTGACTTTGTCATCTTGCCAAGTAAACAAGCTTCACATGTATCAAACGATTCGTAATCGAATTGATCCAACATTCCATCTTTATGGAGTTTGGAAATGCGATTCTTATTTATATGGCCAAGTCTACAATGCCATAAGTAGGATTCATTCAAGTCATTTGTTTTGGCTTTCTTGTTATTTATATTAAGTACGTCAACATTCATATCTAATATGTAAAGACCATTGCTAAGTATGCCAGTACCATAAAAGATTCCATCACGTGAAAAAGAACAACATTTATTCTCAAACGTAAAAGAAAATCCATCAACATCTAATGCAGAAATAGAAATAATGCTCTTCGTAAGAGCAGGAACAAAATAACAGTTATTGAGTTCTAGTACTAGCCCACTGGGCAATGAAAGAAAATAAACTCCTACGGCCAGCGCAGCAACACTTGCTCCATTTCCAACGCGTAGGTCCACCTCTCCTTTCCTCAGATCTCTAGTTCTTCTTAGTGCCTGCATATTCATACAAATATGAGAACCACAACCAGTATCTAATACCCAGTGGTTAGACTTAGAAGAAGTAATGTTGATCTCAATCATAAATATACCTGAAGTCGAAGCATCAGAATGCTTCTTCTTGGTACTCAAGAAGCCCTTGCAGTTTCTCCTCCAATGTCCGGTCTCACCGCAATGGAAGCAAGCATCCTTGGATTTGTCTTTTGCTATCTTAGGCGTTGGCTTAGGTGCAACCTTCGCCTTCTTGGACTTTTTCTGGGCTTTTGCCTTGCCCTTGCTTGAAGTGACCAGCAACACTTGCTTTCCCTTCCCTACAGTGCCTTCAGCAGTTTTCAACATGTTCAATAACTCCGCTAGGGAGCAATCTATCTTGTTCATGTGATAGTTCATCACAAACTGCGAGAATGAGTCAGGTAGAGATTACAGAATCAAGTCGATACTCAACTCTCGTTCCAACTTGTGGCCCAGCTTCCCAAGCCTCTCTATGTACCCGATCATTTTAAGCACGTGTGACCCCACAGCAGTCCCAGATGCCATCTTACAACTAAACAGGGCCTTTGAGACCTCGTACCTCTCAGTACGAGACTGAGAAGCATAAAGCTCCTTCAGGTGGACCATGATAGAGTAGGCGTCCATGGACTCATGCTGTTTCTGCAGTTCAGGTGTCATAGAAGCAAGCATGATACATGTAGCATCAGTACTGTCAGAACAGTGCTTGTTGTACTTCTCGACAACATCTGCAGCCGAACCCTCATCGGGCTTTTCCGGTAGGGCCTCGTCCAAGACATAGCCAATCTTCTCGTGCCTCAAAACGATTTTGAGGTTTCTTTCCCAATCGAGAAAATTAGTTTCGTCAAGCTTGTTATCGATGATAAAACGAAGGTTCAATTTGTTTGACATTTTCTACAACAATAAATAAAAGATAGAATAAGTAAAAGCTCATGTATAAAAAACCTAAATTTGCACTAAGAAATTTATAAGGTTTTTACTCCCACTAGCCAACTATTCCCTATTGGCTTTCAAGAATTTAATTAATTCTTTAGTGGATGGAATCCTATCTAGTTGACTCGATCCCCGACGTGGGCCGATCGACCGGGTCAATTTCGAAGGTGGGTACCATTTACCGATCGAATCTTATTCGATTTCCATTGGTTGACTAGTCAACTCTTTGACAATTCACATCTCTATGTGATAGCCACCCCTTGTCTCTAAAATCAGACGGTCCTGACGTGGGCCAATCACCGCAAGATTCTTAGTCGAGTCGTAACCCAAATATTCATGAGATCTCGTATCGATCATATCTCGATAATGACGATATACCCGTGGTAGGTCAACTCCCGACGTGGGCCGATCAGTTGGATCCGAACAAAGGCTCTTCACCGTCATTATAATATTGGGAGACAATTTTGGCTCGATTTTTGGTGTGGGAATAATTTTAAATTAATTCACTTAATTAATTTGGTTTAATTATGGTCTCATCTACTATGTGCATATTACTACTATATCATATAAAGTAAAACATACACAACATTCCGCGCATAAAATAACCGGTATGATCATGGACTTTTCCTAGGTGCGGTTTCGAATACAAACTGACGAAACCGCTGGTCACAAACTAAGGGTATCTGCAACCGCCAATAGGATCTTTATTGCTGTACGCCAATGGGTTCTTTATTTCTCCTTGGTCTTGAACTTCTTGCTCCATTCTTGTTACATAATATATAATTACACCCGCCGCACACGGGGGGAGCTCAGGGAATGGGATAAATGCAAAAGTAAACTAGGTCACGTTCTTCATAACGGCCTAGGACAATTTTTCAAAGAAAAACCAACATAAAGAAAACATTCCCATCTATCCTATTGGTCGAGTCCATGATCAATCGGGGTCCATATAATCACATTATATCTACACATCTAATCCATACAATTTTATCTTGTGAAAAAGATTAAATTCTAATTTTAACTACTACTACTCATGCGTCTTTATTTTATCACGTCAAATAATTAAATAACTTTTAATTAATTATATGACTTAACCGAAAATTAAAATTAACATTTAATTTTAAATTGATTTCAATTTTAATTAAATTTGAACTATTCAAAATAAAATTAAAATTATAAAGTCTCCTATTTGTTTCCTTTCCAAAACTAAATTTAGCTTAGGCCTGCCCACCTTCCAAAATCAAAATTTTGGAAGTGGCCTAGGCCTAGGCCTATTCCAAATCAAATATTTGGAAAGGGCCTAGGCCTATTCCAAATCAAATATTTGGAAAGGCCAAATTATTTTAGTCAAGGCCTGGCCACTTTCCAAAATCAAAATTTTGGAAGTGGCCTAGGCCTAGGCCTATTCCAAATCAAATATTTGGAAAGGGCCTAGGCCTATTCCAAATCAAATATTTGGAAAGGCCAAATGGTTTTGGTTTAGGCCTGGCCACTTTCCAAAATCAAAATTTTGGAAGTGGCCTAGGCCTAGGCCTATTCCAAATCAAATATTTGGAAAGGGCCTAGGCCTATTCCAAATCAAAATTTGGAAAGGCCAATGTCCCATATGGTTTCCCAATGGTCCAAACTATTTGAACCATTGGTTGGCCATATGACACAACTAAACAAACGAGATATCTATGCACAATAAAATATCACAAAACGAAAAGGGTTGATCTCCCCATTGGAAGAGGAGAGCCGACGGACGGCAACCCTAGGGTTACCGCCGCCGCCGCCGCCGCCGCAGAGGGAGGGGGGCGCCGCCAGTCGGCCGACCCCCAAAGAACCCTAATTTTTTTTTGTTTTAACGTTTCGTGATTTAAATCTTGCATCTATCGATTAAATACTACGCATTTAAATTATGCTTATTGCTTAAGCTCGAAGTCTGTCTCTGATACCACTGTTAGGAAATCACTAGTTTAACGCAGCGGAATTTAAAATTTTGATTTCCTTTTCTAGATCGTTCTTCGTTTAATGCAATAAACACGTTAAGTAGTTTGACGGTAATACCTTAGATGATCTACAAGATCGTCGCTTTGACCGCCAACGGAGAGTAGTTCAATGCGCAAGCCGTCCACGCGTCCGGCCTCTATCGCTAATCCACACGAACCTCTCGCCGGAATCCTCCTTGGATTGCTAACGGAAAAACTCCGGCTGCTAGACCGGACCTTTTCTTCCCTCACAAACTCACTATGGAGAGCTCTCTATTTTACACAAGAATTATGAACTCTTGCAATTGTGATGTACTAAAGAGCTTGACACCCACTTCCTTTATATAGAGGAGGTGGCGCCCCTAATGGTGTGTAGGAGAAGAAAACATTTTTCCAATAAAATAAGGAAAATCAATTAGATTGATTTATCTCTTTAATTATAATTTATTTTGTCAATATCATATATTGATTATAATTATCCTATTACCATAAATCTATTTTTCCAAAATCAATTAATATCTTATATTAATATTATGGCAATATTTATTAATTAAAGTGCACAATCCAAGTGTATCTTATACACATAAAAGTGGCGCCCCATTAGTCAACTAATTGACTTCCGGAATATTCTTTAATTAATATAATTTATATATAATTAATATCTTGTATTTTATTTATTCATAATAAATAAATACCACCATATTAATTTACCACTATAACCTTTATAGTTTAGAGATAAACCTTCCTTATTTGGTTATCAACTATAACCGCATTTTAATCCGACTCGATGTTCATATGTGTGTGACCCGATAGGCTTCCGAATATGTTGGCCGTAGACACAAAGTGCAATTTACTAAAATGCCCTTCATACCTAACGATCACGGGATAGCGTCTAGCAACACACCGTGACCCCCCATTATCGGAAGAGTCAAAAGCAATGACTACTACCTTTCATGTGAAGCGATTACCGTGTAACTTACAATCCTATCGCAATAATAATATCCATACGATCGTATCTCGAGTGTCAATACATTGTCGATCGTATCTTATAATCTGGATATCATGCTCTCTCGGAATAACACATTTACTCCCACTTTGCAAAGATTCTCGAGAGCTAGACATTCCTTATAAGAAGGCCATTTCGGATATTCAATCCCAATCATAGGATACGCGATTCCCGGACGACCAATCATGTATACTCCGCATGCTTCAATATCATACCCAATCACTACCGCATGATCGCCCGTGGTTAGGAGAAATCTCAATAGTGTCAAAGCATGACAATCCACACCGTGATGCCATGAAGACTCCGGTCAAAAGGATAATTACACAACCGCCACATAGTGTGACACTTAATGTAAGTGGGTCAGTCTAACGTACGCATTCTCTAATACCCGTCCACGTACAGTCCAAGTGTCTCTACACTTCGATAGACGAGATCTATCCCTACCTTCTAAAAGATAGAAGACATCCAATACGTGCTAGTCCGATTATACTATCAATGTCCCATTTGATAATATGTAAGACTAGAGACATTTAAGTACCAACCTTGTTATAGTGATTAGAGATCTCATCAACCATAATCACTATCATGGTTTCTCTATCACAGATTGATACTAGGGACGTTACTATATATATACAACAAGTAATATGAAGACAAACAATATATATAATAACATAAGTGCTTTTATTAATCATAATAAAGATATTACATGAACTAAATAGACTGTAAACGACCCAACCCGGTCGGATCCGGTCCAACCCGATTGGGTTTAGGACACCTTTCCAACACAATATACATATTACACGTACACATGTATATCACATAAATACATGCCACACGCATATAACTGCATATATTAATATCGAATATTAATACAGAATAATATAATACTATGATCAATTAATTTGCAAAATCCATGTGTATCAATATACACATACATATGTTGAAATGGTGTACTAAACCCAATCGGGTTGGACCGGATCCGACCGGGTCGGGTCGTTTACAGTCTATTTAGTTCTGTAATAACTTTATTATGATTAATAAATGCACTTTTGTTATTATATTTTTTGTTTATCTTATATGAACCAATTATGTTATTGAATATGTAGTAACGTCCTTAATGTCAAACTGTGACAGAGAAACCATGATGGTGGTTATGGTTGATGAGATCTCTACTCACTTTAATAAGTTTGATACTTAAATGTCTCAAGTCGTATGTACTGTCAAATGGGGCATTAATAGTATGATTAGACTATGTATCCAATGGATAGATGATAAGATATTGAAAAGGCGGTAATGTAATTATTGAGACGACATGATAATTATGGGCGTCTTTGATGAAACACTTGAAATCTATGTTTGTCTGATAATATCTATGAATCATTAAATACTTTGATGCTAATTATTCATTGATGATTCATTAATCAGGTAGTATCTATTGTCACATAAAACATCTAAGAATTAAAATGCGGTTATAGTCATAATCAAATAAGGAAAGGTTATCTCGACTACAAAGTGTTATAGTGATTAAATTAATATGACGGTATTTATTATGAATAAATTAAATACAAGATATTAATTATATTGATTAATTAAAAAATATTCCGGATCCCAATTTATTGGCTAAGGTGGCGCAAACATTAGTGTATTATGATAAACTTGGATTGTGCAATTTAATAATGGATATTATCATATATTAATTTTGGATATTAATATATTTATGGAAAATAGATTTATGGTAATATAATAAAGATATTCAATATTAGATATTGACAATATTTTAGATTTATTTAATATTAGATATTAAATCAAATGAGATAAATCAATCAAATATAATTTCCTTATTTTACTAGTAAAAGGTTTTCGTTCTCATTAATCTACTAGGAAGATTCTTCCAATCAGATTGTGGATCATCTGGGGTGCTACCTACTCCTATATAAGAAAGGGGTTGGCTAGCACCTTTACTCATCACAATTAGAAAATTTCTAATTTACAAAATAAACTGAGAGCTTCTTAGAGAATGATTTATAGAGAGAGAAAAGGCCGGTCTAGCAACCGGATTTTTCTAGTAGCTATCCAAGGAGAATTCCGGCGAGGTGTTAGTGTGGATATCGATAGAGGCCGGACACGTGGACGGCTCACGCGCACTACTACTCTCTATTAACGGTCAAAGCGTCGATTTTATTAGATCAAGCAAGGTAATCACCGTCAACTACTTAACATGTTTATTGTTTTAAACGGAGTCGATCTTGGGATCGGAAATCAAATTTTAAAATATGTTGCGTTAAACTAGTTAATTTCTTAAAAGTGGTATCAGAGTGAACTTCGAACTTAAGCAATAAGCACTAATTAAATTGCATAGTTTATATACAAGATCTAGATTCGTGAAACAAGAAAAAAACGGTCGACATCGGGTTTTGAGGGCTAGGCCGAAGCGGCGGCCCCCCTACCGTGTTGCCGCCGGCGGCCCTAGGGCTGCTACCATCGGCCGGCCATATGCGGCGGACCCCGATCTCCTTTTTATAGTTTTGTGATATTTTATTATGCATTGATATCTCTGTGTTTAGTTGTTGTCATGTGGCTAACTAAAAGTTCAAATAGTTTAGACCAATGGGATGCCACATGGCTTTGAATAAAATTTGTCTTTCCAAACTTTGTTTAGAATAGGCCTAGGCCATTTTAAAAATATTTGATTTTACAAAATTTTGATTTTGGAAAGGGCCAAGGTAGATACCTTTTTGTTTTGGAAACCAAAGGCATCCCTTTTGATTAGAAATCAAAAGGAAAGAAACTAAAGAGACCTAATTTTATTTTTGATTTAAATTTGAATAGTTCTAATAAATTAAAATTAAAATCATTTAAAATTAATAGTTAAATTTATTTCGATTGAAATCATTTAATTAATTAAACGTTAATTCATTATTTGATTAGATAAAATAAGACGCAAGTAGTTAAATTTTAATCTGTCTTTTTCATAAGATATTATTGTATGTATTAGATTATGTGTATATATAATATGATTATATGGACCCCGATTGATCATGGACTCGACCAATACGATAAATGTTTGTGATTTATTTTATGTTGGTTTTTCAAAATTGTCCTAGGTCGTTATGAAGAACTTGACATAGTTTTATTTTCCCGTGTGATGCGGATGTATTAATTTACTAGATAGATTATCATGTAACAATAATGGAGCAGAAGATGGAGACCAAAGAAAGATAAAGATCCTATTGGAGATAGCGCACTAAAGATCCTATTGGCGGTTGCAGCTATCCTTAGATTGTGACCCGCGGTTTCGTCAGTTTGTATTCGAAACCGCACCTAGGAAAAGTCCATGATCTTACCGGTTATTTTGTACGCAGAATGGTGTATGTTTTACTTTATGTAGATAATGTAAAAATATGCATGCTTAGATGAGACCGTAATTTAATTAAAATTAATTAAGTGAATTAATTAAAAATTATCCCCACGACAAAAATCAAGTTAAATTTGTCTCCCAATATTATAATGACGGTGATGAGCCCTTTTTCGGATCCAACTAATCGGCCCACGTCAGTAGTTGACCTACCTTGGGTATATCGTTATTATCGAGATATGAGATCTCATGAATATTTGTGTTACAACTCGTCTAAAAATCTTGCGGTGATTGGCCCACGTCAGGACCGCCTGATTTTAGAGACAAGGGGTTGGCTATCACATTGAGATGTGAATTGTCAAAGAGTTGACTAGCCAATCAATGGAAGTCGCAAGAGATACGACGTATAAGCGTACCCACATTTCGAAATTGACCTGGTCGATCGGCCCACATCGGGGATCGAGTCAACTAGATTGGATTTCATCCACTAAAGAATTAATTGAATTTTTGAACGCCGTATGGGAATAGTTGGCTAGTGGGAGCAAAACCAAGATAAACTTTTTTAGAGCAAATTTTTGGTTTTGTATGCATGAACTTTTACTTATATTATCTTTACTTTACTTTTGTAGAAATGTCGAACAAATTGAATCTTCGTTTTATTATTGAAAACAAACTTGGTGAATCAAACTTTCTTGACTGGGAAAGAAACCTGAGAATCGTTCTGAGACATGAAGGCGTTGGCTGTGTTTTGGAAAAAATCCTTAACTATGGATCCCGAATATGCTACGAATGAGGAGTCGGTTAAGAAGAATGCAAAGCACTGTTCTGACAGTGTGGAGGCTACTTGCATCATGCTTGATTCTATGACACCGGAACTTTAGAAACCGCATGAGTCCATGAATGCTCACACCGTTATGGTTCACCTGAAGGGGCTCTATGCTTCCTAGCCTCGTATTGAGAGGTACGAGGTCTCGAAGGCACTGTTTTGTTGCAAGATGGCTCCGGGTACTCCAGTTGGGTGGCATGTGCTGAAGATGATCGGTTATATAGAGAGGCTTGAGAAGCTTGGCCATAAGATGGGGTGTGAGTTAAGTGTTGACTTGATTCTACAATATCTACCTGATTCTTACTCGCAGTTTGTGATGAACTATCACATGAACAAGATTGATTCTTCCCTTGCAGAGTTATTGAACATGCTCAAAACTGCTAAAGGCACTGTAGGCAAGGGTAAGCTAGTGTTTCTCGTGACTTCTTCCAAGGGCAAGAAAAGGCCCAAAAGGCGAAGAAGGCTACCAAACCGAAGCCTAAGATAGTCAAAGATAAATCCAAGGATGCTTGCTTCCATTGTGGCCAGACTATTCTTTGGAGGAGAAACTGCAAGGCTTTCTTGTTCACTAAGACGAACAAGAATAATGATGCTTTGACTTCAGTTATGCATATGATTGAGATCAATATTGCTTCTTGTAAGCCTAACCACTGGGTATTAGATACTGGATGTGGTTCTCATATTTGTACGGATATGCAGGGACTAAGAAGGACTAGAGATCTCAGGAAAGGAGAAGTGGACCTGTGCGTTGGGAGTGGAGCAAAGTTGATGCCTGAGCCGTAGGAGTTTATTTTCTTTTGTTGACCAGTAGGGTAGTACTAGAATTGAATAACTGTTATTTTGTTCTTGCTCTTACGATTATTTCTATTTCCGCATTGGATGTTGAAGGATTTTCTTTTACGTTTAAGAATAAATGTTGTTCTTTTTCACGTGATGGAATAATTTATGATACTGGCAAACTTGACAATGGTCTCTACATATTAGATATGAATGTTGATATACTTAATATAAATTACAAGAAACATAAAACAAGTTACTTGAATGAATCCTACTTGTGGCATTGTAGACTTGGCCATATAAATAAGAATCGCATTTCCAAACTCCATAAAGATGGAATGTTGGATCACTTTGATTATGAATCATTTGATACATGCGAAGCTTGTTTACTTGGCAAGATGACAAAGTCACCATTTAGGGGCAAAGGGATAAGATCCAATGAATTGCTTGAGGTCGTACATACTGATGTATGTGTTGAATAGGTGTCCTAAACCCAACCGGGTTGGACCGGATCCGACCGGGTCGGGTCGTTTGCAGTCTATTTTAGTTCATGTAATAACTTTATTATGATTAATAAAAGCAATTATGTTATTATATATTGTTTATCTTCATATTATTTGTTGTATACATATATAGTAACGTCCCTAGTGTCAAACTGTGATAGAGAAACAATGATAGTGATGACCTCTTGAAAGAATACAAGAAGCTATACTATGGAAAGTGTTGGATGTAATATCACCGGACGGATCTAGATCCGCCCGATTACGCAGCGGAATAAACAAGAGGATCACGATCACATAAAATTAAACCACATAATTTAAGATCTACCTACAAGAAGGTGAGATCTACTTACCAATCAAAAAGGAGATCTAAAAGATTGATGAAGTCGAGATCCAATTTGAGATGCCACGATCTTCCGATGAGTATCTCCAAGAAACAACCGGTGGATGTTGATCCTTGATGCTTGACCTCCTTGATATGCTACTTGGAAAATCCTGAAGATTTTCCCAACTCTAAAAACCCTAAGCTTGGCCGAAAATTCTAAGCTTATTTTGTGTGTATGTATGCGTATTATGTGTGTAATAAAAGGCTTAGGAGAACTCTCTCTATATAGGAGAGAAATCCTTGCCCTCCAAGTATTTAATAATTAATTAAATAATTAATCTTAATAATCCTTTATTAAATATAAGATAAATCTAATATAATCTAAAACTAATTTAGATATATAATAGATAATATCTAATATCTCCCGATTAATTATTTAACAAATAAACAATTAATCACATGACATGTAATTATCTAAGAAAACTAATTTCTCTCTAATTACATGTACAAAACACGCCTATCAACCCTAAAATTAGGGTTTCACACGCCACACTCAATTATGGGCCGAGTCCACGAAAATTGTGTTTTCCATGTATTGATAACGGTCATTTTGTGCCCATTATTCTATGATCTCTATCCCCGATTCTAGTTTAAAAGAGCCTTAATAGAGTAATAATAAGTCGTAATATGCTTAATTTACATATGTACTGAGTTACGATTCATTATTATGTATTTTGATGTTTTAGTATATTATTTGATATTACAAACCGTATTTTATGGAATATTTGCAGTGAGCTATTTCAGGATCAGAATGGAAAAACTTCGGAGGAGATTTAATAGAATTGCAGACAATGCAGTAGGCCCAGTACAAAGGATTCGAGATCAAAGATCAAGCTGATAAAGTTTTCAAACTAAGGAAAGCTCTTTATGGACTTAAACAAGCACCAAGAGCTTGTTATGAGACTCTATCTCAGTTTCTAGTGGATAATGGATTTATCAAAGGAACTATCGACAAAACCTTATTCAGAATGAAGAAAGAAGAAAGCACTCTACTTGTTCAGATCTATGTTGATGACATTATCTTTGGATCAAAAAATGAACAGTTATGTGAGAAATTTACAAGTTTAATGAAGAGCAAATTCCAGATGAGTAGGATGGGAGAATTGAATTACTTTCTTGGATTACAAGTTAAACAATTAGATGATGGAATTTTCATTCACCAAACCAGATATACATGAGAACTTATCAAAAAGTTTGGAATTGAAAAATCAGCAGGAATTTCTACACCAATGGGGACCAACATCATACTAGATGAAGACAAAGAAGGAAAAGATGTTGATCAAACACTTTACAGAAGAATGATTGGAAGTTTACTCTATCTTACAGCAAGTAGACCAGATATATCTTTTACTGTTGGTGTGTGTGCAAGATTTCAGTCGAAACCAAAGGAAAGTCATCTCACAGTTGTAAAAAGAACCTTGAAATATCTGAAAGATACAGATGGAGTTGGAATTTGGTATTCAAAAGAAGGAGAATTTAAGCTGATATCCTATTCAGACTCAGATTATGCAGGATGCAAAGTGGACATAAAGAGCACCTCAGGCACATGTCAGTTACTAGGAAATAGACTTGTGTCTTGGTTCAGCAAAAAGCAAAATTCTATCTCAACTTCAACGGCTGAAGCAGAATATATAGCAGCTGGAAGTTGTTGTGATCAAGTTCTATGGATTATACAGCAATTGAGAGATTATGGGATAGAAGAAGGAACGATTCCCATAATGTGTGATAACACAAGTGCAATTTCAATTACTGACAATCCAGTTTTGCACTCAAGAACAAAACACATTGATGTGCGTCACCATTTTATAAGAGATCATGCGGAGAAAAAAGATATTACAGTTCTTTATGTACCTACTGAAGATTAGTTGGCCGACATATTTACAAAACCTTTGGACAAAGAAAGATTTGCCAAACTGAGAACTGAATTGGGGATAATCAAAGTCAGTTAAGTCAGTTAAGCCAGAGATTCGTCAAGGGGATTAGTCTTTCTTATGCTGGGTGCGCTCACTTAACAGATTAGTCATTGACATCAACAATCTCAAACTGACCAACTTTACTCTAGAATTGACCTCAGCATCAGTTTTTATAAAAGTCAACTTAAGTCAAAGGTTGATAAGATAAAACCGACAGCGGTTATATCGCATTTAATTACCGCAGTTTTCGTCAGCATATGTTGCGTGCACACCCTTTTACTGTTAGAATAGTACATGCATTGGTTACACAAACCATCATGGAATTTGAAAAGTCGTACTAATCAACCGTCAGTACATTACCCCTATATATCCAACCTCCGTTCACATCTTCTTAAAAATCAAAAATCAGATTTTTCATAATCTCCAAATTTAATTTTTGTTTTCACACTCAATTCAGAAATGACCACTTCAAAGAAATCACTAGAAGAAAGATTGATCACAGATTTAGATGTGTATACATTCGAAATTTATGAAACTATGTGCAACAGCACTCTGTTAGCGAGTTTTATCTGCGAGAAGATCCAGAAACAACCAGGATTAAGAAGCATTCTGGAGGTCACTTTCAACGAAAAACGTGATGTGGAAGGGATTTTACAGTTTTAGGAGAATATGCATTTGGTAAGAGACTCCCTATTCACTACAGTTTGTGGAGATTGAATTATTATCAATGAACGAGTCATGAAGTCACTATTTGGTTTCACAAATTCATCTGTGACATCAATAGACTTGACTTGTCTACCTTTGACAAGAGACGCCTTTCTTAGGCAGATTTCACTACCTAAGGAACCAGCAGAAGTTGGCAGTAATATTGACAAACTCAAGCCAGAATTTGGACTCCTCAGTAGATTGCTCACCAGACATGTTATTGGAAAATCTAAAGGAATCAACACATTATCCGATGACAATGTTTATCTGATGAACATAATTTGGGACGAATTAGAATTCAATTGGGCTGGTTATGTTGTCAATCAGATAAAGAAGCAACATTTAGCTGAATTAGAAAGTGTACAGAAAGCCCAAGCTGAAGGAGAAGTAACTGTTGGCAGATTCCGACTAAAGAAAACACTCAGTGGAATCATCCAATTTTATCTGGAGAAACTCAAGGCGAGGAAGAAAGTAAGACAAACTGCAGCCACAACTACTGATACAGAGGCACTTGCAGCGGTCACAAGAACAACTTCCCAACCTGAATCCAGACAGACAACTATGTCTCAGCAGGAAGCTGAACACAAAGGAATAAAGCGGAAAGCCGACTCAGCAAAAGAGAAATCAATTGTAAAATGTTTATACCCTGGTGCTTCGAATCAGCAAGCACCAATTGATGGGGAACTACAACAACAGACAGTTGAAATCACACAGAAAGATACCCCTTCTGCTGAAACTTCTCAGCTACAACAATCTCAACACCAATCAGATCAGCAACAAGCCCTAGGTTTTGAAGCTTATAGAATTATTAAACTAATGAAGATGAAGCTTAAACCAGAAGATTCTCGTAATGCTATCTTACAATCTGAAGAAAAATTACTCTTGAAGGAATTGGAAATTAGAGACCTATATACTTTGTTTCCTATGTCAGAGTTTCTTGCAAATTGTTTCAACAGATTCATTGAATTAGCTCAACGCAGAAAATCAGCCATATCATCTTCTCCAAAGAATTCTTTGAAGAATAAAGATGATGATGAAGATGATAATTCAAGGAAAGAAGCTGTTGTGACTACAATTTTGTAGGTTGCTACTCAACCTCCACTTCAAGCTGTGCAAACTGTAACTCAACAAGAAGATTTGCCAGTTGGAATTCAGACAACTGATAATCAGCAAGCAACTGATGGACTTGATACTCAACTTATGATCATTGATGAAATCACTCAATCTAAAGTTCAATCAGAAGAAACATATGATCCTTCGGATATCCTGACAAAGGAGGAATTAGGCAAAGTTCATGAGAACTTGAAGATTGTGCTCAGTCAAAAGGATGCATATAATGGTCTTCTATCAAACATCTCTGGATATCTAGATTATAGAACGAAAACAGATATCTCAGTTCATGCAAGATTAGAGATGATCCATAAATCAAGTTCAAGCTCTTCCTCGGAAATCTTTTACTTAAATAGAAACTTGAAGACTCAACCGCAGTAGATAGGGAAACACATGCTCAGGCTCACTGGCATATGAATCAGCACATCTACGGGATAGAGACTCAACTCAAAGAAGTACTTGCTTCTCAGCAATGCATCTCAGCCGATCAAAAAGCAACCCATGCCTTGGTAGATAACCTGTATGATGCCAAAAGGGGGAAGCTAAAGAAGAAAAGCTGAGATTACTCAAAGAAAAGAAGCAACTTGAAGATAAATTGGAAAAATATAGATCAGATCCGAAGTTCTTAAAGAAATAATTAACTGATGAGCAGCTCATTGAGAAATATAGTCAACCTGAAGATCGGAGAGCTACTCTTACAAAGGATCTGTGGTTAAAGTTTGTCAAACATCATAACCCTATCAAAGACAAGTACAAGGATAAGACTATTGAAGAATCCTTGAACTATTTCTTATCTGATGAACTCTACAATCAGAAGATGGCGCAATATAAGAAGATCAAGAAGATTGAAGACAAACTGAAGATAAAAGACAAATTTGAACAAATGAAAGCTGATGTAGAAGAATTTGAAAAATACTACTTGAATGAATCAGCTTTACCAAAGTTAATCTTATGGAGAAAATGGAAAGAAGGAAGTCAAGTAGACTATAACAAGACCTTTTCTAAGGAAGACACTAAGCTAGAACATGATTATCGTCTACATGACAAAGAGATGAAGTATATTACAGTTACACAAAAAGTACAAAAAAGAGCTTAGACTCTAGTTAAAATTTATTTGAACAAAGTGTAACTATTCCAGTTTTTGCGTATTCTAATGAAATCCAGTTTTCCAGTTTTACATTGTTTGATCTTTAAGCTTTTCTTTTAGGGAGAGTTTTGGCATCATCAAAAAGGGGGAAATTGTTGGAAATAAAAATTATGTTTTGATGATAATTCATCATATTTATTCAAAGTATTATCTTAACCTCATTGATGATGTGCTGAAGCTAGCTGTTATAGTGAAAAGCCAAAAGATGTCTGGAACTGAATGTATAGGTTTTACTAGAGTCTGATATTTGTATAGTTAACATCAGACAAGCACTGTAATAGTTAGTGTGTCGTGAAACTGAAAACTAGAAGTCACTTAGAAAACTGGAAATCGTCAAGATAAACAAATTGACTCAGACTACACCAATATGGAACTGAAGAAGGTAAGTTCTCTAAGGGACACAGACTCAATTGGCTTCTCTAGAAGACAGAAGAACTGAGGGTCACAGACTCAGTTACTGAAGATTGAAGAACTGAGGGATCAAACTCAGTTATGAAGATCACAAGTCGAGACTATAAAGTTAGACTTCAGGCAAGTTTGTGGTGACCTGAACTGACTTCATGGATCTTGTATGAAGACCTAAGAATCATAAGGACAATGAATTCTTAGAAGATACTTGCTTTTGGTGTACTCTGATTAAGTCAAATATAATCAGATGAAAACTGGAGTACTGATATTTGAAGAAGAGTAAAATCTCAGTTAATGCTCCAAGTCAGTCAAGAAACTGACAATTGATAAACACAGTATAAAACTGCTCAGGAAACTCAGTTTTATATGTCAGTCATCCAAAAAACTGATAGTACAGTCGAACGTTATAAAGGAAGCAATTCTATTGCATGAAATACTGACACATCCGAACGGTCACCAAATATAACTGTTACAAGATAGACGTTGATACAATTCGAATTCAAACAAGATGAATGTTGGACCTCACACTATAAATAGAGAACTTTGCACCAAAGAAAAACAACAGAATTATCAAGATCAACAGGCATTTTTGTGCATTAGTCGTTTTATTCGAATTGCTATCATCTCTGCGCTATAACAAGATCATATCAAGATATTCTTCAAGTGTTCAAACTACACAGAATTTATCCAGATTTAGACACTTTGAAAAACCACAAACAAGAATCAATTTATTGATTCTCAACCCAACTTTGATTCTACATCAAAGGTTTAGACTGTGAAGAAAACCGGGAAGGTTTTGCCAAGGACAGTTGTCACAGCAGTCGGGTAGACTGTTTTTGTGGTGGTAGCTGGTGAAGAGGCATACGTAACCCTTCAAGGACCAATGTTCAAGCAATTGAAGAGCAGCAATTCTACCTGTTCTACAACTGTTTAGATAGTGAAGCTAGGATTAGCCAAGGACTATTGTTTAGGAATTTTTGTAACAGCTCACCTCAAGAAGTTCTAGTGGAATTTTCCTCCTACACCACAGGGGAAGAGAGGACTGACAGGATTACACCACCTGAAACCTCTATAATATTTGCCTCATTACTTTACGCATTTATTTATTTACTTAGCATTTATCTACAGCATTCTGAGAATTGATTGTTATACACATCACAGCTCACAAGCTGATATTCACCAGAATTCAGTTTAGCACACTTAGCTTTCATATAGAATAACAAGATCAAAAAAAAGCTAGAATTATATCCGCTGCCGGTTGACTCAGTTTTGCTTAAGTCAGTTTGACTTAAACTCAGCTTAGTCAGCTTAACTCCACACAAGTTTTAACTGAATCTTAATTTTGCTTAAAATCCAGTTTTTGGTGACAAGTTTATTCACCCCCCCATCCCTCTAAACTTGTGTTAGCCTTTCCAAGGGACCAACACTATCGATCAACATATTTGACACTGAATCTTCAGATTTAGGGTGACCTAAAGATACCTCGCAATTGCGATATAGACCATCGCAATTGCGAGTGTGACGGTTCCTAACTATGGAATACTATGTTTCTGTTTTGATTAATTCTTATAAAATACGTTTTGTTTAAACATGCAGATTAATTACATCGCATTAAATAAAGATAATCTATCATTACAAAAATATAAAAGAATGTTCAAAGCTTCATACCTTTAACTATGGCAGATCTACCTTGATCAACTCAAGCTAGTTGATGGCTCGGAGAAGGAAACCAATGAAAAATTCAAAGTAATAATCAAGAAACTATTTAATTTCATAAACTTGATAATAATTGGAGGATATATTATAATCGGGCTGGTATAGGCTTTATATAGGAATGGTAACCGACCTAGGTGATCTAAACCCTAACCGACATAATGCAAAATGCAACAACTTTCTTCTCGTGTTTCTCATGTCTTGCAATTGCGAGTGGGCCTCCACAGTTGCGGGCCTGGCTTCAGCCTTCTTCACCTCAGCAGAATTCTTCGTGGACTTTTATGTCTTCGCCTAATGACTCTTTATAGCTCGGACTCATCTTCATTGCTCCAGAATATTGTATACCTAAAAATCATGGAAAACAAAGCAGAACAATACCATATACAAAGGATAAACATGTAAATGCAGATTTAACAACCGAGGAACAAGCACTAAGCAATCGATATGTATATCTCACAATAATCGAACTATCTTTCATCAATTGAGCATGATTCGGGGCAAATAATAGTATAGTTTATGGTACTAAACACGGTTTTATCACGATACAGCTTTAATGGAAAAAATTAATGATAAAATTGAGGTACAAAATTTTGTTTCACATTATTCATCTGCATATAGTTCATGTTCTTCAACTGCAGGTTCGAATCGAAAAAATTCTGAATTAAGTGATACATTTGACTGCCTCTTAAATAAATTAAAAGAAATTCAATCTAGTTATGAGGTTGTCAATGACGAAAAAGAATCACTTAAGGCTAAAGTCCAAAGATTGAGAGTTGACCTGAACCTTCTCAAACCTAACAGTTTAGTAAAAGAAATCGAATCAGTTGAGATTCAGCTAAGCCATTTGTGCAAACAACTACAGCTGAATCAATGGCCAATTCAATTTCTTCACTTATATTTAAATCTAAGAAGATGTATGGTGACAGATCAGGACTCGGATTTGATAGTTAGTTGAACTCTAAGGTTGGACCTAGCAAGGAAGCTCAACCTTGAACCAAAATTGGTGCCGAGTTTGTAGCTGAGCAGAAGTCAAACACTCATAAGTCGGCTAAACATGTAAGAGCCGAAAAGAAATCAGCTAAGCATACCAGAGCTATTAAGGAGTCTGCTAAACGAAACATAGTAGACCCCAAATCAGCTAAGACAACCAATTACAGAAATTGTCTTTTGGGCACTACACCTAACAATCTCCCACTTGCATGAAAGGCAAGTGATTAATTGTTTAGAGCATACCCCTTATACAAAACATTCTCCCACTTGCTCTAAAAGCAAATAAGACATATCCCTCAAATCTGTACCCGCCAAGTGCATCAAACCATTTAGATGTCAAAATACACTCCGAGTGTGCCGCCGCAGGGTCGGTCAGTGACTCAGTGAGTATAAAACATCTAAATGCCACGCGACTTAATATACTGATCTGTTAGGTTGTCAGCTCGAGACGATCTTTAGGATCGAAACATCGCCGGTCCATCAAATCAGGTGGTACTCTCCTAATATGCTTTTTTTTCTTGACCTCTTGTGATTGTGAAGATCCTTATCAGTTACCTCTCCACTGTTTTCACAACGAAGTGGTATCGGCTTACCAGATCTGGAATTACTCCCAGACATGGAAGGAAATCCTCAATTTGACTTAAAGTCAGAATCACACGAGTAAACACTGAGCCTGACATCGACTTAATGATCATTCTTAATCTGACTTAATGTCAGAATCAGTGTAATCATTTATATTCACATTTGTACCCGAATATACTAGCATATTATTCCTCGTTCTCCAAAGATACTTGAGGACGTACTAAACTTGCTATTTAATACTCGAATCCAAGATTCGATTAACTTGTAATTACCGACTTTCTCTTATGAAAAGAGAGTCTATCCCATTTTCTTTTCATCCTCAGGTTTAGAGAAGCATTCCGTGAGAGGTAGGGTAGGACTACTTTGTTGAATGTTGCATACCGATATGCAAAATCATCCTAACCATTAGGATAGATGGGATTGCCAATCACATATTCTCAGGAATTTGACCGAATCAAATCCTGTAGAATGTATTCTGATTCTTTCATAAAGAGAATCTTGGCATGTCAGTTTCCGACTTCAGATAACACACCCATGTTGTTTCCAACTGTTTCAGTGTTACCATTCATGAACACTAATGTATATACTACTTTACCAATACTGACATCCAGTCTATGAAAGACTTATCAATATTCTGGTCAAGTCCACATACTTGAAATATGTGACTTTTAAATGACCTAGAGGTTTGCTTTGATCCTTAGAGGATATAAACCTTGGTTCCTGAATCAATATAGATTCCGTTTGATTGGCAAGAAAGTCTCAGGGAGTTACCCCTATTTCCTGCTTTCTAACGAAATCATGCATTTATTCTTAGCTAAAACCCTTCTGTTCTGAATGAATTCAGATTCCGTTTGTTCGGCAAGAAAGTCTTAGGGAATTATCCATATTTTCTGCTTTCTAACGGAATCAAACAAGACCGAGTGGTGAGAGAGTTCACGGCCTGGTTAACTCTCTACTTGTTAGGGAATCACCCCTAGACCACTCAGCTTTGTACTGAAAGTTAAACTTTCTATTCATTTGACTCTTATTATGTAGATCCAATTACCCACTGGGCCTGAGACACTCAGGTGGTTGTACTAGAGTGTGAACAGAACAGGTGTACCAAACCTCCATTCACAGGGTTATGGCTTTTAAACCAATCTCTATTGATCAGAATCCTATACAGCCCACAAGGAAACATAGGTTATCAATCACCTCTGTAAACTGCAAAGTCTTCTGAAAACCACAATAGGTAATGGTTAAACCATACTCACATTGCATTCTTGGTGGATTGATATTCTGATATAGTAGTAATTATCAGTGATCACCAACAATCAATGTTGGACGTGGTCTGATCTAATCAGTTAGTAACTACCTTGAGTAACTGTACTCCAAAGTCCAAGGTTGTTATTCATAGATCCTTTCAGAAGGGGTTTTGACAGTATAACCGTCACTTTCTGATCTCTAAGAATCTTATAATCAACCTTTACTCAACGTATAAGATATTGCACGAACAGTCATCATCTGAACGTGTACGCAAAATTTCCAGTCCTACCTTCAAGCACTAAGTGCTAAATGCCTATATTGACGGAAGTGGGGTGAACCAAATTCACTCCTTATCCACAAATTTGTAAGCATCTTCTAGGTAGACTTCTCAGTTTTACATGATAGTGTAAACCGTTATTTCGCAACCAATATCTTAAATGAGTTAAGCAGTGTATTGTAGCACATTAATTACTATATGAGGCAAATTTATGGTGTTATCCCTCAGTGGATAAATTCCACTGGGAGGCAGGCCGAGCATCAGTCCCAAGACTATTCTATGGCCTATTACTGAGCATGGAATACTCTATCTCTGGTGAAATCAGAGATACCTCCAAATATTTTAAATAATCTTACTGGCGTTTCGAGTAGTTGTTTGACGAGATGTCACTACTCAGAAGCTCCTTCTAACTTGTATCTTTCACAAGACCCCGAAGGTCATTATGAACAAGCTATGTTACTTCTTTAAATATATTACCATTTTCCTGATTGAAAGGAAGCTTAGTCATTGTTCCTTTTGAGACAGTGTTCCTTGACTGGGAGATAGGAATCACCCTAAGCCAGTCTTCAGATCTTGTCTTTAGGAAATATGCACTAATTAATAGAGTATGAAAAAGTGTTTATCTAAATACGGAAACCTTTTGCCTTTAATAGTTTAAGATGTGTTACATATACCTTTTCAGCATTTCTTAGTGGTTCTGACTTTATCAAACAAAAGTCCGAGTCTTGGATTCGTGCTACAAATGTCATATTCACTTCTATAAGACAAACAAATTATCGAATTGAAAGTGAATCTATTTGTTCCAACGAATCTGAAAACAGAAAATAAATTTTCTGTGATATTCAAGGATTGAATCCGAAATTCATATCCTTATATCACTCCCACTATTCTAGCTGAAATAACTGCCCGTTGTCTACTCTATTTATCGTTTAATGCATAGGTACCTTGTTCTTCCAAAGAACTTAGCTTTCGAGGAAATCATTAAGGATGCATTGGTCAGTGATCCGAAATCACCTTCCTTATCCTCTGATTTTCTATTTATTAATATTCCGGTTTAGCCTTAAAACTACTTAGTTCATATGACTAACACGTATAGACATTCTTTCCCATTCTGGACTTTCCTTATATGGAAATAGTCTTGAGCTAGCAGTTCATTTGAGTAGACACTACTCGTGAACTGTGGGATGTCTAATGATAGTGTTACTCGTTTGGACTATTTGATTTTTATAATAAATCAACAAATCATAAGGTTAAAGCTCCCACTAGTTTATCGGTTCCAAATACCGTCTAACTAGCAATACTTTATTTATGATTTTTCAGAGATTAGAAAATCACCAGAACTAAGCTCCCACTCGTTTATCGGTTCCAAATACTGTCTAACGAGTAATGCTTTGTTCAAGTTTTTCCAGGAATGGAAAAAACTCTTGTGCAGTCTCTTACACATTTCTAATGATTTAGAAAAACAACAAATCATAAGAATAAAGCTCCCACTAGATTATCGGTTCTAAATACCGTCTAACTAGCAACACTTTATTTATGATTTTCCAATTTTTCAATTAGAAATTTCTTGTGTGATTACTCACACAATTAAAATTCACTAATAGAATTTTATATAGTCCTACATCATCTTTGAACTAAGTGCGTCTCTCGTTCAACACGAGTGATAGCAGTGACATACCTATACTATGTCACTTAAGATTTAAAGCCTCAAGAGGAATATCTCTTCCGAAATTTAATTGCATTCTTCGATGAGTTCAACGTTCTTGTTACTTTCCACTTTTTAATGAAGTCATTACACTAGCATTTTAGTAGCCTAGAGATGATAGGTTAATGGTAAATAAGGATAAGATGTTTTGAGAAAGGTTTACGGAAATATCCCGAATCAAAACGGAGAGTCTATGGAGGATTTTTCCGTATGTAATGATTATATCAATGGACGCTTTTACTCAATGATTAGAGTGTAAGTATATATCTATAATCGATAGAGTTCAGTTTCGGGTTTATGGTGGCGTAATCCCGGAATTAATCGATTGAATAATAATTGTTCTATTCGATGAATAATTTTATTTAATTTATTGTAGCTACTGGTTATAGGTCCATGGTCCCCGATGTGGCTCCTAACATGCATATTTTTCTTGACGTTGGGCCTCAATAATGATTAAGTAGTTGGACTATTTAATTGATGTGTGATTTATTGTTTATTGGACTAAATAATAAAATACATGGAAAACACATTTTTCGTGGACTCGGCCCATAATTGAGTGTGGCGTGTGAAACCCTAATTTTAGGGTTGATAGGCGTTTTTTTTGTACATGTTGTAATTAGAGAGAAATTAGTTTTTTTGGATAATTACATGTCATGTGATTGATTTTTTATTTGTTAAATAATTAATCGGGAGATATTAGATATTATCTATTATATATCTAAATTAGTTTTAGATTATATTAGATTTATCTTATATTTAATAAAAGATTATTATGATTAATTATTTAATTAATTATTAAATCCTTGGAGGACAATGATTTCTCTCCTATATAAAGAGAGTTCTCCCAAGCCTTTTATGTCGCACATAATGCGTATACATACACACAAAATAAGCTTAGATTGTTTGGCCAAACATAGGGTTTTAGAGTTGGGAAAATGTTCGGGATTTTCCGGGTAGCATATCAAGGAGGTCAAGCATCAAGGATCAACATCCAACGGTTGTTGCTTGGAGATACTCATCGGAAGATTGTGGCATCTCAAATTGGATCTCGACTTCATCAATCTTTTAGATCTGCTTTTTGATTGGTAAGTAGATCTCACCTTCTTGTAGGTAGATCTTAAATTATGTGGTTTAATTTTATGTGATCGTGATCCTCTTGTTTATTCCGCTGCGTAATCGGGCGGATCTAGATCCGTCCGGTGATATTACATCCCACAAGTGGTATCAGAGCCTCCAATCTATAAATTAAAGTATATAATAGATTGCATTGTTTTTTCGTTTTTTTTAAATTCGAAAATCATGATGATGAATAATTTGATATGTTGTGGTTGAAGAGATGGATTGGGGTTGGTACTGTTTACCCCTTAGATCTGTTGTAAACTTATATAAATTCGTTTATATGAGTATATGAAATTTTGTAATTTTAGTTTCTTAGAAGTAGATCTGTTTTGTCTCTGTTCGTTTTTTTATTTATTCCTAGAGATTGAGCCGTTGAAACGACAATCCCTCCAGTCAGAATGAAGAATAAAAGTTGATTATCAAGTCCTCAAAATTTGGTGTCAATCGGAGTCCGTCTCAATATCAGATCGCTGCAATAAAGTTACTGCTGTAACAGAAAAGCACAGCAGCCGTAAAAACCCTAGTTGTGAGTTAGTCGAATTTCTGGAAGAGTTTGGAACGTTGAAACATAGATCCAACCGTTCAGATTTACCAACAAGGAGTTATGAACAAGCCCTAAAAAATTTTAGGTCGATCGGGTTTTGTCTCGATGCCCGATCGGCTCCGGGAAGACACTGCCGCGCTGCAGTTATAAACAGATGCAGCAGTTGGATCGGCGGATTGCTGGAGAAAATTAGGCCATCGAAACTCGGATCTAACCATCCATATTGAAGCAGAAGGAGTTCAGAACAGGCCCATTAATTTTTGTGACAATCAGAGTTCGTTAGGATGCCCGATCATTGATGAAACGGATCAGCAGCAGATTGTATTAGAAACTAGTAAACCATAGTTAGGGTTTATTTATTTATTTTCTAATAGGTTAAATACGGGGTTGCCAACGGTCCATCTTGATGTTTATTTTCTGCACTAGTATGTATGCGTAGAACCGGAAAATTCCCATGACATGCATCATATTATGAATTCCACTCCATATGCATACATGTAGCTATTTAATTTTGGATAATTAATTAGGCATGTATTCAACTCGATTAATTAGTTTAAGTTTTAATTAATTGTTGTGGAAATTAATTATTAGAAGCTAATTAAAGGACCGAGGAATCGGGTTTTGTCAATCGTTAAGTTTTCGGTGATGAATTCTCGGTGAATCCTACCTTAAACCGGAACGAGATTGTGGGTTTGTTCCGTAGTGTCTACGGGAAAGTTTCACAATTTAAGAAATCGGAAAATCATGATACATAGGTTCGGAAATGGTCTAACCATGGTTGGGTAAGTTCAACTAAGCTACGGCTCGATTGACTCACCCTCCACGTGTGACGTTTGCACGGGGGTTCGGCAAGACTTAGCATATCCGACAAGCCTTTACGGCTAAACGGGGCTTCTTTTAGCCCGATCCGACCGACAGTCACATACGTTCCAACGAATAAGACGGGTAGGCTTGCCTACATCACCGATACCATTCTGGTACATGATTTGTTGTTTCTTAAAATATTGTAAAGTCCAAAACCGCAATCAGTAAACCCACCACTTTTTCAAAATATTGAGTGGGAGCGGGGAAGGCGACAGCCAACCCCACGGCCTCTACTATAGATGCAAGCAAGTGAGAGAATGGTGACGCCTCATGCCGCTTTGATTTCGGCCCCCTTCGGATGGTGTTCACCGCTATCAAAATTCAAGGCTTGGTCTCCGAAAGGATAGGATCTTGAGGACTCGCCGGGTCACTGACCTGCCCTACGTAGGCATACTCGGGGCATACTTAAAGGTCTGATATAGTAGGTCACACTCATCAGGATATTTTAGGAAATATCTTGGCTGAAAAAGGAAGGTAATCGACGATTAAAGTATGGGATGTACGATTCCCATGAGATGTTTGATTCTCAAAGTTTAATCATCGAGAGAGATTGTCTCAGTTTAACCATCATCGTGCTGATAACGACCCCCTATTCAGCTGTACGATGTGAGGTTAAATCCTTGGAATGATAGGATAGACTTTTACAGTTTATAATTCCTAAAATTTATCTAGTCGTGTATGTATGAATTTTTTCTGTTCACTTCAGGATTAAGGTTAATTCATATATAATCATCTTGTGATTTAATAAGATTTCTCAATCACGGAATTATATGAGAAACTCAGATTAAATCGGTCCAGTCCTATATGACCCTTATCATATATAAATGCCCCACTTAGACAACCAATGTCGACTGTCCGGATAAGACGGTCACTCCATAAAGTATTCTGGGCGCATTAATGGTGGTTTAATCAATAGACCCCATAATTTGATTAACTTCACCACGGACTTACATTTCAAGTGTATCACCATAAACTCAATCCGCATGTGTGACACACACTAAGTTATATGGCTACATATGATATGACTTGGGGTTTTCAGTAGTGTATTACTTATAAGCACGAAGCAAATAATAAGATGAGAATAAATATGTCATTTATTAATTATAAAAACAATTACATAAATTGTCTATCGGGCGCTACTTCCAACAATCTCCCACTTGCCCGTAAGGACAAGCAACAATTGTCTTCCGGGCACACTATATCTAACAATCTCCCATTTGCCCATAAAAACAAGCAATGATTGGTTTTAGAGCACCACACACTTATTCTTTCTCTTTCTATCCACAACATTCTCCCACTTGATTTAAAGCAGATGAGACATATCTCCCAATTTCATACCCGCCAAGCGCTTATCAGTGACACTAGATGCCACACGACTTGGTAAACTGATAAGCTAGGTTGTCGGCTCGAGGCGATTTTTAGGACCGAAACGTTGCCTCTCTGCATGATCTGTTTGACCAGGTGGTACTTACTGTCAATATGCTTTTGACCTCTTATGATTGCAAAGATCCTTTGTATGAGCTACCTCTCAACTGTTTTCACAGTAAAATTGTATCGGCTCATCGAGACATGGAATCACTTCCCGATCAAACAAAGAACTTCTCAAGCCACACTACCTCTTTAGCTTTTCCGAAAGCTGTTATGTATTCGACTAACAGAGTCAAATTGGCAGTGCTGGATTGCTCCAAACTGTAGCCTATCACAATGAGTAAACACTGAGCCTGATATCGATTCACGATCATCCTTAATCTGACAAAAAATCAGAATCAGTGTAGTCAATGACACTCAGGTTTGTACCCGAATACACAAGCATATGATTCCTCGTTCTCAAAGGATACTTGAGGTTATACTATACTGCTATCCATTGCTCGAATCCAAGACTCGACTTTAATTGACTTTTAATAACCTGACTTTCTCTATCCAAAAAAGAATTTATCCCATTTTATCTATATCCGAAGATTGAGAGAATTATTCTGTGAGGGGTTGGGTAGGAAACCTCTCGTCGAATATTCCATGCAAAGAAATGCATTATCATATTAACCAATACGATGCATGGGATATTGCCAACAACTTGTTCTCATGAATTCGACCGAATCAAATTCTAAGAATATCGTCCACTTCTCTGATTCAGAGAAGCTTTGGCTCGTCAATTCTTGACTTCAGATAACACACCCATGTTGTTCACAATTGTTGCCGTGTTACCTTTATAAACACTAATGTCTACTACTTTACCAACATTGATTCTTTGGTCTACAAAAGACCCATCAATATTCTGGTCAAGCCCACATATTTCAAAACATGTGAATTTAAATGACCTAAATGTTTACTTTAATCCACCAATGGATATATGCATAGGCAGTCAATCCACCATTGGCTTTAAGCTAAAACCCTTCTGTCCGAATGAATTCAATCTCTATTGTATGGCAAGAAAGTTTCAGGGCATCACCCATGGTAATCTTCCTGCTTTCCATGGAGTCAAGCAAGGTTGAATGGTGAGAGATTTCAGGGCATCACCCCTGGTTAACTCTCTACTTCTCAGGGAATTACCCCTAGACCACTTGGCTTTGCCTTGAAAGTAAAAATTTCTCATTCATTCGACTCTTTTTCATGTAGATCCAATTACTCCCACTAGGCCTGAGACACTCAGCTGGTTCTACAAGAGTATGAACAGAACTGGAGCACCAAAACTCCATATACAGGTTTATGGCTTTAAACCAACCTCCTATTGTCAGAATCCTATACAGTCTTCCCTAAAAGACCATAGGTTATCAATCACCCCCAGTAGACTGTAAAGTCTGCACGATCATAGCGGGTTAATGGTTAAACCATACTCCCACTACATTTGGGTGGATTGATATTCTGATTTAGTTCAGTAGTATTAATCAGCGTAATCCCCAACAACCAATGTTGGATGTGGTCTGATTAAATCAGATAGTAACTCCTTGAGTAACTGTACTTCAAGGTCTAAGGTTGTTATTTAAACATCCTTTCGGAAAGGCTGTGACAGTACAACCATCACTTTCCAACCTTCACTCATTGTATTAAGATATTTCACGATCAGTCACCATCTGAACGTGTATGCAAAATCTTCAGTCCTACCTTCACGCACCAAGTGCTAAATGCCTCTATTTACGGAAGTGGCGTAAACGTAGTTCACTCCTTATCCATAAATTCATAAGCATCTTCTAGGTAGACTTCTCGGTATTGCATAATAATGTATACCATTATTTTGTAACTAACATGTTAATTGAGTTAAGCAGTGTAGTGTAGCATATCCATAACTATATAAGACAATACATGGTTTTTCCTTTTAGTGAAATCGTTTCACCCGGAGGTAGGCCAAGCATCAGTGCCAAAACTATGCTATAGCCTATATCCGAGCATGGAATACTCATTTATCTGGTAATATCTGAGATTCCTCCAAATATTTGCACAAACTAATCGGCGTTTTGAGTAGTCATTCAGACAAAAAAGTCTATTACTCAAAAGCTCCCACTAGCTTGTATCCTTTATAAGACCCCGAAGGTCAATATGAACAAGCTATGATACTTCTTTAGCTCTATTAACCTTTCCTGATTGAAAGTTTACTTAGTCATTTTCCATTGAGATAATATTCTTAGACTGGGAGATAGGAATCACCCTTAGCTAATCTTCAGATCTTATCTCTAGGATATATGCACTAATTAATAGATGCTGAAGAATCGTTTATCTAAATATGGAAACCATTGGTCTTAATAGTTAATGATGTGTTACATATACCTTTTCAGCATTACTTAGTGGTTTTTGACTTTATCGGACAAAAGTCCGAGTCTCAGAATCTTATACAAATTTAATATTCACGTTCTTTGAGGCAACTATATTATCGATGTGAAAGTGAATCCATTTGTTCCAACGACTCAAAACAGAAATTATATTTCTTCGTTCAAGGATTAAAATCCAAAATTTATTTCCTTATATCACTCCCACTATATTAGCTGGAATAACTGCCCGTTGTTTACTCTTTAATCATTATTGCCTAGCTACCTTGTTCTTACAAAAGAACTTAGCTTCCGGGTCATAATTCCGGTTAAGAAAGTCTCTAAGAATTCATAGGTTAGTGATCCGAAATCACTTTCCTTATCCCTTATTAATATTTCGGTTTAGCCTTTAACTTATTTAGTTTAGATGACTTATATTTGTAGACATTTACCTTCCCATTCTTGGATTTCTTTGAAGGAAATGGCCTTGAACTAGCAGTTTATAAGAGTAGACACTACTCGTAAACTGTGGGATGTCTGGCGAGATTGATACCAAATCATTCTCGTCATCTTTGAACTAATTTTGTTTTGTCTCTCGCTCAGCACGAGTGACAGCAGTCACATTCTTATCAAATGTCACTTAAGTTTGTAGGCTCAAGAGGATCATCCTCTTCCGAAGAATTAATTTGCATTCTCGATTATTGAGTTCAACGTTCTTGTTATTTTTCCACTTTTACGAAGTCATCATCTGTCAATTTATCGTGTTTAGCAGTTTAGATACCCTGAGACAATATGCAATTGTAGAAAAATAAATAATGACTGAAATATAAATCAAATCATACACCACAACATATAATAAATTTTAGGAATCATAAACGTGATGTCTTGCATGCAGTTTATCCTACCATTTATTTAGCCTCACATCATACTGCCGCCGTAGGGTCGGTATCAGCACAATGACGGTTAAATTGAGACAATCCCTCTCAATAATTAAACAATTAAGAATCAGACATCCCCATTTAATTGTTGATTACCTTCCTTTTTCAGCCAAGATATTTCCAAAAATTTCCTTGTGAGTGTGACCTACAGTTTCAGACCTCAAAGTATGCCCCGAGTATGCCTCCGTAGGGTCGGTCAGTGACTCGACGAGTACCCA
The DNA here is from genome assembly GCA_024500145.1 of Gentiana dahurica var. dahurica. Classification (NCBI taxonomy): domain Eukaryota; kingdom Viridiplantae; phylum Streptophyta; class Magnoliopsida; order Gentianales; family Gentianaceae; genus Gentiana; species Gentiana dahurica. The sequence continues at coordinate 63,054,795 of CM044903.1, forward strand.
AAATCCTATCCTTTCGGAGACCAAGCCTTGAATTTTGATAGGGGTGAAGGCCATCCGCAGGGGGCCGTAATCAAAGCGGCTCGAGGCGTCACCCTTCTCTCACGTGCTTGTGTAAACAGTAGAGGCCGAGGGGTCGGTTGTCACCTTCCCCGCTCCCACTCGTTATTTTGAAAATTAGGTAGTCTTATTAGGATTTTCAGAATTCCTTCACAATCCAAAAACAATAAATCATGAATATTTAAGTTAGTCCTCACACTAGTTCATCGGTTCCAAATACCGTCTAACTAGTGTCACTTATTCACGACTTTCCAATTTTATGGATAAAATTCCTCGTGTAGACGCTACACTATTAAAATTCACCATGAATTTTATAATCCTAATATATTAGGACATATGAATTTCCCACCAAATCGGAAAAACAATAAATCACAAATTTAAAGCTCCCACTAGTTTATCGGTTCCATATACCGTCTAACTAGTGACACTATATTCGTGATCTTCCAATTTATCGATTATTTAGAAAATCTCTTGTGTAGACACTACACAATTAAAATTTACCAAAGAATTTTTAATGTCCTAATATTGTCATGATAAAAATTTAGGATCTCAGAATTTTTCCAATAATCGAAAACAATAAATCTTGAAAAGCAATCACCAACTTGTCGGTATTAAACCATGGTTGAGCTTTAACCGAGTTCACCGAATGGTGTCGGGATTGGCTAAGCCGACCCGTCCTCTTCGTTGGCTCATTTACGACGCTTACGTCGCACGTGTGCGGGTGCTGGGTTGAAAATTGGGCTAAGGTTTCCCCATTGAGCCTCAGCTTGCCGGATAGCTTGACCTTGCCGGACCCCCGTGGCTAACCCCGAACTTGGACGGACAAGTCGAGTCGAGCCGAAGCCCTGTTGACCGCCCGAACAAATTTTCGAACCTTATGCTCAGTTGGTGTCCAATTTTTCCGGATTTTCCAATTTTTCAATTATTAAAATTCTTTATGTAGTCACTACATAATTAAAATCCACGAATGAATTTTAGATCCCAAAATAAAATTTACCGAGTAAATTTTATTTTGTCATGTGAATTTTATATCCCGATAAAATTCCGTTCGTTTTAATTAATTACGTCTCATACATGCCTAATTAATATCACGATTAATTATCTACATATATGCATATGCTAGAAGTGGAATTCATGAATATGATGCATGTCATGACATTGTTATTTCACATAAATTATTGAATATGAAAATAAATGTGTAAAATTAAACAACTGAGATGTACCGTTGGTATACCCGGATCTAACCTATTTAAACTTGGAAAAGCAAATTATCTATTTATTGGATAATTATTGGAAAAATTAAGAGATTGATTTTTTTGGGAATTATCTCTTATTTTGTAGCAAAAATATCTTTTTCTTATGGGAATAGGTTTTTGTGGTGTGAAAATGATAACTCTCTTGACTAGTTATTTTCCTATATAAAGAGAGTTCCTCCCAACACAATTTCAATCACAAATTGTGCCACAAATAAATTAAAAGGAAGAAAAATTAGTTTCTTGCCTTAGTCATTTAGAGCATATTCGAGTAGGTTATATGGCGAGGATCGACGTCCACCAGTCGTCGCTTGGAGATACAATCCGGAAGACCTCGGCTTCTCCCTTTTGTCGATTTCTCATCTCTCTCCGGTTTGGGTAAATCTACTAACCTTCTCGTAGGATTAATTAGTTATGTCTCATATCGTAAATCTCATAAGCTTTCGCTATGCGAAGATTGAGTGTCTCGATCGGTGCTACTACTTCTAGCATTCCAGGATCATAATTATGCATCTATGTTATTCTCTCGAAGATTTGGTACTGTTTTGTCTCATTTGCATGTTTTATAGAATGTACCGAATTTGGAGCATTAAAGAATGGATCTGGACTAAAAGAAATATATTGGGCCAAGTGATTGAAGTCCAAGAAGAAGCCTGCTGAAGAAAAAGGAGAAAAGTCGGCCCGGTTTACCGAGGGCTAAGGCCGGTAAACCGGTGACTTGTTGAACACGAAACTGATTCTGCCGCATTATATAGGTCGTTTAGGGTTTTAGAGAGTCTTAAGTCGGTCATTGTATCCATATTAGGCCGCATATACTGAGTATTACATATCATCTTATAATCTTATTATCAATTCTTCATATACATTACATAGTTTGATGAAATAAAGTTATTTAAGCTTTGGAAGAGTTGTTCTGGTTTCCTCCCTTTCTCCATCATCTCTAGCTTGAGTAGATCGAGCTAGATCTCTATTGTTGAAGGTATGAAGCTTTGAACGTTCCTTTTTATCTCAAATATGGTAGATCTGTTCGTATTAATGAGTTTTAGTTAATCTACATGTTTAAAGACCCTATAATTTTCTTATTTTAATCGTAATTGAGCAATGTAGATCCAGGGATAGGAAAAGCTGCCCTCGGTAACCCGGCGGTCTATTACGGTTTACCGGCGCATAATTTAGAAAACCTAAAACTGGGATTCACTACAGCTACGTTGATCGACAGGTTTAATTAATAGTAGGTTAGATCTGGTCAATCTGCTTATTGTAATCGTAAACTGGCATGAAATACGAATAGTGTAGTGCTGAGTTTGGACATAGTCTTGAATGGACCCTAGGAACGTGCTGATCAATGTCGACAACTGTCTAGGCAGGTTAGCGGTATGAGTTAGCGCTCGATATTGATGTATGCTTTTTTTATGATTAAATTTACGTTATTTTATTATGTTTTATTGTCTAATTCTATGTAAAATATATGAAATTATGATATAATTGGTATGAAATATTAATCTTTATAGTTTAGTATAGTTAGTAGTAAAAGTTAGTAATTTATAGTAAAAAGTTATGATTTTGTACCGGTTTTTAGTAACCGGAATGTCGTGTCTGTTTTACACGGGTATTTTCTGTTTGTTTCATTGCAGAATCCTAAGATAAACTGAAATCCCGAGTATCGACACTTTTTGAAGTCAATTCAAGTCATTGGAAGGAAGTTATAAAGCGTCACTGATGTAAAAGGTCAAGGGGATAATCGTTATGAATTCCGAGAACGACACGTAATGGGAATGGCTCATCAAAACGATATTTTCTGAAGGAGCTTCCTTAATAAAAGTTGTAGATCTTGGAAAGATCTTTCCAATGGACTTTGAATCATGAAGATCGGACTTCTACAACTCAAATGGTGGTCAAGTGGTCATTTGATTTCCATTAGTAAAAATCTCGAAAAAGACACGTAATACAAATGGTTCATCAAAAATGCATTTTTTGAAGAAGTGGTCTTCATGGAAGTTGTAGATCATTCGAAGAGCTTTTCAACGAATCTTGAATCATGTCATTTGGAGTTCGTGGTTGCAAGTTATGAATTTTATAAGATGATTAAATAATTATATATAATTATAATCATCATTACCCCCCTAACGGTTCACATGCTGCAAGTGAGTGTAATCATTGCAATGATTACATCGGACCGATCCGGCCAGTTTTCAGGACCGGTCCGGGAAGGGAGTTTGCCTATATATATGGGAGCCTCAGCATTTGCATTCGATGTACCAATATATATATACAATATTCTATATATATTCTCTATCCCCTCTTTTCTTTAGTTTGTAAATAGGCCTTAAGCCGGAAATAAATTAGTAGTAGTAGTATCGTGATAATGCTCGGAAATTATCAAGTCCGGTGTTGCTAAAGTTGTTGTTATGTCCGGAAGAATACGACTTCGAATCAGCATCTGTAATCGGGTAACTTTTCTGAAGTATTTATGTTTATGTTTGTTATTTTCTTCTTTTTAGTTTTTATAATGTTATTAGGCTAGATCTAATAACTAGCCAAAGTTATGTAATCGTATTATTTCGATCTTTTCGTTAAAAGAATGATGTCTAAGTAAAAGTGATTAAAATTGAGTTAAAATGAATCTTTTTCTATTTCACTACGTATCGATAATATATTCGAATGACGTAATCAACCATGATGAATACCACATATAACCTGGCGATGTACTGACCAGAGAAGTCAGGATATGAGTAAAAATAGAAAAACCGGAGGGTAAAAATGGCCGTCGATTAACGGAATCCTATTTCCTACCCGGGGGCAGATTTGTCCTAGAAAAACAAATCTTATTAACTTTGTGCTCGAGATCTTAATAATGTTAAAATCAGCAGTTTAATTGAAACTACACCGTTTGTATTAAATCGATCCGCTTGACAACCGGAGCCTCTTGAATAACATCGGCCATCTGACAAATGGAATCACCTCTTTTATCCGGGGTAGATTTGTACTCGGTACCTGTTTTGACTAACTAAGTTTAGCATGGGGCAGTTGTGGACATTGGACTGATGACATTTGACATATGACAATTTCATACGCTCGTGTGAGGAGGAATTGTTGACTATAGGAGTATACCGTTTCATTTACTCAATTGGACCTAATAAAAAGGAAGATCGAGCACATTCTATTAATTGAAAAGATCGAATAAATTGATTACATATACTTTGGCTAGTCTAGTCTATAAGCTATATATTGGTATCTATATATTTATATTTTATTAGAATAACTTTTAAATTACGCATTTACTTTATGTTGGTTAGAATAGTAGTAATCTGTGTTATAAAATTGCGGTTTAGATCGAGTTAATAGCAGCTCTTTGGTGTTTAACCACACTTAAAAGAATTACCACTTTTCCCCGAGGATTCGACACCTAACTCACCACTTTATCACTACAATTTGACCCGGTACACTGCCGGTTAGGATCCGTCTAACCTAGAAAAGGTCTGTCCCTTTCTTGACGCCGTTTCTAAGGTCTGGTTTTGGTGACGTCAGCTTTCCGGCGCCGTTGCCGGGGAATAACGTCGCTAATTTCTTTTTTTGTGTCTATGGTTACTACTTGTATTAGCTTAAAAATTCTCGAGGATAAACCAACACTCTTCTTATCACATTTCTTTTTTTTATTTTTCGTTGGTATCTACTTTCTTTTAGTACCAATTTTCTTCTTCTTTAAAACTCGAGCATTTTTCTATTTTCGTTAGTTGATGACCAGAAGCGGTAAAGCCTCACTTACTCCTTATAAGCCCGATATAAACGCTTACAAAAGGCAGTTGCGGATAGAGAGTAAACGTGGTCAAACCAACTTAGGACTCCTTGGAAAATCTCCAACGGAATCATCTTCTAATCAAAATAAAGAAATGGCTCAAACTAGTGATGAAACAAACGAACAGAGGCTAGATCATGCTTTAGGGCATGGCCAAAACCCTGTTAATCTTAATAATAATCGGAATAATAATAATTGAATCAATCAAGATCGGAATCGGAATAATCGTAACAATCCGCCAAACCCAAGACCTATCTGTGATCAAATTGTAAGGAGAAACCAGACTAATAATCCCATACTTTTACCCAATGAAGGAGCGAATAATTTCGAAATTAAGTCTCATCTTTTTGGTTTAATTGACGCAAGAGCCCAATTTCTAGGAGAAGATGATGAAGATCCACATCATCATCTCTATCTGTTTGAAGAACTGTGCAATACAGCCAAAAGTCAAGGTGCTCATAAGGAATTAACGAGGATGACTATGTTTCCTTTTTCTCTAAAAGGACGAGCCCGAGATTGGTTTATGTCACTTCCACACCACTCGCTAACTAGTTGGGAGGATATTCAAACTGAATTTCTGAAACAATATTTCACTCCAGGACGGAATTTGGAATTAAAGGTCGAGGTTGCTAATTTTCGACAAGGATCAGAAGAAACGCTTGGGAATGCCTGGGAAAGGTTTAAAAAATTGTTAAGAGCTTGTCCCGATCATGGTTATTCTTTAGATATGCAAATTCAACTTTTCTGTCGTAAACTAAGAAAGGATTCACGTGCAGATGTAGATCATGCATGTGGTGGCTCGTTAATGATGAGTGAAGCTCAAATAGTTTACGATGCTATAGAAAAGATTTCCAAAAATAATAGAATGTGGGAAACTGGTTCTAGCATTAGAAATGTAGCTTTTGCAGGAGAATGTACGTCAAACACGGAAGTTCTAGCACATTTAGAGAATTTGAGTAGGAAGTTTGATGGACTACAATCAAACAAGAATCAAAATTCAGAAAATAGTACGCCAACTGAATACTCAAATCATGATAATGTGTCATTAGGGATAGAAGAACCAACAGGATATTCAAGAGAGGAGGTGAGTTTTCTTCAGCAGCATAGGAATTTGAACAATGCATATTCAAACTCGTTTAATGCTATTAGAAGAGACCACCCGACTTTTAGATGGTCTGAAAACCCTAGTAAGCAAGGACAACCGCCGTATCCAGTTCAGTATAAGAATATGAATAATAATCAAGTTTATCAAGGAAATACATCTAATCAGAATTTACAATCATTACCTAGATCCTATCCTCAACATACCACTCAAAGTATACCAAGAACTCAAAGTTCAACTCAACCTGCAGAAGGGGTTGAAAAATGGGAAAAACTGATGGAAAATATGATGGGTGTAGTATCTACTCAAGCTAAGAATATGGAAACAATGATGACTTCTATAGGTTCAGTCAGTAAGGATATGAGTTCAATGAAAACATCTATGAATGGACATGATACCAGAATGAGAACGATAGAAGCCTCATTAAGGAATATGGAAGATCATTTGAGTAGGGAAGGTGAACGTAACAACAGTAGACCACCTGGAGGATTACCAAGTAATACTGAAAGAAACCCAAGAGAGGTAAATGTTGTAGTTACGAGAAGTAGAAAACTCTGTGGTAGTAATGGAGTTGAAAACTTTGGGAATAATGAAGTAGAAAATGATTTAGATAGAAAAAATGAAGAGACTAAAGATGAACTTGAATTTATTGATGAGGAAGAAGAAATCATAGAAAATTTCTTGAAAAGGAATAGAAGTTTGGAACCCGAGAATGAAGGTGAAAAATGGGTAAAAATCCCTAGAATTTTGAAAGACCCCATGGATAAAGAGTTAAGGACTTTATTTAAGAAGCGTGTGAGAATATAAGATAAAGAGAACAAGGATGAGAAACAGGAAGAACTGAAGGAATCAAGTAGAGATTGATTCAGAGAATATTTTAAAGGAAAAAATTCAAGATCATGATATTTGGCGATCAAGTAATACTCAAAAGTTTAAGGATAAAGGAAAAGAGAACATGACTTCGGAACCAAAGGGTATAGATTTAGAATCTTTACCTTTTCCACCTAAAGATCAAATTAAAAAGATTAAGACCGATCAGAAATATGCTCGTTTCCTTGATACTTTTCGTCATATTCATGTTAATATCCCTGTTATCGAAGCTCTGATTAATATGCCTGCCTATGGAAAGTTTTTGAAAGATATACTATCAAATAAGAAAAAATTAGAGGAATATGAGAATATATGCCTAAATGAAGAATGTTCTGCAATTTTGCAGATAAGTTACCACCTAAACCGAAAGATCCTGGAAGTTTTACCATTCCATGTGAAATTGGAGGATTTCTGTTTAAGAAGGTCTTATGTGATCTTGGAGCTAGTATAAATCTCATGTCTTATGAGGATTATAGAAAGCTAGGCATAGGAAAGCTTACTAAGACTGAAATGACTCTGCAAATGGCAGATAGATCGATTAAATACCCTAAAGGAATTATTGAGGACGTATTGGTTAAAGTAGACAAGTTCTATTTTCCAGTAGACTTTGTAGTTATGGAAATGGAAGAAGGATTTTCAGCGCCACTTATCTTAGGACGTCCATTTCTAGCTACAGGGAGAACTTTAATCGATGTTCGGAAAGGAGAGTTAATTTTGAGAGTCAATGAAGATGAAGTTGCTTTCAATATTTTCAAAGCTATGAACCATCCATACACATCACCGTAATCATGTTCTTTTATAGAAGATATTCATTCTGTCTATGATAATCGGTTACCAACTTTTGAAGACAGATTAGAAGAATGCTTAACTTTGTCTGTCTATAAAGAAGATGAGGAAGACATTGAAATGAAAGAGATAATTCTTTCTCTAAATGAAGGCGGTTTTACTTTTAAACCACCATGGCATAAGTATTTGGAATTAGAACTAGAAGGACCAGTTCTTAAATCATCAATAGAAGATCCGCCGAAGAATCTGGAATTGAAACCGTTACCTTTAAATCTAAAGTATGCTTTTCTTGAAACTAATAACCTTTTACCGGTTATTATTTCATCAACTTTAATCGAGCAACAAGAAGATCAATTACTTAGAATGTTAAGAAAGCATAAGAAATCTTTTGGATGGACAGTTGCCGATATTCGAGGTATTAGCCCCGAGATTTGTGTTCATAAGATAATTCTGAAAGAAGATGCTAAACCTTGTATTCAACCGCAACGCCGCCTCAACCCGAATTTGCAGTTAATCATTAAGAAAGAGGTTATTAAGCTATTAGAAATGGGAATAATCTTTCCTATATCGGATAGTGAATGGGTAAGTCCAACTCAAGTTGTACCAAAGAAAGGAGGTTTCACGGTGAAAGAGAATGATAAGAATGAATGGATCCCAACAAGGGAAATTACAGGATATCGAATGTGCATTGATTTTAGAAAACTAAATGATCATACTAAGAAAGATCATCATCCACTTCCATTCATAGTGCAAATGTTGGAGCGTTTAAGTGGACATAAGTATTACTGTTTCTTAGATGGTTATTCAGGATATTTACAGATATTCATTGCAGCAGGAGATAGGGAAAAGACTACTTTCACTTGTCCTTATGGAACTTTTTCGTATAAAAGAATGCCGTTTGGTTTATGTAATGCTCCTGCTACGTTTCAAAGATGTATGATGTCTATATTTTCTGATATGGTTGAGAAATTCTTAGAAATTTTTATGGATGACTTTAGTGTTTACGGAGACTCTTTTAATGGCTGTTTGTTACACTTAGAACGAGTGTTACAACGCTGTGAGGATACCAATTTAGTGCTTAATCGGGAAAAATGTCATTTAATGGTATCGGAAGAAATTGTACTAGGTCATAGAATCTCAAGTAGGAATTGAAGTCGATAAAGCTAAAGTCGAGGTAATCGAAAAATTGCCTCCACCAGTTAATCTAAGAACGCTAAGAGGATTTCTTGGACATGCAGGATTTTATAGGAGATTTATTGCAGATTTTTCAAAGATAGCAAAACCTCTAAGTCATTTGCTTGAAAAACAAGTACCTTTTAATTTTGATAGTAAATGTATGGAAGCATTTAAGACCCCGAAAGCGAAGTTGATTACTGCACCAGTATTGGTAGCACCAGACTCGAATTTACCTTTTGAGATTATGTGTGATGCAAGCGATTTAGCGGTAGGAGCTGTTTTAGGTCAAAGATATAATAGAATTCTCAAAGCTATTTACTATGCATCTCATACGTTAAATGCAGCTCAACTGAACTATGCAACTACAGAAAAAGAACTGTTGGCTGTGATTTTTGCCTTAGATAAGTTTAGATCGTATATTGTTGGCTCTAAGGTAATAGTTTATATAGACCATTCAGCATTGAAATATTTACTGAGTAAGAAAGATGCGAAACCACGTCTTCTTAGATGGATTCTCCTACTTCAAGAATTTGATATTGAAATTAAAGATAAAAAAGGAAGTGAGAATGTAGTAGCAGATCATCTAAGTAGAATGGAAACTGATGAAGAAATAGGAAATGAAATTAAAGATTCATTTCCCGATGAACAACTGTTTAGAATCGATATGCCTTCAACCATGCAGTTATTAAAGAAAAGAATTCATTCTAAGGAAAATTCACCTTGGTTTGGAGATATCGTTAACTACTTAACCTGTGATTACATTCCGTCTCATTGGACTTGGCAACAGAAAAAGAAGTTCTTTTATGACTTAAAATTTTATTACTGGGAGGAACCAGACCTTTTCCGTAAATGTTCGGATGGGATAATCGGAAAATGTGTGCCTGATAATGAAGTTTTAAGTGTTTTATCGTTTTGTCATGATCGTGAGGCAGGAGGTCATCATGGAGGTTGGAAAACCGCTTTTAAAGTTTTGCAATGTGGTTTTTATTGGCCTACACTTTATAAAGATGCTTATACATATGTTAAATCTTGTGAATCATGTCAAAAATGGGGAAATATTTCTAAAAAACATGAAATGCCTATGCAACCTATTTTAGAATGTGAGTTATTTGATGTTTGGGGTATAGATTTCATGGGACCTTTCCCTATATCGTTTGGAAAAAGATTTATTCTTGTAATGGTAGATTATGTCTCAAAATGGGTAGAAGCTGAAGCTCTTCCCACTAATGATACCAAGGTTGTCATACGATTCCTTAAAAAGAACATATTCACTAGATATGGCATTCCGAGGGCAATCATTAGTGATAGAGGTCACACTTTTGCAATCGACCATTTACAAAGTTAATTGAAAAATATGGTGTAACGCATAAGTTAGGAACACCTTATCATCCACAAACCAGTGGACAGGTAGAGGTGTCGAACAGAGAAATTAAGAGAATTATAGAAAAGACAGTGGACTCAAACCGTAAAAACTGGGCAGTTAGACTAGATGATGCGTTATGGGCATACAGAACAGCTTTTAAAACTCCAATTGGCTGTTCTCCCTACAAATTAGTCTTTGGTAAATCTTGTCATCTCCAAGTAGAGTTAGAACACCGAGCCTTCTGGGCTATTAGATTTCTAAATTTCGATCCTAAGGCTGTCGGTGATCATAGACTACTTCAGTTAACGGAATTAGAAGAATTTCACCTTGATTCTTATGAAAATGCTCGAACGCACGAAATCCTTCCATGATAAAAGAATCTATAGTCGTGAGTTCCATGTAGGTGATCGAGTGTTATTGTACAATTCACGTTTAAAGTTGTTTCCAGGAAAGCTTAAATCAAGATGGACAGGACCATTTAAAGTAACACGAGTTTATAAATCTGGAGCTGTTGAACTAACTGATGGGAATACAACTTTTATAGCCAATGGTCACAGGGTGAAGCTATTTCCGGAAGGTGAAGAAGTCTCTCTCATAAATGAAGTGATGTTGCTGATCGACCCTCCGAAAGACTAAAAAGCAGTGCTCAAAAGCTGAAAGTATCAAATTACCAGGTTTTATCTTTACTTTTATATGTCTAAACTAGTTTCGTCTTTTACCGGATAGACGTAAAAGAACTAGATGTCTTTTTTAGATAGATTAGGAGTTTTTGTTTTGCTTTTGAAGTTTGGCCTTGATAGAGATGTCGCTTTTACTATAGAAGTTGAACAGAACAAGCAATTGTTGAGAGAGAAAAAATTGAAAGAAGTTTGTAATGGTACGTCGAGAAGCTCGATAAAGAGAAGGGCTAAGTTTCTAAGGAAGTGCAGAATCTATGGAAAGATTGAACACAGTGGGCAATGTGGGAAAAATATAACTCAATCTCAGAATGAGTGTTTGAATGTAATTAAGAAGGGAACGATTAGGTGGTTAACCGAAAATCCCGATGGAATTCCAAGACATAATTCAAACGCTACGTTTCTAGGATTTAGTTTGCTTGAACGGTATGTTAGAAATCTGGAGTTTGTAGAAATTGAAGAATTAGAAACCCCGTATGTTCAAGTCTTTTATTGTTTTTAGTTTTATAAATTTTTTGCATAACTTTGAAAATTTTATAAAATTGGATCTTTATAAAATTAAGGAGTTTTATAAAAGTTTTATAAAAAGTTTTTTAAGTTTTTAGATATTTTATAAGAATTAATGGAAATTTATTGAATTTTTATAAACTTTTAAATAAGTTTTATAAAGATTTTATAAATTTTAAGGAATTGTTATAAAATTTATAAATTTTATTTTCTAGTTTTATTAAGTTTTTATTGAGTTTTATAAGTTTTTATATCAAAAATGCAAAAAAAATAAAAAATTTCGAAAAATCATAAAAATTGCACATGGACCGATCCGGCCCTTGTCCAGGACCGGTCCGGGTTCGAATAAACCTAAAAAAGACGGGACATTTCTTTCTTCTTCATTTTTCCTCTTTTCTTCAAACAACCGCCGCACCATCACCTCCACCCCCAAAAATTTTCTTTTTCTCTTCAAAATAACAAATTACACTATACCATTACATACATTCTTCCTCTTTTACTCTCCTCTCTTCAACACAAGTGAAAAATTCGAAAAAGATCGAACACAAGCTCCATTTCATCCCGGTGGCTTCTACGACTTTTCCGGCCACTTTTCACCGTTTTGTTCATTATAAGGTATAATTTGTTTACTCTAGGTATCAATTTCATGATTTTTGTAATTTTTTACTGTTTTGATTTTTACGTGTGTTGTGATTTTTTTATTTTTGTGTTGTTTTTGTTGTTGTTTTGTCAATTCCAAAATTCGTAGAATGGCCTCATCTAGTCGCAAAATCTCTAAGAAACGAAAGCCTAATATTCCAATAGCAGTACCGGTCGTAGGTCTTAAAGATTTAACACCGGAAGAAGAGTCTGTTAGTTTTGCTGCTACAGCTTCGCCTCAAGCTAAGAATGCTTATAAGAATATCTATAGTAAATGTGGAGTTGTGTTGGAGAGAGGCTTAGATTTTGATGACTTAGGAGAGGAAGTTAGGCGTATTTTTACGAGACGCCAATGGATGGATTTTGCAGCTAAGAGGACAGGAGAGATCAATACTACCTTAGTGGCAGAGTTTTATGCGGTTCTGTCTACTTTGACACCCACTGAGGGTAGTATGATAGAGTCTATCCCCCTTAGGCCTAGAAATGCTTCTTTTAATCCGGCTCTTATCAATGCTGTTTTAGGGGTAGAAGTTTTTCCGGATGAGGAGGATTACAGAGCTGTTTATAGATTAGATGATCCTGCTATGTATGAGCAGATTGCCTCTAGAGCTCAGAGGGAGTTTGATGCTATGGCAGAGTGGGTGGACAACAGATTTAAATATGGGAAGTGTTTTAGAGATCTGAGGGCAATCAAAAGATTTTTGAGCCATACTCTCTATCCCACTACCAAACACACCGCCTTTGGTAAAGAAGATTTATGCATTACTTGGGCGATCATTCATGATATTAAGGTGGATGTGGGGAAGATCATGTATAGAAGGGTTTTCGAGTTTATTGTTACTGCCAAGGCAGGGAGTCACATGTACTTTCCTGGCTTTATTTCGGATTTATGTCGTAGATCAGGAGTTCCTTTCCTATCTAACGACAAATTAGCTATGGCAGATGAGTCCCTGATAGGCCATAGTCTGAGGAGGTCTCCAGAGGGTTCGATAGACTCGATAGTTTGACATAGTGCACCTCCACCAGTTCCACCAGTTTCAGCATTTTCATCTTTTTCTGATCAGCAGCAGCAAACTTCTTTCCCAAACACCATTACATTCGATATGTTTCAATCTTTAGTGTCAGATGTAGCTAGAGGTCAGGCTAATATGGCTTTATTTGCTGAGCAGAGTAGGCAGTGGAGTGATGATTTGCGTAGAGGGATGTTGAGACATGAGCAGATGCATCTTGATCCTTCTTTCGATACTACTGCCTATCCGCCCTGTCAATCTGACCCATATACTTTACCAGATTGGATAGCACCTATCCCACCATCTCAGAGCTTTCATCATATGCCAAATCCTTTTGGAAGCCAGTCTAGTGGTCAGGGTGTCTTTTATACAGGTTCTCAGGGTGCTGTTACATCTAGCTGGGGAGGATTTTCGGATTTTGCACGGATTACATCGAGTATGAGTTCGTTGGGTCTCGACAGTTCAGTTCGGACCACGACTACGTTTCCACAGCCAGTTACGTCATCGGTTCCGAGTTTGAATGATCCAGTTTATCCTGTTGAGGATGATGATGTTGACATTATTTGATTTCGAACAACTTTATTATTTTAAAACATTTTCTGTCTGTTTATTTTATTTTCCGCATTTTAACTTTATTAGATGCTAAGTTTGCTAGTTTAATAGTTTTTCGTTTTCGTTTTCGTTTTTATAATCGTTTTATGTCGTAGTAGTAGATTTAATCATTTTTAATAGTATTTAAATATTTCATCAAAAATCTAAAAATTATTTGTATCATTCGTATGTCGTTTTTAAAATATAATTCGTGTATCGTTTTATCCGTATCATTTAGATAATCTTTATATATCTATATAGGATTCTAATAGCCTTGAGTCTATTATAGACAAACAAGCAAACTTGAATTTTACAACCTTTACACGGTGAAACTATTTTGAAGCCGGACCGGTCCGGCCAGTTTTCAGGACCGATCCGGGAGTTAACTTTGCTTAGTCATGCTAAAAGTGTTAGTATGCATGCACGTGTACTCTAATTGTTTGACCATTTAAGGGAGGAGAGTTGAAAGTAAAAAATTGCAAATTCACTTACTACTTTCACCTTTCACTCTCTGTTATTTAATCTGTTTAAAATGTCAAACCGGTCATCACCGTCAGTCAATTCTTATGATCCGGAGGACCTAGATGTTCTTGTCCCGGGGTATAGCGCTTCAAATGTTAATTTGTCGGTGAATGCGAGGTTTGCAAATTCTCCTATTTTGGTAGAGAAGGGTATTAACTACGAAAAAATTGATCAGTCAGGGAAGGATTTAATTCAGAGTAGAGGTTGGAGAAAGTTTGTAAGGAATCCAAGAGGTAGAAATAATGTTTCAGTCGTTAGGGAATTTTATTCCGCTCTCTCTACTGTCAATACTGTCGATCTGTCACAACTTGTATCCGTTCGTGGTACACTTATTCACTTTTCACCTCATATCATCAATCATATTTACGAAATACCAATTTTCAATCAAATCCATAATCTTCATTTTGAATATCAATGGGCGTTAGGGAACTCCTTTAACGTTGTCAACTATGTCACGGAAGCTTTTCAGTATTTGTTTCGAGTTCGATCAAAATTACGACTCTACCACTTCAGCTCTACCTGCTCATCTGAGAGCATGGAAACACTTCATTAACTCACGAGTCTATCCGACTAGTGACTTTGCGTGGGTTAGTGATAATGAAATACTTTTGTTGTTTGCGTTGATAAGCGGAGCTCATGTGGACTGGGGGATTTTGATTTTTAAGACGGCAGTAAACTTTGCAGTGGAACGGTATAATAATGGAAGGCCGATGCCTTTTGCTTGGTTGATTTCAAGGTTATGTATTCATTTGAATGAAGTCCTTGAAATTTCTTCTGAGGAGATATATCCGTCTCGTGATTATCGTAGAGGATTGCTACCGGTTGAGAATCCGGGTTGTTCGTCGACTATTTAAGCTAGTTGTTAGTTTTTAAGTTAGTTTAAGAATGGTTTATTTTAATAAATGAGTTAAGTAAGTTAGTTAATAAGTTTGTTTTATTTTAAGTTTTTTTAGTTTGTAATAGTCTCTTTTGTATAATATATATGCTTTTGTTTAGTATTTGTTGTAGTAAACGTTATTCAATATTAACGAACATCTAAAATTTTAATTTAATTTTTGAACCTAATTTTTCATACTCGTTGAACATCGGGACGATGCCACTTCGTAGTGGGGAGTAAGGGTTAGGTTTGAAAAATTTATTAAAAAATTTTCGAAAAATTAGTAAAAATTATTATAGTTATTATCTTTTTCATATAAATTAGTACTTTAATTACTTATTTCTTAGTTTTTAATTTTTCTTGAATGAATTAAGTTAGATAATATATATAATATGAATAAAGAATGGTATAATTTGGAAGGATAAGTTTTTAATTAAGTAAGGTAAATTAGATATATTATAATTATATTGTTTATATTTAATTTAAAGTTTATTAAGATTTTAAGTATATATAACAGAATAATTGATATTAAATATTGTTTTATGAAATTATATAAGTATGCTAGTATTTATAAGTAAAATTTTAGAATAATTTTCTTTTCTTAATGAATTATGGAATCAAGTTAGGGATGATAATTTTTGAATAAAAAGCCCAAATAAATTTCCAATTTTTGTCCCTACCTCAGCCAAATAGAGTGGTCAGACCCCACTTGTTTTGATCATTCGTTATTAACCTATAACTTTTTGGTCTACATTCCTTTAAAAATCTTTCGAGTTTGTACGTACTTATGAAAGGAGATGATGAAAAAGTGAGGGTTAAGAAAAAAATGATATATGACTGAGATTAGAATAGATTTTAATATAGATGTTCTCACCTCATGACACTTGCAAGATAGTTGATTTTGGCAATGAGTTTAGATATGTTAGAATCCTAAAAAATATATACTAATAATATTCAGAACGAAGCATCACTTTTTACACAGAATTAATCGAATATTGAGTATCTTCGCTATCTTTGTTCGACAAAATTAAAAATAAAGAATAAATTGGTTGTAGCTACCAATGATTAGGAGTGTAGTAGGGGATTATCTCGAAATGTCCTATATCACTATGAGGTAAAAAGCTCCCGATTTTCCTGATGATGACAGTCCAGCTAGGGGATTATCTCGAAATGTCCTATTGCTGGGATGAAGGCATAAAAATATATAAAGAAAAAGTCGAATCAATAGATTTCAAGAATGATTACGGGTTTAAGGAAACCGGACTCGTAATTTTAGATCGAAAGAGTAGTACTCCGATCAATCTTGAAGAAGCAATGCTTGTAAGTTTGATTTTTCTGCACACACTCACGCTTTAGTTCTTAATATTATTAATATTATAGAGAAAAAGTAGAAAAAGAAGAGAGAAAATCTGAAAAATAGTTGGAATAAAAGGATGTTACTAATCGGAATTGTTTTTTATCAAGAATGTGAAGACGTAGGTACGTACGACTTGCCTCTTTCTCTTTTTGATTTCCTTTTCTATCCTTTCGATTAACCGATATCCTGAACTCTAAATAAGCCATTATCTGATCAAGTCTATGATTCCATTATTTCATAATAGTTATGATTGAAAATAGTTCTGATATTTTGTTTATACTTACAAAGTATTGCCTATGCAAGTTCATCTAAATAATGTTTAGTGTCTAAATTATTTAATTTATATACACTTTTTGTCTTTTTAATATTTTAAATTAGAATGTAAATTATATTTATAATATTGACAATTTATGTTGCTATAATTAAAATTATTTACTGAATATAGTATCTTTTGTTTATATTTTTATATATATTACCGCTTATTTTTGTTCGAGGACGATCAAAAGCTAAGTGGGGAGTAGTTGATGTATGATTTTTTTATGATTAAATTTACGTTATTTTATTATGTTTTATTGACGAATTCTATGTAAAATATATGAAATTATGATATAATTGGTATGAAATATTAATCTTTATAGTTTAGTATAGTTAGTAGTAAAAGTTAGTAATTTATAGTAAAAAGTTATGATTTTGTACCGGTTTTTAGCAACCGGAATGTCGTGTCTGTTTTACACGGGTATTTTCTGTTTGTTTCATTACAGAATCCTAAGATAAACTGAAATCCCGAGTTGTTAAGGGTGATTTTATACGTTTTATAAGGATATATTTTATGTCAATATTCCCCATATTCTTAGGATTTTCATAGAAATCGAGCTTATAATTGATTAATTGAGTAAATGGTGTTTTTAATGGTTAAATATGAAAACGTATCGATTTATATGCTTATTTGGTGATTTTATGTTGTTTTGGAATCATGTTACGTTTTGGTATGTTTTTCGATGTGTGTAGATACATATCTTTAACTTGGGAAAGGATTTGGAAGAGTCTAAAGTCAAAATTGAAGTGTTGATGAAGAGATAGAGATGTTACAAGAGGATAAAGATGGAGGAAAGAAAGGATAATGATCAAGAAATCCGTTCAGCCGCAGTGCGAACGAGCGTCCAATTTGATAGACGAGCGTCCAGAGCTAGACGGGCATCTGAAGATGTGAACTGGCGTCCAGAATCGTATTTTAAATACAGAGAGTTCAGACGTTGGCTAAACGAACGTCCAGTCTCCGTCCAAGCATCCTGGACGAGCGTCCGGTTGAGTGAACGAGCGTCCACCGCCGCATTCAGCAGAACCGACTTAGGTTACTGTAGCAACCGCCTCTGTTTTCTATTTAAAGCACAGCAGCCCCAAACCCTAAATTCATTCAGAAATTTCTTCACATCAAAAGAGAGGCCAGCAGCCGCATCTTGAGAGTTTGAAGGCCGGTCACCCGAGCCTTGTGCTCGGGTGAACCGAGGTTAGATTAGGAGTAGTTTAGATGCTTTTCGTTTTCGTTCTTGGATCAATTCATGTATGAGACTATGTGAGTTCTTCTTGATTTATTCAATTCAGTTTTTCTTCATGAGTTTAGTTCTTTTTGTATCTTTTCTATGTGTTTATGATGCCATGAGAATAGATTGGAAGATCTGTTTTCTATTGATGTTTATAATACGGAAGTTGCATAAACCTTAGATCATCATAGAAAGATAGGGTTTTTAGCCGTTGATTATGTGACAAATTAATTGGTTAGATTCCTAGGTTGTTAGATTCGATTATACGAGAGTAACTTGAATCTACACCCGTCGTTTTGTTTGGTAAATCAGTCTCAAAACTCGAAAGATGAGGGATAGATAATTGAATTCGCTACGAAAGTAGGAGTTCATAGCTTGAGAGATAAGTTCACTAAGAGATTAGGGATTTGTGTCTCATGAAAGGGTGAAACCACAAATCGAATTAGAATCATGAGATTAACTAGGATTGAGATCACATAGGTTTGTATATTGGTTGTTTGATCCCATGTCTTTAGTTTAGATTGTTTTATTTTGTTTTCTAAGTTAGATTTATTTGATTTGTTCTGTGTTTTTTATGTCTCTTTCTTTCGTTTATTTCGTTTAAGAGTAACAATTGAAAGGAATTAGTGAATTTAGATTCAACATCCCAATTCCCTGAGGATCGATACCCGTACTTATCCAACTTTACTAGCAACTACCCGGTATTCGGCCGGTTAGGAGGTAGTTTTGCATGGTAGTATAGGTTTTATAAATTTTCTTTTGTTTTAATGATGCAAAATCTCTCCAACAAAAGTGGCGCCGTTGCCGGGGAATCGGTGTCATGTTGAATCCGGTTTTGTTAATTTCTCGATTTTGTTACGTTTCGTTTTTTGTTTTCAATAAAAGTAGCGTTTAATACATTGAGAGTTTTTATTTTGCCGTGTTTCGATGACCGTAGGGTTAAGAATGTGCAAAAGTTTTTTACTCAATCTGTTTTACGTGAAGTTTGTGTTTAGTTGTTACCTAGTCTAACCCCTGTGCTAGAATTTTATGTGGCTGCCTGCGTTTTTTGATGTATGATGATCTTCTAAGTTAATTAGGGTTTATAGTTAGGGTTTTCTGTTATTTTCCTGCTGTTCTATGCATATTCGTTGTATGGACGAGCGTTCAGGTAAGTGAACGCCCGTCCAGTCCCTAACGTGCAGGTAAACGAGCGTTTGGAATTATGGGACGTTCGTCCGTTCCAGAATTTTCAATCCTGCTATGATTTGAAGAATCAGACGGGCGTCTGTAATTCTAAACTCCCGTCCGGTCGGTTTTTAAGGCAGACGAGCGTCTGAAAAGTGGAACGCCCGTCCAGTGCTGAGATTTCCCTTGAACGTTCGTCCGGAATGCAGTCCAGGTTCTGTTTTTCTTGATTTTATTTTCAATGCTTTTATTTGATGTGGATTTTTCATACGAGCTTCTGTGGCTACTTGATTTTTACGTAGATGTCCTGAACTTATATGTTTTTACCTTTCCATCTATGAATCCATGTTAGATAATTGATCAATTCCTTATATATGATTCATCTAGGCATGTTATAGTGACTGTCGGTTCTCGTAAGCTATAACTGTTCTTATTGTTAATTAGTAGCTAATGTCGGTTTCCGTATGCTACATACCGTGATGAATCTTTTAAGCTTTTGAGACTTATGTACTTTTTGTTTTTGTAACTCATATGGGTAGCTACTGTCGGTTTTCCGTATGCTACGTCTTAGGCCATATGAGTTATATCTGTTTAGAATAGCTAACTGTTGGTTTTCCATAATGCTATCACTTTTTACGAGTCTTAAAGCGCGTCTACACTACAAGTAATGAACAGTACTTTCATTTATCGTAACCTGTCATTATCTGGTAGACGTTTATTATATACATGTCGTGTTGCAAATGAGTGGGCTAGTTTTCTTTCTTTTATTTTCTTTTATTTTTGCATATCATTCAGATGCATATCATTTAGTTGCATGTCATCTAGTTGCATTGTTTTTCTATTTTTCTTTTTTTTTCCTTGAGTGTAGTTAACTGTCGGTTTCCGTAATACTACCTCGTTTTCTTTATTTTTAGTTTCTGCACGGGCCGTAGTAGCTGTAGGGTTTCAGACCGACCTGATCACACTGAGCCTGTCAGAAAATTTTTAGGATTTTTCATGTAGTTTGCATTGTATTGCACTTTCATGTAGTTGCACCTAGCCTACGAGTTGTGATATTTTCATGTATAGTATTCAATCTTTAGTTGAGCTTAAGTTGAAAAATCTCTATGATCCTTTTCTTCATGTGCTTTATATATGTAATCTTTTCTTTTTCCCCGAAGACTCTTTTTGCACTAATCAAGTCTGCAGGATATTTTTGATAGCTATTGTGCACTTTCACGATGAATTCAGTTTACCTGTGATGCTCCACAGTCTACTGAGCTATGCAGCAATTTTGGTTTTTACCGATTTTTCCGGAATTGCCAGCATCCAATCAGCTAAGTTCTCTAATTTATTATTTCTGTATAACTTGAGGACAAGTTGCAATCTAAGTGTGGGGGAAGGGATAGATGATTTATGTATCTATGAGTCGTTTGCTCAATTTCTGTTATATTTCTATGAAAAGTGCTTAATTTTCAAATTTTTGTTTTGTCCCGAGTGAGCATTGCATGTCTTTGTTCGAGAGTTTATATCATTTTTGCTGTATTCTGTATATTTAGTAATTTTAGTTGTTTCATCCGACACTCTTTTTCACATGCCATAGTAAATGATGAGCTAAATGTTGAAAGCCTACCCCATTTTAGTTGGAGATTTTTGATGATTATAGCATGTTTCTTTGCTTATGTACAATTCTTGAAAAGTTTAGTAGTTTGTATTCTAGGATTAAAGTATGACATACTGTGAATATCTGTAAGTTTGAATGTGATAAGTGAAGCGTGATTAAGTCTTTGCAATAGTAATAAATTGTTTACTTGAGGTGTTATGCTCAGTGGTCTATGCTACTAGAAAATAATCTTTTCCACTGCCAGCCAGAAATCTCTAAGTAAACATAATTGTAATTGGGTGTGTCGGAAGCTGGTTTATGATTTGGGTGAGGTAGGGTATACCACGTATGTCCTATTCCACTATGATGACCAAAAGCTCACGACAGTCAGTTTATAGCTGCCTTATGATTGGAGTAAGGTAGGGGATTATCTTGAAATGTCCTATTCTGCTATGAGGGCAAAAGCTTATTCTGATGTGTGAAAAAAGTGAAAATATTGAAATATATTATTATGAATAAGTAAGGACTTAGTTATCGTTAATCTTATACCCAGTATAAACTGAAGGATATGTTGTAGGGATTATCCTCTGAGTCTGTCAGAAACGTTTTAGATATTCTCTACTATTTCTTTTTGGGATATGTATGTTTTGTAAAGTGCCTGTTATAGTTTTTTGAATATTTCTAACTTAGATGGGAAACCGGGCTAGTTTTGGTTTGAATAACTTTCAAATTGTGGAACTTAGTGGAAGTTTATTATGGCTATGCACACACTACACGGGTGAACTTCTAAGTTATTAAATATACTTTATATTTGTATAGATGTTTATATGTCTCGAGTCTTGATTATGTTTTGTCTTGCTCGGGACGAGCAAGGTTTAAGTGTGGGGGAGTTGTTAAAGGTGATTTTATATGTTTTATAAGGATATATTTTATGTCAATATTCCCCATATTCTTAGGATTTTCATAGAAATCGAGCTTATAATTGATTAATTGAGTAAATGGTGTTTTTAATGGTTAAATATGAAAACGTATCGATTTATATGCTTATTTGGTGATTTTATGTTGTTTTGGAATCGTGTTACGTTTTGGTATGTTTTTCGATGTGTGTAGATACATATCTTTAACTTGGGAAAGGATTTGGAAGAGTCTAAAGTCGAATTTGAAGTGTTGATGAAGAGATAGAGATGTTACAAGAGGATAAAGATGGAGGAAAGAAAGGATAATGATCAAGAAATCCGTTCAGCCGCAGTGCGAACGAGCGTTTAATCAGCGTCTAGGAATTCCAGACGAGCGTCCAATTTGATAGACGAGCGTCCAGAGCTAGACGGGCATCTGAAGATGTGAACTGGCGTCCAGAATCGTATTTTACATACAGAGAGTTCAGACGTTGGCTAAACGAACTCCAGTCTCCGTCCAAGCATCCTGACGAGCGTCCGGTTGAGTGAACGAGCGTCCACTGCCGCATTCAGCAGAACCGACTTAGGTTACTGTAGCAACCGCCTCTGTTTTCTATTTAAAGCACAGCAGCCCCAAACCCTAAATTCATTCAGAAATTTCTTCACATCAAAAGAGACCAGCAGCCGCATCTTGAGAGTTTGAAGGCCGGTCACCCGAGCCTTGTGCTCGGGTGAACCGAGGTTAGATTAGATAGTTTAGATGCTTTTCGTTTCGTTCTTGGATCAATTCATGTATGAGACTATGTGAGTTCTTCTTGATTTATTCAATTCAGTTTTTCTTCATGAGTTTAGTTCTTTTTGTATCTTTTCTATGTATTTATGATGCCATGAGAATAGATTGAAAGATCTGTTTTCTATTGATGTTTATAATACGGAAGTTGCATAAACCTTAGATCATCATAGAAAGATAGGGTTTTTAGCCGTTGATTATGTGACAAATTAATTGGTTAGATTCCTAGGTTGTTAGATTCGATTATACGAGAGTAACTTGAATCTACACCCGTCGTTTTGTTTGGTAAATCAGTCTCAAAACTCGAAAGATGAGGGATAGATAATTGAATTCGCTACGAAAGTAGGAGTTCATAGCTTGAGAGATAAGTTCACTAAGAGATTAGGGATTTGTGTCTCGTGAAAGGGTGAAACCACAAATCGAATTAGAATCATGAGATTAACTAGGATTGAGATCACATAGGTTTGTATATTGGTTGTTTGATCCCATGTCTTTAGTTTAGATTGTTTTATTTTGTTTTCCAGGTTAGATTTATTTGATTTGTTCTGTGTTTTTTATGTCTCTTTCTTTCGTTTATTTCGTTTAAGAGTAACAATTGAAAGGAATTAGTGAAATTAGATTCAACATCCCAATTCCCTGAGGCTCGATACCCGTACTTATCCAACTTTACTAGCAACTACCCGGTATTCGGCCGGTTAGGAGGTAGTATTGCATGGTAGTATAGGTTTTATAAATTTTCTTTTGTTTTAATGATCCAAAATCTCTCCAACACGAGTATCGACACTTTTTGAAGTCAATTCAAGTCATTGGAAGGAAGTTATAAAGCGTCACTGATGTAAAAGGTCAAGGGGATAATCGTTATGAATTCCGAGAACGACATGTAATGGGAATGGCTCATCAAAACGATATTTTCTGAAGGAGCTTCCTTAATAAAAGTTGTAGATCTTGGAAAGATCTTTCCAATGGACTTTGAATCATGAAGATCGGACTTCTACAACTCAAATGGTGGTCAAGTGGTCATTTGATTTCCATTAGTAAAAATCTCGAAAAAGACACGTAATACAAATGGTTCATCAAAAATGCGTTTTCTGAAGAAGTGGTCTTCATGGAAGTTGTAGATCATTCGAAGAGCTTTTCAACGAATCTTGAATCATGTCATTTGGAGTTCGTGGTTGCAAGTTATGAATTTTATAAGATGATTAAATAATTATATATAATTATAATCATCATTACCCCCCTAACGGTTCACATGCTGCAAGTGAGTGTAATCATTGCAATGATTACACCGGACCGATCCGGCCAGTTTTCAGGACCGGTCCGGGAAGGGAGTTTGCCTATATATATGGGAGCCTCAGCATTTGCATTCGATGTACCAATATATATATACAATATTCTATATATATTCTCTATCCCCTCTTTTCTTTAGTTTGTAAATAGGCCTTAAGCCGGGAATAAATTAGTAGTAGTAGTATCGTGATAATGCTCGGGAAATTATCAGAAGTCCGGTGTTGCTAAAGTTGTTGTTATGTCCGGAAGAATACGACTTCTGAATCAGCATCTGTAATCGGGTAACTTTTCTGAAGTATTTATGTTTATGTTTGTTATTTTCTTCTTTTTAGTTTTTATAATGTTATTAGGCTAGATCTAATAACTAGCCAAAGTTATGTAATCGTATTATTTCGATCTTTTTGTTAAAAGAATGATGTCTAAGTAAAAGTGATTAAAATTGAGTTAAAATGAATCTTTTTCTATTTCACTACGTATCGATAATATATTCGAATGACGTAATCAACCATGATGAATACCACATATAACCTGGCGATGTACTGACCAGAGAAGTCAGGATATGAGTAAAAATAGAAAAACCGGAGGGTAAAAATGGCCGTCTGATTAACGGAATCCTATTTCCTACCCGGGGGCAGATTTGTCCTAGAAAAACAAATCTTATTAACTTTGTGCTCGAGATCTTAATAATGTTAAAATCAGTAGTTTAATTGAAACTACACCGTTTGTGTTAAATCGATCCGCTTGACAACCGGAGCCTCTTGCGGCCGTCTGACGAACGGAATCGCCTCTTTTATCCGGGGTAGATTTGTACTCGGTACCTGTTTTGACTAACTAAGTTTAGCATGGGGCAGTTGTGGACATTGGACTGATGACATTTGACATATGACAATTTCATACGCTCGTGTGAGGAGGAATTGTTGACTATAGGAGTATACCGTTTCATTTACTCAATTGGACCTAATAAAAAGGAAGATCGAGCACATTCTATTAATTGAAAAGATCGAATAAATTGATTACATATACTTTGGCTAGTCTAGTCTATAAGCTATATATTGGTATCTATATATTTATATATATATATATATATATATATATATATATATTTTACTATTTATGTACATCTATATATATTTATATATCTATATATATTTTATTAGAATAACTTTTAAATTACGCATTTACTTTATGTTGGTTAGAATAGTAGTAATCTGTGTTATAAAATTGCGGTTTAGATCGAGTTAATAGCAGCTCTTTGGTGTTTAACCACACTTAAAAGAATTACCACTTTTCCCTGAGGATTCGACACCTGACTCACCACTTTATCACTACAATTTGACCCGGTACACTGGCGGTTAGGATCCGTCTAACCTAGAAAAGGTCTGTCCCTTTCTTGACGCCGTTTCTAAGGTCTGGTTTCGGTGACGTCAGATATCGGCAATTCTAGATCTTTATGCGTATGGGCTATTACGGACCAATTAAGGAGGGTAGCTTGCGTATAGATTTTCTACTACCATTCTCGGAATAGATAGGAGTTGGAGTTGCACCCGTAGCTGATAATGATAATTAAAACTAAGCTCACGATTAATTTAAGGAAATTATGTGGGGAAGTAAACATAACGAATAACTAATCCAAGTTAGTCGATCGGTGAGAAGAGGGGGAGGAATACCAAGTTTGTTTTCTTATTGTTCATTGTTGGTCAATGACCGCCTTTATGTTGCTTCTTAATTAGGTTAGAATAGTTTATACTTATAGTTGCATTGTCTCTGTAGGATCGACCTTGACTCGTATTTACTATACTACGATGTACCTAGTATTCTTGCTAGTAATATCGACGTTAGTGACTTACACGTGATCAAGATTTTTGGCGCTGTTGCCGGGGTTAATGGCCGATTATAAATATAAACATTTTAATTCTGATTAAGAAGTTGTTTTTAATTTATTTTATTTTATTTTGAGTCTTGAGTCGTTCTGGATCAACCCTGCACTTGTTAAACCGCCAGAAAGAGAAATGTCAGGGCCGGTTTACCGTTGTTTACCCCCGGGTTACCGAGCCAGAAAAATTGAATTCTGAACAGTCTATGTTATTCCCTGTTGATTTTAGTTAGTAGGTCCACAACAGTTGAGATCATACCCAACTGAAGCGGAAGTTGCTAACCCTTTCCTTGTTTTATTTTGTCTTTTCATAGGAAGATCGGAACACTGCAGAGATTCGATCAAACCATAGTTGAAAAAAAGAGCAAAGAAGTCAAGCAAACTGCCTAGGACATTATTGAACATCACACCGATTTCTATGTACCCTGGATCTGAAGCAAGAGAACATTATGAAGCTATTAAGAAGCGGGTGGAAAAAGAGAAAGAAACAATCAAGTAAGAGCCTGAAGAGAACTTAGAGGAGTATAGTACGTATCGTCCAGGTGAGTTCCCTTGTGAGTTAATTGACATATCGTCTTCGGATTACCTAGACTTAGACACCGTGCTGAAGTTAGGAGACCCTGGCACGTTCCGACTCCCGATTTCTATTAATGGTATATCAGTAGGATTAGGTCTCTGCGACTCTGGCTCGAGTTGCAACATTATACCTTTTTCCCTCTGTCAAAAGATTAAGCTTCCAGTCGTTATGAATCAAACCAGAACCATGACTTTTGTCGATAGAACTAGAGATATGCCTACCGGCCTGCTTAGGAAGTGCATGATTAAGGCATGAGGGTTCAGTTATCCAATTGATTTCACGGTAATAGACGTACCAGAGGACCCAAGTGCCCCAGTTTTGTTAGGGAGACCTTTCTTAGCAACAAGCAGGGCAGTCATGGATTTTGATAAAGAGGAGATTACTTTGAGGTTGAATAATGATGTTGTATCTTTTAAGATCTTGGAGCCCCTCGAAAATAGGCCGGAAGGTTGCAAGATGACGTATGCTTTAGAAAAGGTGGAAATTATGGAGATAGAGGGGCATAAGCATAGAGAGGTTGTAGTAGAAACCGTTGAGCAGGAATTCATGAGACTAATGCTGAGAGAGAGAGAAGAGAAGGACCACAACAAGATGCTCACGGAAGCTATTCCTTCCGTGTTGCGTAGTGAACGCTTTGAGCTTAAAGAAGGAAATGTGGAGTCCTTGGGTCTAAAGTCTAAATCTCGATGCAGAGGCACACCTAGTACGCAAGCCAAGAGAGAGAGGCGTGCTAGGAAGAGTGCTAAAAAAGGTTCTATAAGGTGAAAACCTCGGGAGCGAAAGATTGACGAGTTGAAGCTCCAACCCCTGAATGATCGGAGATCTGAAGAAAGTCGAGCTGGCGACTATAAACTCAGAACTACTTCTTTAAACTCTTAGGTAGATTAGTATTGAATAAATGTAGCTGGATGAAGGGACGAGCTTTTTTTCATCCTACCGCACCCTTAGGCTTGAAACCGAATGGTTGTGGAAAGGTTTTTTTTACTTGTTGTGGATTCTAGTGAAGTAGGTTAGGATTGAGTCGGAAATAACAACAAAGGAAGTAAGATGCTAGTCAACTTGAGGCCAGGATTGAGTAGAGAGGTTGAGCAAAGTGTGCAGTGAAGGAGACAGAGAAATCTGGGGAAAAAAGAACCCCCGGTAAACCCTAGGTTACCCCCGGGTTACCGAGGATGGATTTTCAGATTTTTGAACGTCAGTTTATAAAGCTGATTTTTTAGAGACACGTGGAGGACACACCTTGCACCAGGCATTACTAGTCAGTAGAAACCGTCCCATTTTCCCCTCTTTTCAAAATTTTCATCCTTTCCTACACTCCACCATAACACCACCTCACTCCCATCAATCACCTCCTCAAATCCCTCACCCTAATTACTTCTCTCCCACTATTCCACCATTCTCATCACCCTCATCTCCTATCTTCTCCTCAAATCAAAAAACTTCTTCCATTTCTTCTTCTTCTTTAAAAAGAGTCGGCCACCATCACCACCAAACCTCCACCAAAATCAAACCTTTCTTCCATTGACAGAAGCACAGTCCAGAAAGAAATCCAGAAAATTTTAGGCCGGTAAACCCTGACCTACCTCCGGTTTAGCGAGGTACCTTTTTTCAAAAAAAGCATCAGCATCAGTTCATGTTATCATCCAGGATGGGTCCAAAGTGTAGCCGATCATCTGTTTGTCCTGTGGTTATCAGATCATATATGGAGATGCCAACCCCTTGATAGACGGGGTTGAGCAATTCCATTCTTTAGAGATCTACGAGTCGTTCCGAGGGCATTGGAACACAAGGCCAGTTGCTAGAGAACGAGGGGTAGAGTTGGACGATTGTGGATCGATCTTGCCACGAGCCTTACAAGAGCAAGACATATTAGACATGGCCGAGGCACCTACACGGTTCAATGCCACGGTGGTAAGGGAATTTTATGCTTATGTTTCGCATAATACCGGAGCCACATATGCTATGGTCCACGACGTTAAAGTTGATTTTTCTATTTAGCAGATCAATGCTCATTTTGGGGTTAGAAATCCACTGGTGGGCCTGGATGAGTACACATCCTCAAGAAACATTGAAGATTTAGAGAGGATGAACATGATAGCCGAATATTTTGAGGTGCAATGGAAGCGCAAACTGCTGGAGCCCCCACCATCTTCCTAGAAAATGAATTATCCTGGGATCGGAAGATGGTCAATAGATTTGTTTGTGCCCGCCTTCTCCAACCAAGCACACGGTATCTGTCACCACCAAGAGGGCGGAGATGATGTTTTATCTGGAGCAGGGATCTTCGGTCAACATTGGTCTACTGATGCATAGCCGTATTCACGAGCTTGCCGCCACATCTGAGCGCGAGCTATTGCCATACGGGCCGATGATTGACATGCTTGCCTTAGAGGACGAGGTGAAAATCCTTGTTAGTGATGATTTGGAAGACCCTGAGCCGGTGATTCGTTCGCAATCGGTTCAAAAAGTACCAAGACGGGTTGGAAGAGCTAAGAGGGAGCGTACTCCAGTCCTCGGAGCACCCCGAACTCAAAGAGCTATGCTAGAGGAGCACTCGCGAGAGATTGTGAGTTTGCACCTCTAGATGGATAGGATTATCGACTTCTTTGGCATACCTCCATCGACCCCACCACCTAGGACTGCCTCACATCACCGAGCCTCTTCTTCAGCTGCTGCTGCTTCAAGTTCTGGTCCACCTCCCGGTTTTGAGCGTAGAGATGATTGGGAGGGATATTCTGATGAGGACTTGTTTGTATATCTTTTTATAGTTGTTTTCCATTTTCTTGTTTTTCTTTTTCCTTTCCTATCTAGTTAATGTCACAGAATAATATTAATATAATGTTTTGACGCTTAATTTGTTTTGGAGTTAATTTATTTTCTCTTTTACTGCCGCCATTGTATTATACGGTTTCTTGTCACCACTATTCTTCTTGGGTTGTTTGAGTTACTTAGTGCAGATTCTTCATTGATTACTACATGAGCCCAATGATTTATACGACGATCCGATTCTTCTTTGGTTCCACCCTTAACCGAAGCTAAGTTACTTTTCATTTTTCATTTTTCATCTTACACATTGGGGACAATGTTTCGATTAAGTGAGGGGTAGAGGAACCTCATTTATCATCTTAGCACTATATTCCGTAAATTGTGTGATTATCTTGATTCTCTTTGATGCATGATTCACCACTTAGACTTTGATTCGTTTCGACATAATTTTGAAAAAATGTGATATCTTTGATCTTATCGAGTTAATTGACTTCATCTTTGTTTTACGATGTATGAGTGAAAGGAATGCCTACTTCTGAAGTAGTGGCGTATTAAGCGCTTATTTTGTTGTGGGCCACCATTTTAAACACATATAACTCACTTCCCTTGGTGTGTAATCGACAACATATTGCTTTGACTAGAGTTGACCCTAGCTTTATCACGAATCATGTTCCACCAACGCTTATAAAGGCAAAGGAATTTCGGATTCGGTAGTTTATCATGAGTGGGGCCGTGAGGATAGCAAAATTAATGAGAGTTCACCCACCAAGAAAGAGAAGTGCATTGAAATATATACATCTATATTCTCTTTGGCAAAATCTGAGTCGATGGAGCGTAAGACGCACGACTTTTGCATAGACCGATAAACGCGAGCCTAAGAGTAATATATATTCCGTTCTCGATCCGCCATGCCAGCTCAATTAATTAATACATAACATGTTAGAGACTAGTTAGTTCGACTACGGGTTTACGTAATGTGAGATTGTCTGCATTACTAAGCGGTTGTAAAAGTTATTGCACACACACATTCGCTCATGATGTGAATAGTGTTTAATACGTTCCTGATGGATATGAGTGGCATGATATCGATCTTGACTTTGTGAGGCATAGTTGTTTTTAATTAACTTGTATACTGATCAGTGTTGTTTTCTTTTCGCATTTTTGCTCGGGACGATCAAAAGCTAAGTGGGGGGTAGTTGATAACGCTCTAAATGGTACCAATAATTATACCCTTATTCACCTTGAATTATGCTCAAGAGAAGATAGATAGGCTCATTATTATGTGTAATATATGTTAATTCCTATGTGAGTGTTTCCGGGATCATAATTATGCATCTATGTTAATTTCCTGAAGATTTGGTACTGTTTTGTCTCGTTTTGTGAGTTTTATAGGATGTACCGAGTATGGAGCATTGGAGAACGGATCTAGACTAAAAGAAATATATTGGGCCAAGTCATTGAAGTCCAAGAAGAAGCCTGTTGAAGAAAAAAAAGAAAAGTCGGCCCGGTTTACCGAGGGCTAGGGCCGGTAAACCGGTGACTTGTTGAACACGAAACCGATTCCGTCGTATTATCTAGGTCGGTTAGAGTTTTAAAGAGTCTTAAGTAGATCATTGTATCTATATAAGGCCACATATACTGAGTATTATATATCATCTTACAATCTTACTATCAATTCATCATATACATTACGTATTTTGATGAAATAAAGTTATTTAAGCTTTGGAAGAGCTATTTCTGGTTTCCTCCCTTTCTCCATCATCTCTAGCTTGAGTAGATCGAGCTAGATCTCCATTTTTGAAGGTATGAAGCTTTGAACGTTCCTTTTTGTCTTCAATATGGTAGATCTGTTCGTATTTATTAGTTTTAGTTAATCTGCATGTTTAAAGACCCCATAATTTACTTATTTTAATCGTAATTGAGCAATATAGATCCAGGTATAGGAAAAGCTACCCCCGGTAACCCGGTTGTCTATCCTGGTTTACCGGGGCATAATTTAGAAAACCTAAAACTGGGATCACTACAGATACGTTGATCGACAGGTTTAATTAACAGTAGGTTAGATCTGGCTAATCTGCTTATTGTAATCGTAAACTTGCATGAAATACAGATAGTGAAGTGCTAAGTTTGGACATAGTCTTGAATGGACCCTAGGAACGTGCTGATCAATGTCGATTGTTGTCTAGGTAGGTTATCGGTATGAGTTAGCGCTCGATATCGGAAATTCTAGATCTTTATGCGTTTGGGCTATTACGGACCAATTAAGGAGGGTAGCATGCGTATAGATTGTCTATACCATTGTCGGAGTGGATAGGAGTAGGAGTTGCACCCGTACCTGATAATGATAATTAAAACTAAGCTCACAATTAATTTAAGGAAATTATGTGGGTAAGTAAACATAACGATTAACTAATCCAAGTTAGTATATCGGTAAGAAGAGGGGAAGGAATACCAAGGTTGTTTTCTTATTGTTCATTGTTGGTCAATGACCGCCTTTATGTTGCTTCTTAATTAGGTTAGAATAGTTTATACTTATAGTTGCATTGTCTCTGTGGGATCTACCTTGACTCACATTTACTATACTACGATGTACCTAGTATTCTTGCTAGTAATATCGACGTTAGTGACTTAGACGCGATCAGTGTGCGGCGGGTGTAATTATTTATTAGATAGATCATTATGTCACAAGAATGGAGCAAGAAGACGAAGACCAAAGAGAGATAAAGAACCCATTGGCGTACAACAATAAAGATCATATTGGCGGTTGCAGCTACCCTTAGATTGTAACCTGTGGTTTCTTCAGTTTGTATTCGAAACCGCACCTAGAAAAAGTCCATGATCATACCGGTTACTTTGTGCGCGGAATGTTGTGTATGTTTTACTTTATATGTCGTAGTAATATGCACATAGTAGATGAGACCGTAATTAAATGAAATTAATTAAGTGAATTAATTTAAAATTATTCCCATGATAAAAATCGAGCCAAAATTGTCTCCTAATATTATAATGACGGTGAAGAGCCCTTGTTCGGACCCAATTGATCGGCCCACGTCGGGAGTTGACCTACCTCGGGTTATCGTCATTATCGAGATATGATCGTTATGAGATCTCAAGCATATTTGGGTTATGACTCGACTAAGAATCTTGCGGTGATTGGCCCACGTCAGGACCGTTTGATTTTAGAGACAAAGGGTGGCTATCACATAGAGATGTGAATTGTCAAAGAGTTGACTAGTCAACCAAAGGAAGTCGAATAAGATTCGATCGGTAAATGTACCCACCTTCGAAATTGACCCGGTCGATCGGCCCACATCCGGGATCGAGTCAACTAGATTTGATTCCATCCACTAAAGGATTTATAAAATTCTTGAAAGCCAATAGGGAATAGTTGGCTAGTGGGAGTAAAACCTTAAAAAATTTAAGTGCAAATTTAGGGTTTTTAAATACATGAGTTTTTACTTATTCTATCTTTATTTATTGTTGTAGAAAATGTCAAACAAATTGAACCTTCGTTTTATCATCGACAATAAGCTTGACGAAACCAATTTTCTCGATTGGGAAAGAAACCTCAAATTCATTTTGATGCATGAGAAGATTGGCTATGTCTTAGACGAAGCCTTACCGGAAAAGCCCGCAGAGGGCTCGGCTGCAGATACTATCGAGAAGTAAAACAAGCACTGTTCCGACAGTACTTATGCTACATGTATCATGCTTGCTTCGATGACACCTGAACTGTAGAAACAGCATGAGTCTATGGACGCCTACTCAATCATGGTCCACCTAAAGGAACTCTATGCTTCTCAATCTCGCACTGAGAGGTATGAGGTCTCGAAGGCCCTGTTTGGTTGTAAGATGGAATCCGGGACTCTTGTGGGGTCACACGTGCTTAAAATGATCGGCACATATAGAGGCTTGGGAAGCTGGGCCACAAGTTGGAGCAAAAATTAAGTATTGACTTGATTCTGCTCTCTACCTGATTCATACTCGCAGTTTGTGATGAATTATCATATGAACAAGATAGACTGCTCTCTTGCGAAGTTATTGAACATGTTGAAAACTACTGAGGTAACTGTGGGGAAGGGAAAGCAAGTGTTGCTGGTCAATTCCAACAAGGGCAAGCCAAAAGCCCAAAAGAAGTCCAAGAATGTGAAGGTTGCACCTAAGCCAATGCCTAAGATAGCCAAAGACAAATCCAAGGATGCTTGCTTCCATTGCGGTGAGACCGGACATTGGAGGAGAAACTTCAAAGGCTTCTTGAGTACCAAGAAGAAGCATTATGATGCTTCGACTTCAGGTATGTTTATGATTAAGATCAATATTGCTTCTTCTAAGTCTAACCACTGGGTATTAGATACTGGTTGTGGTTCTCATATTTGTACGAATATGCAGGTACAACGAAGAACTAGAGAACTGAGGAAAGGAGAGGTGGACCTACGCGTTGGAAATGGAGCAAGTGTTGTTGCGCTGGCCGTATGAGTTTATTTTCTTTCATTGCCCAGTGGGCTAGTATTAGAACTTAATAACTGTTATTTTGTTCCTGCTCTTACGAAGAGCATTATTTCTATTTCTGCATTGGATGTTGATGGAATTTCTTTTACGTTAGAGAATAAATGTTGTTCTTTTTCAAGTGATGGAATTTTTATGGTACTGGCATACATAGCAATGGTCTCTACATATTATATGTGAATGTTGACGTACTTAATATAAACAACAAGAAAGCCAAAATGAATGACTTTAATGAATCCTACTTATGGCATTGTAGACTTGGACATATAAACAAGAATCACATATCCAAACCCTATAAAGATGGATTGTTGGATCAATTCGATTACGAATCATTTGATATATGCGAAGCTTGTTTACTTGGCAAGATGAAAAAGTCACCTTTTAGTGGCAAAGGGATAAGATCCAATGAATTGCTTGAGCTCATACATACTGATGCGTGCGGCCCAATGTCAATTCAATCCAAAGGAGGATACTCTTATTTTATCACATTCACTGATGACCATTCACGCTACGGTTATATATACTTAATAAAGTATAAGTCTGTGGCCCGTCAAAGGTTCAAAGAATTCAGAAATGAAGTGGAGAAACAATGATGCACGTAGATCAAGTGAAATTAAAATACTTGACCACCATAAACCAATACTAGCAAGAGGACTAGGTCCATCGTAGTATAGCTATAGCGAATCAAGGTCGATCCTACAGGGAACCAAATTGTGGGTCATTCTATAAATAATTAATTAAGCATGGCAAGCACATAAAAACGGTCTATGACCAACAAAGAACATGAAAAGATAAATAGACACGACTCAACACAACTCAAATAAATACAACATTATTAACCTCCCCAATTATTACATTATCGTTTGGATCCAGAGACCATATATAGTTAAACTAGACTCACTAACTATTAATCCGATTCGTATCTCTTTTATATTGGCTACGGAGTCATCCCCTAAACTAGATCTAGCTCCGGGTAGGCCATCCAGATCACTATGCTACATCACGTGACTTCGCTTTTTCGGCCTCCATCTCATATGACTCGCACGCTTACAAAACTAGGGATGCCGATATTAACCGTATTCCTCACCTAGGCAACATTCCTTGATTCAGGCGTACTTCCTAAGCGATCGCATCAGTCTCCGTCCCATTAACACTAACTTTTAGGTATCATGTTAATCTACGATTTACGATAATCAGGTGCGCGCAATTCCCTAATATAACACAGATCTAGATCTCGCTGAAAGTCCCGAAAGATCAATTCATGAGCCGACCTAGGAGCACTATATTGGTATTTCCTCACTACACGTTTTAATTAAAACAGACGAGCAACGTAGCCGTAGCCATACCTACTAAGATAAGAAATTCTAATTGGACAATCACACCATAAAGACGTGGCTAGATCGACTCGGCGAAAAACTAAATCTTAGCGTTTCTCTATACTTATCGGATAAAATAGAAGCTCATAAAGTAACTATATATACCTACTAGAAACACGATTATTAATCGAAATAAAATCATACATAGATCACAAAACATAGACGTGGGCGTGTGGATCCTTATAGACGAGGAGTCCCCACTGCCTCACGTCACAATCCTAGATCTACCTCATTTAACTAAGAAATAACAATCTCAAACGATAAATAATAATTGGGGAAATTAATTAAAAGAACTAAGAGGAAATAAATACAAGAACTTACATAATTGAAGAACTTGTAAAAAACTACTCTAAGAAAAACTGACGATTTTATTATGAATTGTGTGTATTATGGTGTGTGTATATGGCGTGTATATGTACAAATATATAGGAGAGAAATTTGCATAGGATAAGCTTAAACCAATCAAATAGTTTTCCTAAATCAAAAGGAGTTTGAAAACACATTAGGATAATTCGGCCGATCTTTGGATAAGGGCAAGCCCCCCTTCTTGCATGCGTCCCCATTGTCGGCGCCAATCCTTTGGATTGGCTTGCCGACTTTTGTCTTGCCTTACTCCTCTTCTTCGTGCTTATCCGATCTTTATCTTCAATGCATCCGTATTTGCTTGGATTTATCTTGTAGTTTAATTCTTCCATTTATAATTATCCTCCAAAAATTATCTCAATCTACAAAACAAATAATTATCCCGAAATAAATCATATTTAAATAATAAAAAATGGATAAATACCAAATTATATTTTATAAATCACATAACATTAAATAATAAATATAACCATATGATTTAATATAAAATATATATTATTAGGCTCGATTTAAGGATAATGTTGATGACTTTTACGAGTATATTTTGACCGTCATCAAACAACTAGGTAAAGAAATCAAAACACTTCGATCCGATCGAGGTGGAGAATACCTAGATGGAGAGTTTCAAAGTTATTTAAAGGAGAATGTGATTCTACCGAATGGACCCCTCCCGGAATGCCTCAAATGAATGGCGTGTCTGAGAGGAGGAATCGTACCTTTTTAGACATGGTACGATCCATGATGAGCTGTGCAATTCTCCTAAAGTCATTTTGGGAGTATGCTCTAGAAACCGCATTCTATACACTGAACCGAGTTCCATCAAAGACGGTTGATTCTACAACATACGAGGTATGGGCTAAGAAGAAACCGAATCGCATATCTTAAACCTTGGGATTGTCCGACTTACGTGAAGCGGATGATGCCCGACAAATTAGAGGCTAGATCCGACAAATGTCTATTTGTGGGCTATCCTAGAGAAACTAGAGGATACCAATTTTACCACCCTGAGGAACAAACGGTGTTTGTTTCCTGGACTGGCCACTTTCTGGAGAAAGAGTTTATTCTGGATAGGGTCCGTGGGAGTAAGATTGATCTTGAAGAAATTCGAGAACCACTTACGGATAACAGTCAGTTGATGGAAGTAGAGGAGACACCACATACAGATGTGACGCCAACCTCTATAGTAGACACACTAGTACCTCGAAGATCCACCAGGGAACGCCGTGAACCCAAAAAGTACACAGGCATGTATCTCATGGAAGATGAGGAACCTAGAAATTATGAGGAAGTGCTATTAAGGCATGACAAAGAGAAATGGCTATAATCCATGAATTCTGAAATGGAATCCATGAAAGACAACCAAGTTTGGAACTTTGTTGATCCATCTGAAGGAATAGTTCCTATAGGGTGCAAATGGGTCTATAAGAGAAAGACCGACATGGACGGTAACGTGACTACCTACAAGGCTAGGTTAGTGGAAAAAGGTTATAATCAGAGACAATGAATTGACTATGACGAAACTTTTTCGCCTGTTGCCATGTTAAAATCCATTAGAATTCTGCTCGCTATTGCAGCATAGCATGATTACGAAATCTGGTGGATGGATTTTAAAATAGCTTTCCTTAACAGGAACCTGTCTGAGAAAGTGTTTATGACACAGCCTGAGGGTTTCACAACCAATGACGCCAGGATGGTGTGTAAACAGCAAAGATCCATTTATGGATTAAAGAAAGCTTCTCGGAGTTGGAATCTTCGCTTTGATGAGATAATCAAACAGTTTGATTTCATCAAGAATGAAGATGAGCCTTGTGTTTACAAGAAGGTTAGTGGGAGTGCCATTATGTTCTTAGTGCTTTATGTAGACGACATATTGCTCATAGGGAATGATGTGCCGATGTTACAATCAGTCAAAGCTTGGTTATCCAAGAACTTCTCAATGAAGGACTCGGGTGAAGCAGCCTATATTCTAGGAATCAAGATCTATAAAGATAGATCTAAAAGGTTGCTTGGTCTGTCGCAATCCATCTATATAGACATGATGCTGAAGAGATTCAGCATGGAGCAGTCCAAGAAAGGATTGCTTCCCATGTAAGATCCATTATGCTTCGCAATCGGGTCTATCATGTATGCCATGTTGTGCACTAGACCAAATGTCTCCTACCCTCTTAGTACGACTAGTAGATACCAGTCCAACCCTAGTGATGGTCACTGGGTTGCAGTCAAGAATATTCTCAAGTACATGAGACGTACTAGGGATATGTTCCTGGTTTTCAGGAATGATGATTTAGTATTACGAGGTTATAGAGATGCAAGTTTCCAAACTGACAAGGATGACTTTAAGTCACAGTCTTGATTTGTTTTCACATTTAACGGCAGAGTAGTGAGCTGGAAGAGTTCCAAGCAGGAGACTACTGCAGACTCTACAATTGAAGCCGAATATATAGCAGCCTCAGAGGCGGCAAATGAAGCAATTTGGATGAAGAAGTTCATTACTGAACTTGGTGTGGTTCCCACCATTGAAGGTCCAGTGCCGCTGTACTGCGATAACAATGGGGTGATATCTCAGTCAAAGGAACCAAGGTCTCATCAAGTCCATACATGTGCTACGGTGATATCATTTGATTAGAGAGATAGTAGATAGAAGAGATGTAAAGATAGAGAAAGTCCACACGGATGATAATGAAGTATGTAGGATCTTAGATCTAAACGAGTTAGATCTATGCGCAGCGGATGGATCACGACTTATACATCACAATACATAATTAAAGGACTTAAACTACTACAAGGGGTTAAGATCATGTTACCAATATCGGGATGAGAAGCCTTGATCTTCCGATGTGTTCTCCAAACGGCGGTTGGTGGACACCCTTCTTTATACACGAACCTCCTTGCTGACAAGAAAAAACTAATTTTTCTCTCCCTTTTACTATAGTGGTCGAAATTTTCACCAATCTTTAAGGCTTGGGAGAACTCTCCTTATATAGGAGAGTAATCCTTGTCCTCCAAAGATTTAATAATTAAGAGATAATTATTACATAAATCATTTATTCCAAATAAAAGATAAATAAAATGATTATCCCAAAAAAATTAGGATAAATCATATTATTATCTAATATTCCATGAATTATCTTTTAACAAATAAAAGATAAATCATATGTTAAATAATTATCCAAAAAAACTAATTTCTCTCTAATTAAATAACATTGCAATTGGCGCCACTTATAGGGTTATTAAGCCTACATAAAATGTCTTTTATGTGTATTATATTATTTAGCCCAACTAAATAATATCTATGCATATCAATTAATTAGCCCAGCCAATTAATTATCACTGAGGCCCAAATAACAAGATTATTAGTCCGAATTACAGAAGCCACATCGGGGACCATGGACCTATAACCAGTAGCTACAATAATTAATTATTCATCAAACATAATATAATTATTAATTCCGTGATTACGCCACCAAAAACCCGAAACCTAACTCTACCAATAATAGATGTATACTTATACTCAACCCATAGAGTGAATAAGCGTCAATTGATATAATCACTACATACGGATTAACCCTCCATAGACTGTCCATTCTGAGTGGGAAGTCTCCGTGAACCCGACTTAGAATATCTTATCCTTATTTACCATTAACCCCTGATGATCAATTAGTATGCATATCTGACTAGTAGCTAATTAGTCAAATGCGAACTCCCGGGATCGATCACTTTCTTAGGACTAACAAATAAGGGGACTGTCTCTCTACTTCCCGCATGAAGGAATGGATTCCATGTCTGTGAAAATCGGAACTACTCACTCATTAGGAGATAGTACCAATGAGAATTGGCTTGGAACACATATCTAAGTGAACCGTAACTAACACATCAAACACTACCCCGAGACAAGCAGCACCCTGTGATCACCTCAGGATTAAGGTTGATCCATATATGATCATCTAATGATTTAATAAGATTCCTCGATTACTGTTGGAGGATTTTGCATCATTAAGTAAAAGAAAATTTATAAACCCTAACTACCATGCAAAACTAACTCCTAACCGGCCGAATACCGGGTAATTGATAGTAGAGCGAAGTGAGTAAGGGGTCGATCCACAGGGAATTGGGATGTTGAATCTAATTTCACTAATTCCTTTCAATTGTTACTTAGGAAAAACGAATAAACGAAAGAACAAATAAAATAAACGAAAGAGCAATTAAAATAAATCTAACCTACGAAATAAAATAACACAACCTAAACTAAACTAAAGATACATGGGATCAAACAGTGCACAAACCAAGTGATTTCAATCCTAGTTCATCTCATGATTTTAATTCAAATTGTGGTTTCACCTTTACACGAGATACAAATCCCTAATTCCTTAGTGAATTTAATCTCAAGCTATGGATTCCTAATTCCTTAGTGAATTCAATTATCGATCTCTCCTCTTCCGAATGTTGAGATCGATTTTCCAAACAAAACGAAGGTGTAGATTCAGGTTAACTCTCGTATTTTAGAATCTAACAACCTAGATAATTAACCAATTAATTTGTCATCATTAACGGCTAAAAATCCTATCTTTCTATGGTGATCTAACGTTACTCAACTCTCGTATGTTGTAAACTATCAATTAGTAAACAATCTTTCGATATGGTTCACCAAATAGCATCACAATCATAAAAAGATACAAAATCAATTAAAGATCAGAAAAATAAATAAAGATTGAATAAATTAAAAGCGAGATTAAACTCACATAGCTTATACAATGGTTGAGCTCCATGAATCAACAAACGAAGAAAAAAAATTACATCTAATCTAACCCCGGATCACCCGAGCACAAGGCTCGGGTGACCGGCCATGAACTCCCAAGTTGCCGCTGCTGTCTTGCAATTTGCCGCTGGAATAATTGTTGTATCAATAATTGGATTAGGGTTCACATGCATGCGTATATATAAGAGGAGTAAGTCGGCTAGATCAATAATTTAATTAGGTTGCTACAGTGCCGTGGCCGGAAGATCGTTCGCTGAATTTTATGGATTTAGGAATGAAACTTCTAAAATTCATATCTTGAGTTGTAGACCTCCAAAAATTATGATCCGAATGTCATAAAAAAGCTCTCCGAAAACTCTACAACTTTCATTAAGGACTCTTCTTCAGAAAACGCCTTTTTCATTAGCCCGTCGTATTACGAGTCGTTTTCGGGATTTTCCCAAGCTTTATTTCATCTTCATCCTCTTGTATCTCTTTCTTTCCACTTTAATCTTCAATCAAACATCATTTAGACCTCTTCCATTCCACATTTGTGCACCTAAAAGATGACAAAACCGAGCAAAACGTAAAACCATACACAATAGATAATAAAACCACGATATTTACTCGATTTTGCAATTTAACTATTCAAAACGCTATTTGCTCAATAATCGATTATAAAGCTCGAATTCTATGAAAAACATCCATATATGGGGAAAATTGATATAAAATATATCCTTATAAAACGTATAAAATCACCCTTAACAACTCCCCCACACTTAAACCTTGCTCGTCCCGAGCAAGACAAAACATAATCATCACTCGAGACAAATAAACACTTATGCAAATATAAAACATATTCAAGTAGTTTAGAGGTTCACCCAAGTGAGTGTGTGCATAGCCATAATAAATTTCCACTAAATCCACACTTGAAATTGATTCAAGCAAAACTAGCCAACATCCCATTTAAATTAGACATATAAAAACGATTATAACATGCACCTCACAAAACATACAAACCCCGAAGAAAATAGTAGGGAGCATTTAAAGTATTTCCGACATACTTAGAGGATAATCCCTACAACATATCCTTCAGTTTATACTGGGGATAAAATCAACGATAACTAAGTCTTTCATTCAATTCATAACACTATTCTCATAAGTTGATTTAATTATTTCACTTAAACACACATTAGAATGAGCTATTGCCCTCATAGCAGAATAGGACATTTCGAGATAACACCCTACCTTACTCCAATCATAAGGAAGCTTTTCCTAACTGTCGTGAGCTTTTAGTCATCATAGTGGAATAGGACATACGTGGTACACCCTACCTCACTCAAATCATAAACCAGCTTCCAACACACACAATTACAATTATGTTTACTTAGAGATTTCTGGCTGGCAGTGGAAAAGATTATTTTCTAGTAGCACAGACCACTGAGCATAACACCTCAAGTAAACAATTTATTACTATTGCAAAGACATAATCACGTTTCACTTATCACATTCAAACTTACAGATATTCACAGTATGTCATACTTTAATCCTAGAATACAAACTACTAAACTTTTCAAGAATTGTACATAAGCAAAGAAACATGCTATAATCATCAAAAATCTCCAACTAAAATGGGGTAGGCTTTCAACATTTAGCTCATCATTTACTATGGCATGTGAAAAAGAGTGTCGGGTGAAACAACTAAAATTACTAAATATACAGAATATAGCAAAAATGATATAAACTCAAGCAGAGATATGCCTTTGTCTACTCGGGATATAACAAAAAATTTGAAAATTAAGCGCTTTTCATAGAAATACTAAAAATATGAGCAAATGACTGTAGATACACATAAACCATCTATTCCCTCCCCCACACTTAAATTGCAACTTGTCCTCAAGTTGTGCAGAAATAATAAATTAGAGAACTTATCTGATTGGATGCTGGCAATTCTTGAGGAACCAACAAGAACCAGGATTGCTTGCATAGCTCAGTAGACTGTAGAGCATCACAGGACAACTGAATACATCTTTAAAGTGCACAATAGCTATTGAAAGTATCCTGCAGACTTGATTAGTGCAAAAAGAGTCTACGGGGAAAAAGAAAAGATTACATATATAAAGCACATGGAAAAGGAGATATAGAGATAGTTCAAATTTAAGCTCATATAAAGATGGAATACATATACATGGAACATTACACAACAGTAGGCTAGGTGCAACTACATGAAAATATACTACAATGCAGCATACATGATATGCAATCCTAAAAATAAAATAAATAAAAATAAATTCTGACAGGCTCAGGCTGAGCGAGTTGGGAGGACAACCCTACAGTGACTACGGCCTATGCAGAAACTAAAATAAAAACGAGGTAGTATTACGGAAACCGACAGTTAACTACACTCAAGAAAAATAAAAGAAAAATAGAAAAACAATGCAACTAGATGACATGCAACTAAATGATATGCATCTAAATGATATGCAAAAATAAAAGAAAATAAAAGAAAGAAAACTAGCCCACTCATTTGCAACATGACATGTATATAATAAACGTCTACCAAATAATGACAGGTTACGATAAACGACAGTGCTGTTCATTACATGCAGTGTAGACGCGCTTTAAGACTCGTCAAAAGTGATAGCATTATGGAAACCAACAGTTAGCTATACTAAACAGATATAACTCATAAGATGCAATGGTAGCATTACGAAAACCGACAGTTACTACCCATATGAGTTATAAAAACAAAGGAAGCACGTAAGTCCTAAAAGCTAACAAGATTCATCATAACGATATGTAGCATACGGAAACCGACATTAGCTACTAATTAACAATCAGACCAGTTATAGCATACGAGAACCGACAGTAACTATAACATGCCTAGATGAATCATATATAAAGAATTGATCAATTATCTAACATGGATTCATAGATGGAAAGGTAAAAACATATAAGTTCAGGACATCTATGTAAAAAATAAATAGGCCACATATGCTCGAATGTAAGCAATCCATACTAAATAAAAGCATTAGGAATGAGATCAAGAAAAACCTGGACTACTGAACTGGCGTTCAGCACAACAGACGGGCATTCACCTCAAAATACAGCTTTGGACGAGCGTTCAGCAAAACAAACGCTCGTTTGACTTGAAAACCAACCGGACGGACGTTCAGAAAGCATAGACGCTCGTCTGGTCCTTTAAACCAGAACATAGTCGAAAATATTTGAACGGACGAGCGTCCAATACTTTCAAACGCTCGTTTACCTGCAGCTAAAGAACTGGACGGGCGTTCACTAACTTGAACGCTCGTCCATACAACGAATACACAGCAGAGAGCAGGAAAACGCAGACAAACCCTAAAAACTTAAAACACATATTAACACAGATCACAGCAGCCACTTTCAATTAAAGCACAAAGAGGTTAGATCAGAAAACACATAAACACATACTTCACGTTTAAACAAATCGAGTAAAAACTTTTGCACATTCTTAACCTTATGGTCATCGAAACACGGCAAAATAAAAACTCTCGATTTGGTAAACGCTACTTTTATTAAAACGAAAAATAAACGTAACAAAATCGAGAGATAACAAGATCAGATTCAACATGACACCTATTCCCCGGCAACGGCGCCACTTTTGTTGGGGAGATTTTGCATCATTAAAACAAAAGAAAATTTATAAAACCTATACTACCATGCAAAACTACCTCCTAACCGGCCGAATACCGGGTAGTTGCTAGTAAAGCGAGATAAGTAAGGGGTCGATCCACAGGGAATTGGGATGTTGAATCTAGTTTTATTAATCCTCTCAATTGTTACTCAAGAAAACAAATAAACGAAAGATTAAACATAAAAACTCAAAGAACAACTAAAATAAATCTAAGCTAGAACAAATAATAAAAACCTAAACTAAGGATACATGGGATCAAACAGTGCACAAACCAAGTGATTTCAATCCTAGTTCATCTCATGATTTTAATTCAAATTGTGGTTTCACCTTTACACGAGACACAAACCCCTAATTCCTTAGTGAATCCGTTTCTCAAGCTATGAATTCCTAATTCCTTAGTGAATTCAATTATCGATCTCTCCTCTTCCGAATGTTGAGACCAATATTCCATACAAAACGAAGGTGTAGATTCAGTTTAACTATCGTATTTTAGAATCTAGCAACCTAGATAATTAACCAATTAATTTGTCACGAATTAATGATTAAAAATCCTATCTTTCTATGGTGATCTAGTTTACGCAACTTCCGTATTTTGTAAACATATCAATAGTAAACCAATCTCTCGATATGAATTCACATAATAGCATCATGAATCGAATAGAAAGATACAACATAAATTAAAGATCATGAAAAACGAACATAGAAATTGAATAAATTAAAATAAACTCACATGGTTTATACAACGGATTGATCCATGAATCAACGAACGGAAGAAAAAAACTACATCTAATCTAACCCCGGATCACCCGAGCACAAGGCTCGGGTGACCGGCCTTGAAACCAGTAACGTGCCGCTGCTGTGATGGGAGAATTGCGGCTGAAGTAAATTTGGTATTTTTTTTTGATAATCCTTTAGGGTTACATGCTGTGTATATATATATAGGAAGCAAGGCGGCTGAAATATGTAATGCTGATGTCGGTTGAATTAATTCCTTCTCCAATTAGGATTTGCATGCAGCTAAAAGAAAGGAAAGCTTAAGTCGGCTGGGAGAATTATTTAGGAATGAAACTTCTAAAATTCATATCTTGAATTGTAGACCTCCAAAAATTATGATCCAAATGTCATAAAAAAGCTCTCGGA
This sequence comes from Gentiana dahurica var. dahurica, assembly GCA_024500145.1. Classification (NCBI taxonomy): domain Eukaryota; kingdom Viridiplantae; phylum Streptophyta; class Magnoliopsida; order Gentianales; family Gentianaceae; genus Gentiana; species Gentiana dahurica. The sequence continues at coordinate 63,099,653 of CM044903.1, forward strand.
AAACTCTACAACTTTCATTAAGGACTCTTCTTCAGAAAACGCCTTTTTGACTAGCCCGTCGTATTACGAGTCGTTTTCGGGATTTTCCCAAGTTTTATTTCATCTTCATCCTCTTGTATCTCTTTCTTTCCACTTTAATCTTCAATCAAACATCATTTAGACCTCTTCCATTCCACATTTGTGCCCCTAAAAGATGACAAAACCGAGCAAAACGTAAAACCATACAAAATAGATAATAAAACCACGATATTTACTCGATTTGGCATTTTAACTATTCAAAACGTCATTTGCTCAATTAATCGATTATAAGCTCGAATTCTACGAAAAACATCCATATATGGGGAATATTGATATAAAATATATCCTTATAAAACACTACGAATTGACCCTTAACAACTACGGAATTATATCGAGAAATTCAGATTAAATCGGTCCAGTCCTATATGAATGCCATCATATATAAATGCCCCAAGTAGGTACCCTCTACCGACAGTCCGGATAAGACTATCACACCCTAAGGTGTTCTGGGCACATTATTGGTGGTTTAATCAAGAGACCCTAAACTCTGATTAAGTTCACCACGGACTAACAGTTTAAATATATCACCACTAACTCAATCCTCACGTGTAATCCATACACTGAGTTAAGTGGTTACATACAGATATACTTAGGGTTTGCAGCAGTGTATTACGTTACAAGCACAAAGCAAGTAATAAGGTGAGATAAATTCTGTCATTCAATATCAAAAACAATTACACAAATTGTCTTTCGGCACTACACCTAACAATCTACCACTTGCACGAAATGACAAGCAACGATTGTTTTTTAGAGCACACCCTATCTCATCTTATTCACAACACTCTTCCACTTGCTATAAAAGTAGATGAGACATATCCATCAATGCCGTACCCTCTAAGCACTCGACTTGGTACATTGATTAGTTAGGTTGTCGACTCGAGACGATCTTTAGGATTGAAACGTTGTCGGTCCTTCCAATCAGGCGGTGCTCTCTCTCAATATGCTTTTGACTTCTTATGACTGAGAAGATCCTTCTAAGCTATCTCTTCACTGTTTTAACGATGAAGTGATATCGGCTTATCAGACCTGGAATCACTCCCAGACCAAATAGGAAATTCTAAGCACTACTGAGCCCGAGATCAACTTAATGATCATCCTTAATCGACTACAAGTCAGAATCAGTGTAGTCAACCATATTCAAGTTTGCACCTGAATATACAAGCATATGATTCCTCGTTCTCTAAAGATACTTGAGGACGTACTAAACCGCTACTTATTGCTCAAATCCAAGATTCGATTGCAATTGACTCGTGTTAAGCTGACTTGCCCTTATCCTAGAGAGACTCTATCCCATTTTCTCTTTATCTGAAGATTTGGAGAATCATTCCTGAGAGGTAGGGTAGGACTACTCTCGATGAATGTTGCATATGTATATGCAAGATCATCTTAACCAATAAGACGGATGGGATAGTAAATGACTCACTCTTGTGAATTTGACCGAATCAAATTCTTAGAATATAGTCCAATTCTCTCATCCAAAGAATCTTGGCGTGTCAGTTTCTGACTTCAGATAACACACTCATGTTGTTTCCAACAGTTTCAGTGTTACTTTTCGCGAACACTAATACTACTATTTTACCAATACTGATACCCAGTCTACAAAAGACTTATCAATATTCTGGTCAAGTCCACATATTTTAAAACATGCGACTTTTAATGACCGAGAGGTTCTCTTAAATCCACAAAGGATATAAGCCCCGGCAGTTAACCTGCCATTTGTTCTAACCAAGACCCTTCTGTTCCAATTGAATCCAGACTCCGTTTTACGGCAAGAAAGTCTCAGGGAATCACCCATATTTTCCACTTTCTAATGAAATCTAGCAAGACTGAGTGGTGAGAGAGTTCAAGGTCTGGTTAACTCTCTACTTTTTAAGGAATCACCCCTAGACCACTCAGCTTTGTGCTGAAAGTTAAACTTTCCTATTCATTCGACTCTTTTCAGCGTAGATCCAATTACTCCCACTGGGCCTGAGACACTCAGGTGGTTCTACAAGAGGCTGAACAGAACTGGATTACCAAAACTCACAGGGTTAAGGCTTTCAAACCAACCTGTATGATCAGAATCCTATATAGCCCACCAAGAGCCATAGGTTATCAATCACCCCAGCAGACTGTAAAGTCCACAAAACCACAATGGGTCAACGGTTAAACCATACTCCCACTGTGTTTTAGGTGGATTGACAATCTGATCTAGTAGTATTTATCAGTGTAGTCACCAACAACCGATGTTGGACGTGGTCCGATTAAATCAGATAGTAACTACCTTTGGGTAACCGTACTCCAAGGCTTAAAGCTGTTACTTGTAGATTCCATCAAGGTTTGTGACAGTTCAACCGTCACTTTCTGATCTCAAGAACCTTATAACCAACCTTCACTCGTCGCATTAAGATATTTCACGAACAGGCATAATCTGAATGTATGCACAAAATCTCCAGTCCTACCTTCAAGCATTAAGTGCTAAATGCTTATATTTACGTAAGTGGAGTAAACCGAATTCATTCCTTTCCATAAATTCACAAGCATCTTCTAGGTAGACTTCTCGGTTTACATAATAATGTTAACCGTTATTTTGCAACAATATCTTAATCGAGATAAGCAGTGTATTGTAGCACATAAATAACTATGCAAGGCGAGGCTACGGTTTCTTCCTCAGTGAAAATCACTCCACTTAAAGGCAGGCCGAGCATCAGTCCAAACACTATGCGATGGCCTATTTCTGAGCATGGAATACTCTATTCTCTGCTAAAATCAGAGACTCCTCCTCGTATTCTTTCGATAAACTAACCAGCGTTTTGAGTAGTTACCAGACAAAATGTCACCATTCAAAATCTCCCACTAGCTTGTATCTCTCACTAGACCCCGAAGGTCACTATGAACAAGCTATGTTACCTTTTCAAATCTATTACCCTCTCCCGATTGAAAGGAAACTTAGTCATTTTTCCTTTAAGACAGTGTTCCAAGACTGGGAGATAGGAATCACCCTTAGCCAGTCGTCAGGTCTTATCTCAAGGATATATGCACTAATTAATAGATATTGAAGGGTCGTTTATCTTAATATGGAAACCTTTTACCTTTAATAGTTTTAGATGTGTCACACATACCTATTCAGCTTTTCTTAGTGGTTCTGTCTTTATCAAACAAAAGTCCGAGTCTCAGATTCGTACTACAAATGTCATATTCACTTTGTTTAGGGCAACTGTAGTATCGAGATGAAAGTGAATCCACTTGTTTCAACGAATCTGTAAACAGAAGAATAAATTTTTCTGTGATATTCAAAGATAGAATCCGAAATTCATTTCCTTATATCACTCCCACTATTCTAGCTGAAACAACTGCCCGTTGTCTACTCTATTAATTGTTAATGCACAGCTTCCTTGTTCTTCCAAAGAACTTAGCTCCCGAGTCGAGTTACTCGGTTAAGAAAGTTGCGAAGGATTCATTGGTTAGTGATCCGAAATCACTTTCCTTATCCTATACTTTCTTTACTTAATGTTTCGGTTTAGCCTCAAAACTTTAGTTAAGATGATTAACACTTATAGATATTCTTTCCCATTCTTAACTTTCCTTAAATAGTCTTGAACTACCAGTTCGTTTGAGTAGACACTACTTGTGAACTGTGGGATGTCTAATGAAAGCGTTAACCAGTGGGACTAATTTTCTAATAAATTAGAAAAACATAAGATAAAAGCTCCCACTAGTTTATCGGTTCCAAATACCGTCTAACTAGCGACACTTTAATCGATGATTCTCCAATTTCTCAATTAGAAAATTTCTCATGTAGACACTACACAATTAAAATTCACTAGAAGAATTTTATCGTCCTAATCATCTTTCAAACTAACTATGGTTTTATCTCGTTCAACACGAGTGACAGCAGTGACATACTTATTTATGTCACTTAAGTCTTGAAGGCTCAAGAGAAATACCTCTTCCGAAAAATTAATCGCATGTAAGATCAATAAGTACAACATTCTAGTTACTTACCACTTTTTAACGAAGTCATTACTAGTCAATTTTACACAAGCAGTCTAGCACCCGATAGAGATATGTATAACAGTTGTAAATAAAATTGACAGAAAATAAATCCAAATCATACACTACTAATAAATTTTAGGAACACAAACTAAGTACTTATAGTCTATCCTACCGTTCCAAGGATTTAATCTAATGCCTCAGTGCCGCCTTAGGGTAGGTCAAAGAGGTTTCGATTAATATTGAAGATCGATTGAGAATCGAACATCTCATTTGTGATCGTCAATCACCTTTCCTTTTTCAGCCAAGGTACTACCAAAAATACCCTTTATGAGTGTGACCTACTGTCTCCGATTTTTAGGTAGACCCCGAGTGTGCCGCCTTAGGGTTGGTCAGTGACCCGGCGAGTACCCAAAATCCTATCCTTTCGGAGACCAAGCCTTGAATTTTGATAGCGGTGAAGGCCTTCCTTAGGGGGCCGAAATCAAATCCGGCACGAGGCGTCACCATTCTCTCACGTTGCTTGTGTCAACAGTAGAGGCTGTGGGGTCGGCTGTCGCCTCTCCAGCTCCCACTCAATATTTAGAAAAAATGGTGGGTTTACTGATCACGCTTTTGGACTTGATGTTACATTAAGGAACAATAAATCATAGGACCGAATGGTGTCGGTTATGTGGGCTAGCCCACCCGACCTATTCGTTGGAACATATGTGGCCGTCGGACGGGTCAAGACTAGGGGAGCTCCATTGAGCCGTAATGGCTCGTCAGATGGCTCAGCCATGCCGGATCCCCGTGCAAACGTCACACGTGGAGGGTGAAGTCGATCGAGCCGTAGCTTCTGTTGACCACCCAACCATGGTTAAACCACTTTCGAACCATGTTTGCCCGTGATTATCCAATCCTTAAACATCAAACTTTCACGTAGACACTACGGAACAAAAACGTAATCTCGTCTAGGTAAGGTGGAATTCACCGAGAATTGAACACCTTAACCACGTGGTTTCGGATTTTACTCCATATGCTTTCGCAGAGTGGGATTCACCGAGAATCCATCACCCAAACTTGACGATTGAAAAAACCCGTGTTCCCCGGTTTTTACCCTAATTAGTTTCTAATTAATATCAAACAATTAATTAAAACTAATTGCGTGTTTTCTACATGCCTAACTAATTCCTCGAATTAATTTCTACATATATGGATATGGAGTGGAATTCATGATATGATGCATGTCATGGCAATTTTCTGGTTCTACACATACAATCTAAACATGTATACTAGTGCGGAAAATAAACACCGAGATGGACCGTTGGCACCCCCGTATCTAATCTATTAGAAAATAAATAACCAAAACCCTAAATAGGGTTTACTTCTTTCTAACATAATCTGTAGCTGTTCAAAATCTTCGACGATCGGCAAACCAAACGAACTTGGATCGCAACGAAACTTTCCATATCTGTTCCTCACTCCTTGGGCTTCAATATGGACGGTTGGATCGGAGGTTTCACTTGTCAATTTTCTCCAGTGAGCCGCCCAACTTGCTGCTGGATCTGACTTTTACAGCAGCGCCTCAAAGACTTCCCGAGGCCGATCGGGAATCGAGATAAATCCCGATCGACCTGAAATTTTTATGCCATGTCAAAAACTCCGTATTTATCGATTTGACCGGTTGGATATGTGTTGCAACAGTCCTAACTCTCCCACAAAGTCGAGGAAGTCACAGGTAGGGTTTCTGTGAATCCTGCGTTTTTCCGTTACAGCAGCTTCTTTGCAGCAACGAACGGATATCAAAACGGACTCCGATCGACGCCAACTTTTGTGAAATTGTTCATCATCTTCCAATATTGACTCTGACCGGAGGGATCGTCGTTTCAACGGCTCGATCAACGGGAAAAACTAAATAACTAAACAGATACTAAACAGATATATTTTCTGGAAATTAAAATTGCAATAAAAATAAATTACATAATTTCCTATACTCATATGAACGAATTTTCATCGTTTATATGAGTTTACAATAGATCTAACGGGTAAACAGTGCCAACCCCCAATCCATCTCTTCAACCATAGCAATTAATCATTATCAAAGCATAAAACAAAAAATAAAATTTACCTACATGCAATTCCACTCCTTTAAATCGTTTAATTATGATTATGACTATATAAACCGTGGAACCTTGCTCCAATACCACATGAAGGATGTAGGATCTTATATCTAAACGAGTTAGATCTATGCACAGCGGATGGATCACGACTTATACATCACAATACATAATTAAAGGACTTAAACTACTACAAGGGGGTTAAGATCAGGTTACCAATATCGGGATGAGAAGCCTTGATCTTCCGATGTCTTCTCCAAACGGCGGTTGGTGGACACCCTTCTTGATACACGAACCTCCTTGATATGCAACACCTAGAGTTTTTCTTCCTCTAAAACCCTAGACAAGAAAAAACTAATTTTTCTCTCCTTTTTACTATAGTGGTCGAAATTTTCACCAATCTTTAAGGCTTGGGAGAACTCTCCTTATATAGGAGAGTAATCATTGTCCTCCAATGATTTAATAATTAAGAGATAATTATTACATAAATCCTTTATTCCAAATAAAAGATAAATAAAATCATTATCCCAAACAAATTAGGATAAATTATATTATTATCTAATATTCCATGAATTATCTTTTAACAAATAAAAGATAAATCATATGTTAAATAATTATCCAAGAAAACTAATTTCTCTCTAATTAAATAACATTGCAATTGGCGCCACTTATAGGGTTATTAAGCCCACATAAAATGTCTTTTATGTGTATTATATTATTTAGCCCAACTAAATAATATCTATGCATATCAATTAATTATCTCACCAATTAATTATCACTGAGGCCCAAATAACAAGATTATTAGTCCGAATTACAGAAGCCACATCGGGGACCATGAACCTATAACCAGTAGGTCCAATAATTAATTATTCATCAAACAGAATATAATTATTAATTCCGGAATTACTCCACCATAAACCCGAAACTGAACTCTACCAATTATAGATGTATACTTATACTCAACCCATAGAGTGAATAAGCGTCAAATGATATAATCTCTACATACGGATTAACCCTCCATAGACTGTCCATTCTGAGTGGGAAGTCTCCGGGAACCCGACTCAGAATATCTTATCCTTATTTACCATTAACCCCTGATGATCAATTAGTATGCATATCTGACTAGTAGCTAATTAGTCAAATGCGAACTCCCGGGATCGATCACTTTCTTAGGACTAACAAATAAGGGGACTGTCTCTCTACTTCCAGCCGGAAGGAATGGATTCCATGTTTGTGAAAATCGAACTACTCACTCATCAGGAGATAGTACCAATAAGAAGTGGTTTGGAACACATATCTAAGTGAACCGTAACTAACACATCAAACACTACCCCGAGACAAGCAGCACCCTGTGATCACCTCAGGATTAAGGTTGATCCATATATGATCATCTAATGATTTAATAAGATTCCTCGATTACGGAATTATATCGAGAAATTCAGATTGAATCGGTCCAGTCCTATATGAATGCCATCATATATAAATGCCCCACTTAGGTACCCTCTACCGACAGTCCGGATAAGACTATCACACCCTAAGGTGTTCTGGGTGCATTATTGGTGTTTTAATCAAGAGACCCTAAACTCTGATTAAGTTCACCACGGACTAACAGTTTAAGTATATCACCACTAACTCAATCCTCACGTGTAATCCATACACTGAGTTAAGTGGTTACATACAGATATACTTAGGGTTTGCAGCAGTGTATTACTTTACAAGCACAAAATAAGTAATAAGGTGAGATAAATTATGTCATTCAATATCAAAAACAATTACACAAATTGTCTCTCGGCACTACACCTAACAGATAAAATAGCTGATCCGTTAACCAAGGCATTGTCACAAGCAAAGCATGAGAAACATGTTCACATGCATGGGCTTAGGCATATGGGTGATTGGCTTTAGGCCAAGTTGGAGATTGTTGAATAGGTGTCCTAAACCCAATCGGGTTGGACCGGATCCGACCGGGTCGGGTCGTTTACAGTCTATTTTAGTTAATGTAATAACTTTATTATGATTAATAAAAGCACTTATGTTATTATATATTGTTTATCTTCATATTATTTATATATATATATATATATATATATATATATATATATATATATATATATATAACGTCCTAGTCTCAAACTATGATGGAAAAACCATGATAGTGATTATGGTTGATGAGATCTCTAATCACTTTAATAAGTTTGATACTTAAATGTCTCTAGTCTTAAATCTTGTCAAATGGGACATTGATGGTATAATTAGACTAGCACGTATTGGATGTCTTCTATCTTATAGAAGGTAGGGATAGATCTCGTCTATCGAAGTGTAGAGACACTTGGACTATACATGGACGTTTATTAGAGAATGCGTACGTTAGACTGACCCACTTATATTAAGTGTCACACTATGTGGCGGTTGTGTAATTATCCTTTAGACCGAGTCTTCATGGCATCACGGTGTGGATTGTCATGCTTTGACGGTATGAGATTTCCCCTATCCACGGGGCGATCATGCGGTAGTGATTGGGTGTTATATTGAAGCATACGAAGTATACATGATTGGTCGTCCAGGAATCACGTATCCTATGATTGGGATCGAATATCCAAAATGGCCTTCTTATAAGGAATGTCTAGATCTCGAGAATCTTTGCAAAGTGGGAGTAAATGTGTTATTCTGAGAGAGCATGATATCCAGATTATAAGATACGACCGTTAATGTATTGACACTCGGGATACGATCATATGGATATTATTACAACGATAGGATTGTAAGTTACACGGTAACTGCTTCACATGTAAGGTTGTAGTCATTGCTTTTGACTCTTCCGATGATTGGGGGTCACGGTGTGTTGCTAGACGATATCCCGTGATTGTTAGGCATGAAGGGAATTTTCATAAATTGCACTTTGTGTCTACGGCCAACATATTCGGAATCCTATCGGGTCACACACATATGAACATCGAGTCGGATTAAAATGTGGTTATAGTTGATAACCAAATAAGGAAAGTTTATCTCTAGACTATAAAGGTTATAGTGGTAAATTAATATGATGATATTTATTTATTATGAAGAAATAGAATACAAGATATTAATTATACATAATTATATTAATTAAAGAATATTTGTATGCCAATTATTGACATATGGGGCACCACATCTTCGGTATAAGATACACTTGGATTGTGCACTTTAAATAATAAGATTACCATACTATTAATATTGGATATTAATTGATTTTGGAAAAATAGATTTATGGTAATAAGATAAATATAATCAATATAATATATTGGCAATATTTAGATTTTATTTAATATGAGATATTATAATAAAAGAGATAAATCAATGTAATTGATTTTCCTTATTTTATTGGGAAAATGTTTTCTTCTCCTCCACTCTAGTATGGGGCGCCACTCTCACTATAAATAAGAGGTGGGTGTCAAGATCTTTTGTACTCACAATTCCAAGAGCTAATAGTTCTTGAGTAAAATAGAGAGCTTCAAATAGAGAGTTTGAGATGGAGGAGAAAGGCCGGTCTAGCAGCTGGAGTTTTTATGATAGCAATCCAAGGAGGATTCCAGTGAGGAGTTCGTGTGGATCAATGATAGAGGCCGGACACGTGGATGGATTGCACACTGTACTACTTTCCATTGACGGTCAATGCGACGATCTTATAGATCATACAAGGTATAACCGTCAAACTACTTAACGTGTTTATTGCATTAAACGAAGAACGATCTAGAAAAGGAAATCAAAATTTAAATTCCACTGCGTTAAACTAGTGATTTCCTAACAGTATGTGGGCCAATGTCAATTCAAGCCAAAGGAGGATACTCTTATTTTATCACCTTCACTGATTACCATTCTCGATATGGTTATATATACTTAATGAAGTATAAGTCTGAAGCTTTTGAAAAGTTCAAAGAATTGAAGTGAAGTGGAGAAACAACTGTGTAAGGAGATTAAAACTCTTCGACCCGATCGAGGTAGAGAATACCTAGATGGATAGTTTCAAGACTACTTAAAGGAGAATGGGATTCTAATAACGCTCTAAATGGTACCAATAATTATACCCTTATTCACCCTAAATTCTGCTCAAGAGAGGATAGATAGGCTCGTTATTATGTGGAATATATGTTAAATGCTATGTGAGTGTTTCCAGGATCGTAATTATGCATCTACGTTATTTTCCCGAAGAGTTGGTACTGTTTTGTCTCGTTTTGCATGTTTTATAGGATGTACCGGATCTGGAGCATTAGAGAATGGATCCGGACCAAAAGAAGTATATTGGGCCAAGTGATAAAAGTCCAAGAAGAATCCTGTAGAAGAAAAATGAGAAAAGTCGGCCTGGTTTACAGAGGGCTAGGGCCGGTAAACCGGTGGCTTGTTTGGCACAAAATTGATTCTACCGCATTATCTAGGTCGGTTAGAGTTTTAGAGAGTCTTAAGTCGGCTATTGTATCTATATAAAGCCGCATATACTGAAAGCTTTCAGATCATATCAATTATATTCAATTACACTATACAATTTGATGAAATAAAGTTATTCCAAGCTTTTGAGGAGTTATTTCTGGTTTTCTCCCTTTCTTCATCATCTCTAGCTTGAGTAGATCGAGCTAGATTCCATTGTTGAAGGTATGAAGCATTGAACGTTCCTTTTCGTCTTCAATATGGTAGATTTGTTCGTATTTATGTGTTTTAGTTAATATGCATGTTTAAAAACCCCATAATTTACTTAGAATAATCGTAATTGAGCAATGTATATCCATGAATAGGAAAAGCTGACCCCGGTGACCCAGCGGTCTATATCGGTTTACCGAGGCATTATTTCGAAAACCTAAAATTGGAATTCACTACAGCTACGTTGATCGACAGGTTTAATTAATAGTAGGTTAGATCTGGCCAATCTACTTATTGTAATCGTAAACTGGCATGAAATATGAATAGTGAAGTGCTAAGTTTGGACATAGTCTTGAATGGACCCTAGGAACGTGCTGATCAATGTCGACAGCTGTCTAGACGGGTTAGCGGTATGAGTTAGCGCTCGATATTGGCCATTCTAGTTCTTTATGCGTATGGGCTATTACGGACCAATTAATGAGGGTAGCTTGCATATAGATTATCTACTACCATTGTCGGAGTAGATAGGAGTAGAAATTGCACCCCGTAGATGATAATGATAATTAAAATGAAAGCTCACGATTAATTTAAGGAAATTATATGGGGAAGTAAACGTAACGATTAACAAATCCAAGTTAGTACATCGGTGAGAAGAGGGGGAGAAATACCAAGTTTGTTTTCATATTGTTTATTGTTGGTCCATGACCGCCTCTATGTTGCTTCTTAATTAGGTTAGAATCGTTTATACTTATAGTTGCATTGTCTCTATGGGATCAACCTTGACTCGCATTTACTATACTACGATGTACCCAGTATTCTTGCTAGTAATATCGACGTTAGTGACTTACACACGATCAGATTCTACCTGAATGGATTCCACCAGGAACGCCTCAAATGAATGGCGTGTCTGAGAGGAGAAATCACACTTTGTTAGACATGGTCCATTCCATGATGAGATACGCAGTTCTTCCAAAATAGTTTTGGGGGTATGCTCTAGAAACAACATCTTATACACTTAACCGAGTTCAATCAAAGACGGTGGATTCCACACCATACGAAGTATGGGCAAAGAAGAAACCGAATCTGGCATATATTAGACCTTCGGATTGTCCCGCTTTTGTGAAGCGGATGATGCCTGACAAATTAGAAGCTAGATCAGACAAATGTCTATTTGTGGGTTATTCTAGAGAAACTAGAGATACCAATTTACCATCCAGGAGAACAAAAGGATTTTGTCTCCAGGACTGGCCATTTTCTAGAGAAAGAGTTTATCCTGGAAAGGGTCAGTGGTAGTAAGATTGATCTTGAAGAAATTCAAGAACCACTTGCGGACAATAGTCAGTTGATGGAAATAGAGCAGACACCGCATACAGATGAGGTGCAAACACCTGCTCTACAGACACCTCGAAGATCCACTAGGGAACATCGTGAACCCGAAAGGTACACTGGCGTTTATCTCATGGAAGATGAGGACCCTAAAACCTATGAGTAGGTGTTGATGAGGCATGACAAAGAGAAATGGCTAGAAGCCATAAAACCTGAAATGGAATCCATGAAAGACAACCAAGTTTGGAACTTAGTTGATCCGCCTATAAGAATAGTTCCCGTAGGGTGCAAATGGGTCTTTAAGAGAAAGACCGACATTTATGGTAATTTAGTTACCTACAAGGAAAGGTTGGTGGCAAATGGTTATAGACAAAGACAAGTAGTTGAATATGATGAAACCTTTTCGTCAGTAGCTATGCTAAAATCCATTAGTTTTCTGATTGCTATTGCAGCATACCATGATTATGAGATATGGCAGATGGATGTGAAAACAACTTTCCTTAATGAGAATCTGTCTGAGGAAGTGTACATGACACAACCTGAGGGTTTCACAACCGATGATGCTAGGATTGTGTGCAAGTTGCAAAGATCCATTTATGGATTGAAGCAAGCTTCTCGGAGTTGGAATATTCATTTTGATGAGACTATCAAACAGTTTGATTTCATCAAGAACGAAGATGAGCCATGGGTTTACATGAAGGTTAGTGGGAGTGCCATAGTTTTCTTAGTGCTTTATGTGAATGACATATTGCTCAGAAAGAATGATATTCCTTTGTTACCGTCGGTTAAAGTTTGGTTATCCAAGAACTTCTCAATGAAGGACTTGGGAGAAGCAGCCTATATTTTGGGTATCAAGATCTATATAGATAGATATGAGAGGTTGCTTGGTCTTTCACAATCCACCCATATAGACAAGATGCTGAAGAGATTCAGCATGGAGAAATCAAAGAGAGGATTGTTGCCCATGTCACATGGGGTCTACCTATCGAAGGAAATGTGTCCTAATAAAGAAGAGGAAAGGGCACATATGAGTAGCATCCCTTATGCCTCGGCTATTGAATCCATCATATATGCTATGTTGTGCACTAGACCGGATGTCTCGTACCCTCTGAGTATGACTAGTAGGTACCAGGCAAATCCAGGTGATGGTCCCTGGATTGCAGTCAAGAATATTCTCAAGTACATGAGACTTACTAGGGATATGTTCCTGGTTTTTGGGAACTCTGATTTGGTTTTACGAGGTTACACAGATGCCAGTTTTGAAACTAACAAGGATGACTTAAAGTCACAATCTGGATTTGTTTTTACGCTTGAAGTAAGCTAGAAGAGTTTCAAGCAGGAGACTACTGCAGACTCTACAACGGAAGCCGAGTATATAGCAGCCTTGAAAGCGGCAAAGGAAGTGGTTTGGATGAAGAAGTTCATTACTGAACTTGGTGTGGTTCTCTCTATTGAAGGTCCAGTCCCACTGTACTGTGATAACAATAGGGCAATTGCTCAGTCAAAGGAACCAATGTCTCATCAGATGTCTAAACAAGTGATACGGCGCTATCACTTGATTAGAGAGATAGTTGATAGAGGAGATGTAAAGATAGAGAAAGTCCATATGGATGATAACATAGCTGATCCGTTAACTAAGGCATTGTCGCAAGCAAAGCATGAGAAACATGTTCACATTCATGGGCTTAGGCATATGGGTGATTGGCTTTAGGCCAAGTGGGAGATTGTTGAAATGGTGTCCTAAACCCAATCGGGTTGGACCGGATCTTACCGTTTTGGGTCGTTTACAGTCTATTTAGTTCATGTAATAACTTTATTATGATTAATAAAAGCTCTTTTGTTATTATATATTCTGTTTATCTTATATGAACCAATTATGTTATTGATTATGCAGTAATGTCCTTGGTGTCAAACTTTGACAGAGAAACTATGATGGTGATTATGGTTGATGAGATCTCTATTCAATTTAATAAGTTTGATACTTAAATGTCTCTAGCCGTATGTAATGTCAAATGGGGCATTGATAGTATGATTAGACTAACACGTATTGGATGTCTTCTATCTTATTGAAGATAGGGATAGATCTCGTCTATCTAAATGTAGAGACACTTGGACTATACATGGACTTGTATTAGAAATGCATACGTTAGATTGGCTCACTTACATTAAGTGTCGCAGTATGTGGCAGTTGTGTAATTATCATGAGACCGGAGTATTCATGGCATCACAGTGTGGATTGTCATGCTTTGACACTAGTGAGGTTTCCCTTAGCCATAGGGCGATCATGCGGTAGTGCTCGGGTATGATATTGAAGCATACGTAGGATACATGTTTGTTCGTCCAGAAATCGCGTATCTTGTGATTATGAGTAAATATCCGAAATGGCCTTCTTATAAGCAATTGTTGGTCCCTTGAAAAGGCTTTGGTTAAGTTTAGAGGGGGGTGAATAAACTTAACACTTAAAACTTTTGGAGTTAACAAACTCAGCAACTTCAGCAGCCTGCTGACTGGTCAGTAGTCTGCTGATACTCAATAGTCTGCTGACTGTTGAGTTTACTGAATTTGTTGCAGTGGAATATATTCAAATTAATCCTTATTACTTGTTGTCAAAATATGATACCAAGTATTAGATACTCAGTAGTGTAAGTGTGTGATTCAGTTGCTAGTTTCAGTAGATTGGTGTGCTAAATATTCTAAATGCAGAATATAAGTGCAGAAAGTAAGTAGGCAAATTTTATAGTGGTTCTAGGTGGTGTAATCCTGTCAGTCCACTCTTCTCCTGTGATGTTGGAGGAAATTCACTAGAGATCTTTGAGGTTACAGTTACAACAATCCCTAAGTTGTTTGTCCTTCACCAATAACTATGGCTTCACAAACTGAACACTTGGAACAGGTAGGATTGCTGCTCCAAAGTCTTTCACTGGTCCTTGAAGGGTAGGATTGCCTCTTCACTAGCTCCACCACAAACAACAGTCATTGACACCCAAAGATGCTTCACTGTCATCAGCAGGTCTCTTGTAAAAGAAAGTTTGAATCAAGTAAGTGATTCAGCTTTCAGCAGCTTGATCAGGATGATATGATCCGCAGCTTGAAGTCCTCAAGTGTGTAAACTTGATGTATCTTGATAACAGATTACACTTGAAGAACTTGACTAGATCAGTAGCTTTAAGTTCAGCAGGGTGATTTCTTGATAAGAATCTAAAGCTCAAGATTATTTGTTGTTTTTCCTCAATTTTCGTCACTTGTAACTGAATTAGGAGTCCTCTATTTATAGGTAGGAATCCTTGTGACTTATGTTTGAAATTCAAACATAGCCGTTTCAGATTTGTCCCATTTTGACTTTCTTTCTGTCCCTGTACATAGTACTGACACTGTCAGACTGCTTTTTGGCAGTTTTCAGTCTGTCCACCCTTTGACTTTTATCCATTGGATAAACATATGTTTCTTCCCAACGTCCCTTTAATCTTAGCCATTGATTTTTTTTGATAAAAACAGAAGTTGTTATCTGTTCTTATCCTTGTATTCATCCAATATAACCTTTGATTAATTCGAAATATATGTTCAGCAGGTTCCTGTGAATGTAAGTCTGCTGAAATGCATATCAGTCAGCTGATCCAAAGTTGCTGTGTTTATAAAACACTATAGCTGACTTCTCTTATATCTAACTTTTTATTATGAAGTTAGATTACACCATTTTGATCATAACCAAGTTCCAATCACCACTTAACTTATGGAAATTAGACCTTGTACACAAGGTATATGAAATCAGTTTAGGTCATCACAGACTTCCCTGAATTCTGATTTCATATCCTTGACTTTAAATACTAAGTTTGATCCCTTAGTCTTCAATAACTGAGTTGAGCCCTCAGCCTTCAGTCCTCAGCAGGTTCCTAAACTAGTTTACTGACTCAGTTACCCTACTGATGTGGACAGGTCTGCTGATGAAAGTCAGCTGACCAATTACAGTGCTTGTTTGATCAAACCTATACAAAGATCAAACTCTAATAGGCCTATACATTTAATCTAGACATCTTTTGCCTTTGCTCTATAACAGCTAGTCTGGAACTCATCACTAAAACTCAAAAATAAGTCCAACAGGAATGTCTAGCTCTCATGAATCTTTGCAAAGTGGGAGTAAATGAGTTATTCCGAGAAAGCATGATATCCAGATTATAAGATGCGATCGTTGATGTACTGACACTCGAGATATGATTGTATGGATATACTACAGCGATAGGATTCTATTTACATGGTAACTGTTTCACATGAAAGGTAGTAGTCATTGCTTTTGACTCTTCCGATGATTGGGGGTCACGGTGTGTTGCTAGACGATATTCCGTGATCGTTAGGTATAAAGGGCATTTTCATAATTTGCACTTTGTGTCAATGGCCAACATACTCGGAAGCCTATCGGATCACACACATAAGACATCTAGCTGGATTAAAATGCGGTTATAGTGATAACCAAATAAGAAAAGTTTATCTCGACTATAAAGTGCTATTGTGATTAAATTAATATGACGGAATTTCTTTATTATGAATAAATTAAATACAAGATATTAATTATATTGATTAATTAAAGAATATTCCGGATGCCAATTTATTGACTAAGGTGGCGCAGACATTAGTGTATTAGGATACAATTGGATTTTGCAATTTAAGTAATGATATTATCATATATTAATATTGGATATTAATAGATTTATGATAATATGATAAAGATATATATTAGATATTGACAATATCTTCTAATTATTTAATATAAGATATTAAATTAAATGAGATAAATCAATCAAATATATTTTCCTTACTTTACTAGTAAAAAGTTTTATTTCTCATTAATCTACTAAGAAGTTTCTCCCAATCAATTTGATGATCATCTGGGGCACCACCTACCCTATATAAGAAAGGAGTTGGCTAGCTCTTTTACTCATCAAAATTTGAAGAGTTATAATTTAAAAAATAAACTAAGAGTTTCTTAGAGAAAGATTTAGAGAGAGAAAACGCCGGTCTAGAAACCGAATTTTTCTAGTAGCTATCCAAGGAGGATTCCAGCGAGGTGCTCGTGTGGATATCGATAGAGGCCGGACACGTGGACGGCTCACGCGCACTACTACTCTCCATTGATGGTCAAAGTGTTGATCTTTTAGGTCAAGCAAGGTAATCACCGTCAACTACTTAACGTGTTTCTTGTTTTAAACGGAGTCGATCTTGGGATCGGAAATCAAATTTTAAATTCCACTGCGTTAAACTAGTTGATTTCCTAACAACATATATGTTCTATGTACATTTAATTAATCAACATAATTAATATCTTGTATTATTTTTATTTATAATAAATTAATACCACAATATTAATTTGCACTATACCACTTAATAGTAGGCATAAATATATCCTTATTTGGTTATCTCTATAACCACAAATTAATTCCAGCTAGTTATTCATATGTGTGTGATCCGATTGGTTTCCGAATATGTTGGCCGTAAGCATAAAGTGCATTTACTAAAATGCCCTTCATACCTAACGATCATGAATAGCGTCGAGCAACACGTTCACGACCCCTAATCATTGGAACGGTTACCGTGTAAGTCGAATCCTATCACTGTAATAATATCCATACGGTCGTATCTCGAGTGTCAATACATTAACGACTGTATTTTATAATCCAGATATCATGCTATCTTGAAGTAACTAATTTACTCCCACTTTGCAAAGATTCACGAGATTAAGATAATCTTTATGAGAAGGTCATTTCGGATATTTACTCATATTCACAGAATATGTGATTTCCAGACGAACAACATGAATTCTACTCATGATTCAGTATCACACCCAATCACTACCGCATGATCGCACCATGGCTAGGGGAAACCTCAATA
>CM044903.1:63118118-63167564 GCA_024500145.1 Gentiana dahurica var. dahurica
TCCGGTCCAACCCGATTGGGTTTAGGACACTATTTCAACAACATCTGCCAGTGATATTGATGATCGAAATGCTGCATATCTCAAATGGAAGGAAGGTGATTCCAGACTTCATTTTCAAGATTCAGAACATATGCTTTAGAAAGAAGCCTGGTTCTTTGAGTCTCTTGGGATCACAACCCTGGTTGGTGTACTTGATGAATCCCCATTATGGGATATGGTTGATGCAGCAAAGGGAAAAATGCCTCCGACTTCTGATAAAGAATGTGGTGAATCAGATGTTGATGGTAATAATCATGATGATGATAGTGATGATGATGGTGCTGATCATAATGATAATGATGATGATCCAAACAATGATGGAGATGGACAACACAAAGAGGCAGCACAAACAACTGATGCAATTGATGATAACATCCTCTTGAGTTCTTTTCTACAAAGACAAGAAACAGCAAAGAAAACCCCATCAGCAAAGGCAACACCTCAACAACTGTTTGTTAACAATTCAGCTGAACCAACAACAGTGTTGGACACAGGCTCAGCTGCTGCAACACCATTCAAGGAAACTCCCGGCACAGAGCAAGGGGAATATGAGACAGTGCTGCACCAGCTATAACATCTACTCAAGTACTTGAAGAGGTAGAGCTGGTATGGATGTTACTCAACCGACAACGCAGCACCAAGAATCAGTAGAGGTTCCTCCAACCGTGCAAGACAGAGGACAACAAACAGAATCCGCACCAGCCGATATTCGTCACAAATTTGCTCAACAATCTACTGGCATATCAAATGAGGCCTTTGAAAAAGCAACAGATTTGTTGGCTGAATAACTGGAACAGAAAGAAATGTATCTCAGATCCATGACTCTAGCATTCAAAGATGAAAGCCACTCCAAAGTGAAAAAATTCAGGCTATTGCTGAGTACATTGATGCACAAATTTTTTTTGTGCAAAGACAGGGTGACTTGATGCGCCGGTTGATCATAAATATCACAAACAACCTTGCCGGTCTTAGACAACATGTCTCACTGGAAAATGAGTCAATGGCAATGGCCTTTGGCACAAGATTTGGCAGCATGACCAAAAAGCTGGCTGATCATGATTATTTACCTCTATTGAATCAAAATTGGATACTCTGATTGGTACAACTGAAGCTACAAACAACATCTTATTACACCAGAGGGATGATGTTGCCAAAAAGGTGGAAAGAAATGATAAGCCTGAAGGATCCACAGTTAGACCCCTAAATATTACTGAAGAACAGCTAAGAGCAAGGGATAGAGAACTGAAAATTCAAAATGAAGCTGAAGAACAGCTAAGAAAGGCCAGAGAGCAGAGTGAAAGGGTCTCAAATGAACCCTGCATTGGTTTCCCTCAACCAATCAAAAAAAGAGATGACGACAGGGATATATCAGAAAGGAAGCAAAGGCCTGGATCTAGTCAGCAAAGAGGATCAGCAAACCAACATAGGTCTAACATCAGTAGAAGCAGCAGTAGCACCAGATATGCTGGTGAGAAAAGAACCTTCACAACCCACAGAAATAGACAAGAGTATGATGCTGAGATACTGGACAGGGTAAGAGAGTTTTTCAGAACTCAAGATAGTCGTATGCAAACCAAAGGCAAGATGAATCATAGACATATTGGCTAGGCTATCAGGATGAGAAGATGAGAGCTGATGTGGCAAAAATTTACAATGATGTTAAAAGAGAGTATGCATCACTTAAGCAAAGTACATCATCTGGCTCAACCAGCAGATCAAGCCATACCTTTCTCTGCAAATAGACCAAAAGATCGATTTAGTGAACAATAGGAAGACTTCAACAACATGGTAAATTTCTTCAGTCCTATGGGGAGAATGAACCGTCAAGAACAATGTGGTCTGTTCAAGAATCTCAAATTTACTGATTCACACATTTCTGAAGTTAAGGATAGACTTGAGAAATACTTTGGAGAACACAAGGAAAATGAGACTATGCCTGATTTTCACAGACTCATCAACAAGAGAGTATTTCTTGGAGTCTCTGATTACACTGCTATGGCACACTGGAAATGGAAGTTCCCAGAGATAAACTGGAAAGACATGGAGGATGTTCAACCCACAAAGTTCAAGAGGTATAAAGCAGACTTAAGTAAAATGTAGGTGTAGCATTCTGAATCTGTTTTGAAATTACTTATCTTTTTTCCCTCCATGGATGAATAATATTTCTGAGTTTTATTCTGTTATTATTATGAATAATTTTTATGCTTATGTTCAGGCTTATGAGAGTTTTGGCATTATCAAAAGGGGGAAATTGTTAGGAACATTTTTATTTTGTTTTGATGATGGCCATACTAGTTGTTATAGTTAGCCTGAAATAAGATAGAAATCTCTGTATAAGACTTTACTTAGAGTCTGACAAGTTGTATAAGTTAAGTTAGACAAGTATTGTACTAGTTGGTAGGATGGCAAAGTAAAACTAAAATCCGGCAGAGTGAAGCCAACCAAGTACCAGCAGAGAAGCATGAAGACATTATGGTCTGACTTATAACAAAGGAAGTTTGTGATGACCTTGGATAAGTCTAAGTTATAATTCAAATGATGGAATACATTATCAAATATGGTGTACACTGATCTCACCCCAATTAAGGATTAGTGAAGTACAAGGAGTTTGTAAAAACAAAGTAATGAGTAAACCGGCAGAGTGAACTGACTATCGGCTGAGTGAAAACAATACAGTGAAGGAAGAACCAAACATCCAAGTCAGAAGGATCACTTAACCGCTCAGGGAACGGCCAAGTAAACTTTACTTGTTCAGATTCTATACTATAAAGATCAAGCATTAAATGCACAATCAATTGAGGATCAATCAAGGACGGATTTTTTGATAGACGTTTGAGAAAGAAATATGATCACTAAAATCAAGGAGAATATAATTAAGGGAGAATCAAAAATTAAATCAAGGATTATTCTCCACATTAAATAGCCAACAGACGGAAATTTAAATCAAGGATAATCAGTGCTATAAATAAAAGGCATTGACTGATAGAAAAATATATAGAATGATTGAATCTGATAAAAAACAAGCAGAAACTCTGTCAATTTGAAAAGCCTTTTATCTGTACTTAAAGGAAACATCTAGATATCAACATAGCGATCATAGCTCAAATTCCACATCAAGCACTGAGATTGATCACAAGTCTGTGAATTCAATTCATATCAACCTAAGCAATTGATTCAGAGGAATCTGGGAAGGAGTTGCAACCTTTGTGATAGCTGCTGAAAGATTTGTTCTCAAGGTGCTGTGATAGAGACTGAGTCACTAAAGCTTTTGTAGCCAGGGAGTGATAGTCTAGAAGATTGTGAAGCTTGTGTAATCAAGGACAATCTAACTATTGTATTTGTGAAAACAATAGTGAATTCCTCCAATCATCTCAGGAGAAGAGTGGATTAAGGGATTACACCACCATGAACCACTAAAAACCTTTGTGTGTATTTACTTTCAGCAATTTACTTTACCGTACTTTACATCATTGCATACTATATCTGTGACTGCATGATCTACTTTGAACCAACATTTAAAGAAGGGACTTAGCCACTGCCCAAAAGCTTTTAAATATAAGAAAAGTTTTTGAAACTCCACTATAGTCATTCACCCCCCTCTGACTATAGGTTTACCCTTCTCCGGGACCAACAGTTTATTCACCCCCTCTAAACTTGTGTCAGCCTTTCCAAGGGACCAACAATTGGTATCGGAGCAGTGTTCTTTAACAAGCCCTTGTTAAAAGCTCACATGTTTTGATTATACTATCTAGTTGTTCTCCTGAAAAAGCTCAGTTTTCAGTTTCCAGTTCTTGCATAAGCTCACTCACACCATGGATAACAATCAGTATGCCAGATAGATGCTCATGTGTAACATGGACAGCTTTGATGAATATAGACGTCATTTGCAGGATTTTGTAGCGGCCACTCTTGATGAGATGATGGACGTACTTACTGATGGACATAACCAAATCACTCACATACAAACTGTTAATGGTGATCAAGTCAGAGTCACCAAGCCTAAAAGAGAATGGAATAATTACGATCGAAAAAAACAATCTCAACAATGTTGCCATGGATATCATCCTCAGAACTCTCGACATGAACATGTATCTTAAAGTCAAGGATTGCACAACTGCAAAAGAAATGTGGGAGAAACTTCAGCTGGTGTGTAAGGGAATTGATTCCATCAAAGAAAACAAGATCTCAGTTGCCAAATAGAAGTTTGAGAATTTCTAGATGAATTCAGGTGAAAACATCGAACAGATGGAAACAAGATTCAGCGCAATAATGGATGAACTAGCAGTACTCAAGATTGAATATACCAAGAAAGAAATCAACACCAGAATCTTGAAGGCTTTACCTATGTGCTGGAAAATGAAAGTCACAGCAATGGAAGAGTCAAGAAGACTTGGTATAGAAGATTCCTTCAAAATCTTCTCAGATCTGAAAGCTTTTGAATTCAGCAAAGATTTCACAGCCACATCAGCAGTGATCAAATCTCTGGAGGAACCTAAAACAATAGCTCTTGTAGCACGATCAAATGGCAATCAAGAAACTTCCTCTAGCAATCTCCAACATTTAGATGAAATAGAAGAACAGATGGCACTCATGATGAACAGAATAAGAAGAATGAAAAGTGGACATCCATTCACTTAGTAGTACATAAAAAAGACTCCTTAGTAAGAAAAGATGAAGAATATCTTTGCTTTAGCTACAAAAACTTGGACATTACAAAGCTGAATGTCCAGAGCTGGCTGGTAAGAAATCCCAGCAACGAAGAACCGGTAGAAGGGCTCTCATAGCTAGAGATGAGTCAGACTATGAAGCTGGCACTGAAAGACTCTCAGATGATACAGCTCTGATGGCTCACATGGAAGATTCAAATGAAGTATGTGAATCCAACTCTAAATATACCTCAGCACAGATTTCCATGCAAAATGCTTGTTCTTTAACTGCTGATTCCAATCCAAGAAATCCAGAATTAGAAGAAACTCTTGATGAATTGATGAATTAGCTGGTGACAATACAAGCGGGTTATAAATCAATAAAGCATAAAAAAAAGCTCTAATTGAAGATGTCAAAAGATTGAAGGCTGAATTGAACATGTTGAAACTGACAAAAACTAACAAAGAAAAGAATAAGTATCAGCCTACTACATCAGCAATAGCAACTGAATCTTTTGCTCAATCAAGTTCAGCTACTGTATTCAAATTTGGAAAGCCATATGGAGATAGAACTGGCCTAGGATTTGATACACAGCAAACATCAAAGAAAGGAATGAGTAAAGTTGCTGAACTTAATGTCAAAACTGGCGTTAAGTTTGTAGCTAAGAAATTTCCTCAAACTAAGAAGCATGCTAAACCAGTAAAACCAGTTCCACGTGAATCAATTCAGTCTCAGCATTAGTTTTCCAAGAAGTCAGCTGTGCCCAATAACAAAAGAACATCTAAAGGTAAATCAGCTGCACATCAAGGAAACATGAATGATAGATCAATTGCAAGATCTACAAAAGCTGATCATGTCAAGAATTAGAAAAACTTCAGTCAGAGTAAATCCAAGAATGTTAATCATTCAAAGATTCACACAGTTGATGGGAGTCAAATTGTAGTGTATTTCCTATATGAGATTACCTCCTTTTACGAGTTATTCAAGGTTATTTTGGGCTATTATGGGTAGGATATGAACGATAGTCACTTATATGCATGTTTCGAGACTAATGACGTTTTCGTCCTAAAAACTCGTGTTTTATGTGGATTTCGTTACGTTTCTGTCAATGTATATTATGCCTTGGTGTTCATGTCTTTGTTTTCAGGCTTAGATTGATGTATAAGGTCAATAATAAGGAACAGAGTCTTGAGAAAGAACGAGATTTGGGGCCAAGGAGGAGAAAAGAGTGAAGAATCATTGATGAAATCTGAACCAGTCACTTCAGGGGCATTTTCGTCACACCTGGATACCCTTTCAGGAAGCATTGTCTTCATGAAAGTTGTAGGTAATTCAACGAGCTTTCCAACTCATCTTGAATCGATCAAATTGGAGCTCTACATTAGAAGTTAATGGTGATTTACTGAAGACAGGATCCAAACGAGCGTGCACGGAGCAAATTTACATACAGCGTGTGGGATTTTCTGGCAGAAGGGCGTTTGCCTTGCCACGGACGCCCGTTCGCGGTCGGGATGCGGCAAAAACCTATAAAAACCCTTTTTTCGGTCCCATATTATATCTATTCAGTACTTAGACATTTTAGGATTTCTTAAGGGCAATTTTAGGGCGATTTCCATTAGTTTAAATGTTGTTTCAATCCTTAGATCATAGATTTAATTCCCAACAACTTTATACAACTTTCATAGCTTATATTTTTGATTCGTGATCCAAGATTACATCTTTTGAAGGAGATTTTCATACAATTCAAGGTTTCATCTTTTATGGTAATTATTTCTATGTCTTTCAATTATTTGATTATGTCTTTCATAATTGCTTTCATCATTATTTCGTTTTTCAATCCCATCATGAGTAGCTAATCCATTGTGTAGTCGAATCATGTGAAACCAAGCGAACTAGCCATTGGATAGATAAGATTGGAAGTGTGTAGTGCGTAATGGAATGGTTAATGATTGTATTCACGTTCTAAAACTTATAATAACCATAAGTGGATTAGATTGACAACCTTGTTCACTATCACACACATCAAACATATAGATGTATTTTGCGGTGAGATGTGGGATAAGGGGTTTTAGAATCGTGGCGTAGACCCAGCTAAGTTAGTTAGCCCGGGCCCAATATGAGGTTGGACATCGTTAAACGAGCGACTCTAGTGCATATCATGTTAGGTTAGTCGGTTTCCTAAAGAGGGGATTGGTTAGTCTTGCATAGGGTGTTTATATCGAGTTGTTCGGTTACTCACCAGAACTAGGAGTTGGCACCCGTGAATAGTCTTAACTGAGTAGGGATGATTGTTAGGATAACACACACTTTCCATTGAGTCTATCGAGGGGGTAAGAGTAGCTTGTTGGATCATGGTTCGACTATGCCTTTTAATCATATTAGTATAATCTCTCGTATAATCATTACTTTCTGCATTAGTATAATACCTCTCCACCATATTTTGGCCTGAACCAAGTTCTAAGTCGACTTTGGTACTTCACTGTTACTCCCTGTGGATTCGACCTTGTGACCACTATACTCCCGTTGACCCGATACTCTGTCGGTTAAAGTTAGCGGTTAGTTATTTTGCTATCAAGAATTTTGGCACCGTTGCCGGGGAGTACATAGTGAATATCTTGCAAGTTGACGGAAATCTTGGGCTTAGGTCGTTTTATTTTTATTTTTATTTTTTTCTTTTCTTTTCTTGATGGAGTCCGTATATTGAAGCGTCACATCACCTATTGCTGTGGTGGTGGTGACGAGATACTTTGATTGTGTGGTGTTGTTTTCTGAGATTTTGTAGTGTGCGCTGAAATGGAGGGATTCTCAAATCCACACTACCCACCTGAACGCCAATGTCCCCAACCAGAGATGACTATGAACCAGTACATGCAACAATGGTATGAGCCTCAACCTAAATACCAGCAGCAGAGTAACCAGAGTTCTTGGGCTTATCAGTGTCCTAGTGCAGACCCGAATCAGAACTACGGTTATTCGAATGGGAATAGTAATGGACAGTTTGGTGGGAACAGGTAGAATTGGAATCAGGGGACTGGATTGGTGATTTTCAACCAGTCCAACAATGTCAACCGATTCAGCAGAATAACGAGAAATTTAAGCCAGAGTTCGACCAAGCGACTATGAACCGAGTGCTGCAGATGCTTAGGGATCAGGGGTTCCGAAACCCTTTTGCCCAACAATCCCTGCAACAACCTATACAACAAGTGAATGAGAGGCCAGCTTTGAAAGAGACCTACACTCCTCCTTAAGTACACCAGAGTCAGTATGATCATTTTGTATCTCAACCGCAAGAGGAATACGAGATTGATTTCACTTCTGCTGAAGAAGAACGGGAAGTTGAGATAATAGAGGAGCTGTCAGAGAGGGTTTCTATAGAGAAAGTCGAGAGAGTGCAGATACACCATAGTTCTGACTGGGAGAAGCGGATGGATGAGTTGCAGAGGGAGATCACGGAATCTATGGATTGGATTTGGGCACTCCACTGAAGGAGTGTGCGCGGTGAGTATAGAACCTCCATGACTAGAGCAGAATGGGTACGTAGGAAGAACATGTTGGTAGAAATATCCAAGGATCTTCCCTCGCTTAAGGAAGCCCGGGAGCTAGAACATGAAAAAGAGGCTTGTGCACATAAGGTGAATAAGGTTGCAGAGGAAGCTGACAGTGAAGAAGTTCAGGTGGAGAGTGAGGTTGATGAATTGGTTAGTGGTAGAGAGCTGGGAGTTGCCCAACCAATGAAAGCAGCAGAGCGAGAGAGGATGGAAATTGAGTTGAAAGCTATGCAAAAGGAGTTAGCTGTTGTTCAGAGGGATATCGTGATTTTTTTAGGACAGAGCAAGTGAATGAGTTGGGATCGCCCATAGCACCATCACATTCTATTGAAATATCTGATGATACCTTGGTGGAGTGTACAGTGGAGACGACTATTGTTTTGAGTGAGCAAGAAATGTTTGGTAATGAAACGCTCTGGGATGAAGAAGAACTGCAAGATTTTGAGATAGAAGCGGTGCAACTGTTGTCTACTACACCGCCTTCCCACGATATACAAAATGATGACTTGACAGAGAGTATGGTAGATTCGATTGTGGTCGTCGATTATATGGAGATCGAGACTAAGGAGATGTTGGGATCGCTCATTCTACCGTCAAGCTCACTTGTGGATCGAGATCAAGGTGATGAGCCACTAAAATTGAAGCCACCGGATGGATTGGTGATTCCTGATACGATGTTCCCGGATTACTTCACTCATCCACCTTGTGATGATGAGTATTATGAGATCATGTTTTCACTCCCTCCGGTGAATGCGGCTCAAAGAAGTGTGAGAAAGAGACCACATTGGGAAGAGGTAGCATCAAGGACCAAAAGAGGTATGTTTTTAGACAATTCAATTTCTATGGTTCTCGCATTGTTACTTTTCTTAAGCTGTTGGTCTTCTTGAGTTTAGATTTTGGTTGATGAGTTTTGATGCTTACTTGTTTGAAATAAGTTGGTTGGAGTCGTTTGAGTCTTTTATGATTGGAGTCTGTTAAAGCGTCATCCGGTCGAGCCAACGACGTAAAACACAGGCGCTTGTGGGAGGCAACCCACCTTTTTGCTTTATTTGTTTAGATCTTATTGGGACCCTGAGAGGATATTTTACACCCGATTCTTGTTTTTTTTGCATGCTATAGCCGATATTTTCTTTATATATACATCTCCATGTTTGTGTTACCTACACTTAAGGTTTTGGCCTTTCGTTGTAGAGAATTCTTTGTGTTTACTTTGTAGCACAGGCATCCTGGGAGATACATTTGCGGTTGTTGCATTGCATTGGATGAGCTTTGCCGACAGTTCAGCTAAGTTTTTTTTTCCTTTCTCACTCACACACTGAGGACAGTGCTTCGTTTAAGTGGGGGGTAGGAGACTTAGCTTCACTGTTTTTGTTGATAAATTTTAATGCCATGTTTTCATGTACTTGAATGATTGAATGATTTGTAGGCTTAGTTTTTGCTATATCGTGTGAATTTGGGCCATATTTTAAAAATTTTCATGGATTGATGTTGTGTTATATGTTGAATCATGATATCCTTAGGTTAAGTGTTTTACAATTGAGTAAATGCATGCGAGTGAAGTCATGATCTTGTTATAAAAATGGACTACACACGCACTCAATAGCTTCAATATCATGAGTTATAGTAATTAGTGATGCTTATAGTTGTCATAGTCTATTCTGTTACGTAGAACTTATATGATTAACTTCGAGGCGAAATAGAAAGGTCTATCTTTGTAGATTAAGGGATGACGGTCTTGGTATTTCTTTGACCCAACTAGAGCCAAATAGCCAACCCTGTACATAATTTCCACAGAGACCCCTCTGAGCCATTGTAGGGTGGTTAGACCCCCACCGAACGTAGCCATTTGTTGATTAGCCTATAATTACCAATCCTTAGCCTTTATTTGTGGTCTACATTTCTTTGGCACCCTACGAGTGAGTTTTAATCTTATTTTGGGCACACTTGCTAGCACAAGTGTGGGGTGGTGAAGATGTGTATCAAAGTATGGTGTTGGTAAATCTTTTGTACTACGAATGAGAAGGGATAGAAAAAGTGTTGGTGTTTGGTTTATGGATAAAAAAAAGAAAAAGAAAAAAAAATCAAAATCAAAATCAGTCAAAAAAAAATGGAACGAAGTGTTTGGAAAAAGTTGAGTCAAAGAATGTTTGATGATGGCTATGTATTAATTCTTCCAAAGTGGCATTGGTGGACGAGTTTTCATTGAATTATGTTTGGATTTGAGAGTAAAGAAGGAGAATGTTTGCTTGAACCAAGCTAAGGAGGTGAGTTATGAGGCAATTTCATGAAGTTTTGATTAAGCTCACTCGTTTTTCTCTTTTGATATTCCTTTTATCCTTTCGTTTAGCCCCGTCCCTAGCCTAACGTTACAACCTTGCAAGTCCTACCTGACCTTAGTTAGCCTGGATTTGACCACGATTAGTGGAGATGTTTATGAAGTATAAGCCTATGGTGTAACAACAATAGTCATGCATCTATAATCTGAACCGGTTAACTGTGATGAATGAATGAGAAGCTATGCACACACTCACATTCCATTTTTGTAATAAGGTAGGATTAGACTCAATTGCATTTGCCTGGTTGTTTTCACTTACCCTTTGCATATGATGATCCCGTGTATGACTACAATGTTGACTCTATGTTACATTTTAGAGTCGCTTTGTTTGCTCGAGGGCGAGCAAAAGCTAAGTGGGGGGTAGTTGATGGGAGTCAAATTGTAGTGTATTTCTTATATGAGATTACCTCCTTTTACGAGTTATTCATGGTTATTTTGGGCTATTATGGGTAGGATATGAACGATATTCACTTATATGCATGTTTCGAGACTAAATGCATTTTCGTCCTAAAAACTCGTGTTTTATGTGGATTTCGTTACGTTTCTGTCAATGTATATTATGCCATGGTGTTCGTGTCTTTGTTTTCAGGCTTAGATTGAGTATAAAGTCGAGAATAAGGAAGAGAGTCTCGAGAAAGAATGAGATTTGGGGCCAAGGAGGAGAAAAGAGTGAAGAATCATTGACGAAATCGGAACCAGTCACTTCAGGGGAATTTTGGTCACACCTCAAAACACTTTTAGGAAGAGTTGTCTTCATGAAAGTTGTAGGCAATTGAATAAGCTTTTCAATGCATCTTGAATCGTCCAAATCGGAGCTCTACAGAAGAAGTTATTTCTGATTTACTGAAGACAGGATCCAAACGAGCGTTTACGGAGCAAATTTACATACAGCGTGTTGGCTTTTCTGGCAGACGGGCGTTTGCCTTGTCTCAGACGCACGTTTGTGGTCGGGATGTGGCAAAAACCTATAAAACCCCATTTTTTCGGTCCCATGTTATATCTATTCAGACCTGGACGACTTTGGGCATCTTAGGGGCGATTTTAGGGCGGTTTTTGAGTAGTTTAAACACCCTTTGATCCCCATATTCCATAGATTAATTCAATTGATTCTACATACTTTTTATTAGATTAAATTTTTGTTTCAACACCAAAGATTCGACTTTTAGCGCAGTACCTTTACTCAATATTCAAGGTTTGATTTTTATGATTATTATGCTTTCGTTTATTATTGTTCTTAGTATAATTTCCTTTAATTACTTCGTTGTTAGTGTGATTATGAGTATCTTAAGTAGTTGTGTAGCTGAATTATGTGAAAACGGGTGAAAATCCTTAGGGATATGAGACGGGAGTTGTGTAGCGCTTAATTAAACGTTTGTATGATTATTCCATGTTCTAAAACTTGTTTTGATTGTTTTAATAGCTTTGAATGAGATTGACAACCTTGTTCACTGTTACACACACATCGAGCTTATATATGTATTTTGCGGCGAGGTGTGGGATACGGGTATTAGAATCACTAGACATAGCCTTGATTGTTTGATTGACAACCTAGCTAGACGTTAGGACTATGCCTATGTGAGGTTCTTATCAGGTTCCCGAGCGGCTCATTATTCTGGTCAACCATGTTAGGCGAGTTAGCTTTCTAAAGGGAGGGTTAATAAGCCTAGTATAGGGGGTTAAGCGAGAGTTGTTCAGACCTTAACGCAAGAATAAGGAGTTGACACCCGTGGATGTCATATAAACTGAATTGGATAGGTAGGTCGGTTAAGACACACTCATTGTCAAGTCTTTCCTGTGGGGTAAAAGTAACATGTTGGATCGTAGTTCGGCTATGCCTTTTAATCACCTAGATAAATCCGTTAGATAATATTTATTTTCTGCATTAGCTATAATACTTTTCACTTAATATTGACCTGAACCAAGTTTAGACGTCGACTTTGGTACTTCACTATTATTCCCTGTGGATTCGACCTTCTAACCACTATACTACCGTTGACCCGATACTCTATCGGTTAAGGTTAGCGGTTGAGTATTTTGCTATCAAGTTTAGAGTCGCTTTGTTTTCTCGAGGACGCGCAAAAGCAAAGTGGGGGGTAGTTGATGGGAGTCAAATTGTAGTGTATTTCTTATTTGAGATTACCTCCTTTTACGAGTTATTCATGGTTATTTTGGGCTATTATGGGTAGGATATGAACGATAGTCACTTATATGCTTGTTTCGAGACAAATGACGTTTTCGTCCTAAAAACTCGTGTTTTATGTGGATTTCGTTACGTTTCTGTCAATGTATATTATGCCTTGGTGTTCGTGTCTTTGTTTTCAGGCTTATATTGATGTATAAGGTCGATAATAAGGAAGAGAGTCTCAAGAAAGAACGAGATTTGGGGCCAAGGAGGAGAAAAGAGTGAAGAATCATTGATGAAATCTGAACAAGTCAATTCAGGGGCATTTTGGTCACACCTGAAGACACTTTCAGGAAGAGTTGTCTGCATGAAATATGTAGGTAATTGAACGTTCTTTCCAACGCATCTTGAATCGTTCAAATCGGAGCTGTACCGAAGAAGTTATTGCTGATTTACTGAAGACAGGATCCAAACGAGCGTTTACGGAGCAAATTTACATACAACGTGTGGGTTTTTCTGGCAGACGGGCGTTTGCTTTGCCACGGACGACCGTTCGCGGTCGGGATGCGGCAAAAACCTATAAAAACCCCTTTTTTCGGTCCCATATTATATCTATTCAGTACTTAGACGTTTTAGGGTTTCTTAGGGGCGATTTTAGGGCGATTTCCATTAGTTTAAACGTTGTTTCAATTCATAGATCATAGATTTAATTCCTAGCAACTTTATACAACTTTCATAGCTTAGATTTTCGATTCGTGATCCAAGATTTCATCTTTTGAAGGAGATTTTCATACAATTCAAGGTTTCATCTTTTATGGTAATTATTTCTATGTCTTTCAATTATTTGATTATGTCTTTGATTATTGCTTTCATTATTATTTCGTTTTTCAATCCCATCATGAGTAGCTAATCCATTGTGTAGTCAAATCATGTGAAACCAAGCGAACTAGCCATTGGATAGATGAGATTGGAAGTGTGTAGTGCGTAATGGAATGGTTAATGATTGTATTCACGTTCTAAAACTTATAATAACCATAAGTGGATTAGATTGACAACCTTGTTCACTATCACACACATCAAACTTATAGATGTATTTTGCGGTGAGATGTGGGATAAGGGGTTTTAGAATCGTGGCATAGACCCGGCTAAGTTAGTTAGCCCGGGCCCAATATGAGGTTGGACATCGTTAAACGAGCGACTCTAGTGCATATCATGTTAGGTTAGTCGGTTTCCTAAAGGGGGGATTGGTTAGTCTTGCATAGGGTGTTTATATCGAGTTGTTCGGTTACTCACCAGAACTAGGAGTTGGCACCCGTGAATAGTCTTAACTGAGTAGGGATGGTTGGTAGGATAACACACACTTTCCATTGAGTCTATCGAGGGGGTAGGAGTAGCTTGTTGGATTATGGTTCGACTATGCCTTTTAATCGTATTAGTATAATCTCTCGTATAATCATTACTTTCTGCATTAGTATAATACCTCTCCACCATATTTTGGCCTGAACCAAGTTCTAAGTCGACTTTGGTACTTCACTGTTACTCCCTGTGGATTCGACCTTGTGACCACTATACTCCCGTTGACCCGATACTCTGTCGGTTAAAGTTAGCGGTTAGTTATTTTGCTATCAACAGTTAGGAGGGAAGGCAGATTATTCCCCACTTATGATGATTGGAACTTCTCTGAACCTATTATTATAACTGATATTAACAATCATTCAAGACATAAAACTTATCACAAGTTTCAGTCCAAGACTCAGAAAAGGACTTACCTCAGTCCTTGTTAAGGGTGATTTTATACGTTTTATAATGCTATATTTTATGATAAATTCCCTCATATTCGTATAATTTGCATAAGAAACGAGTGTTTAATGGAAGTTATTGAGTAAATGATATTTTAAACGGGTTATTCACAAAATAGGTTAATTTTGGTGTTTTAATTGTGATTTTATGATTATTTGGATGATATTACATTTTGCGATGTTTTAATGTGTTATAGGCACATGTTTGATGCTCAAATAATGATCAAAAAGAGATAAGAGTCGAAATATATGATGATAAAAGAGATAATGATAAATTTGGATAGAAAGGAAAGGATAAAGATGGAGAAATCAAGATTAAGTCGATCCTGGACAGGCGTCCAGAAGATGGACGAGCGTTTGAAGATATGGACGAGCGTCCAGGAGGAGAAAGTTGATACAGAGAGTTTGGACGCTGAGTGGACGGGCGTCTGAAGCAAGTCTGAAGCTAAGCGAACGAGCGTTCAACAAGATGGACGGGCGTCCAGCCGCCGCCATGCTGAAACCGACTTAGTTATCTATAAATACAGCTGCGTTTTTCCACATTAAGGATACCAATTACACATTACTCAAAACCCTAATCCTAGGGGCGGCTCAGGCTGCGTTTTTACTCTATTTTAATTCTTCAGTTTATGCACTATAAATTCTAGGCTAGTTTAGATAGTTTTTATGCACTTTTATTCATCAATTCCAAGTTTCAAGAGGATGCTTAGAGGCTAAAGCCTTTTGAATGAGCGTTGTGAAGCCGTCCGATTCAACAATTCAGTTCCGTTCTTGATTATTTTGTGAGTTTTTAATACAAGTTGTTTCTTTTATCATATTTATTATTGTTTATGCAATTTCATATCGAAAGATCGTTGCTTTGTTGATTGTTTTATTTAATGAGAATCATCTAAACGTTAGATCACCATGATAAGGAATAGTTATTTGATCTAAGTAACGAAAGTTATTAGGTTAGATTTCTAGGTTAAAAACGGTTAAAGTTTACACCTTTGGATTAGAAAAGCGTAAATATTTAGATCGAAAGATAGAGATTTATAGACGAACTACCTAAGAAATTAGGGTTCATACTTTAGATTAGGTGAATCACAACTTGGTTAGAAATCACGAAATAATCTGAATTGGAATTGAATGTTGATAGGATAGGTGGATCAATTGCTCGTTTGTCCGTTATAACTTGATCAAATCCCTTGAACTAGAATTGTTTAGCTTAGTTAATCTTTATTGCATATTAGGTTTAGATTTAGTTTAATCGGTTTGAAATTCATCTTTTCCTGGCTTTAGATCTTATCTTCTGTCCAGTTTTCCTTATTGTTATCTTTTGTTTTAGTTATTCCCTGTTTAGTTTATTTGCTGTTTAGTTTTGGTAATCGTGACATAGTTAGTTAAACAAAGACTAGGATTACCAATCGTTAGTTCCCCGTAAGATCGACCCGGTATTAGTCACTGTACTACGATCCCTGCACTTGGGGAATACCGGATTATAAATTTATTACTTGTTAATAAAATCCGTGACAACTTTTTGGTGCCGTTGCCGGGGAACCAAACGGTTGCCTAGTGTTTGTTTTTGTTTTTTTTTCTGTGTTTATTTGTTTTTGTTCTTGTTTTAGGTAGATTTTAACTAGGTAATTAGGGTTTTAGTTAGGGTTTAAGGTCTTCTCTTTATAGTTCCTTTGTGATTAGTTCTTTCTTTCTATCTGTTTTCTGTTTTTCTGTCTTTCTGTTCTTTCTCCCCATCTTTTTCCTGCTGTTTTTCTCCGTTCCTGCTTCGTTTTTCTGCTTCCAAACGGGCGTCTAGACCAGTGGACGCCCGTCTGTTCTAAATTTCTTGACTCTAAACCGTTTGTAACTTGTCGGACGAGCGTCCATCCAATTTGGACGTCCGTCCAGTTCTTCAACTGATCAGACGAGCGTTTGGACTTCCAGACGCCCGTCTAGCCCAATTTCTAGGCAGACGCCCGTCCAGTTTTCTGGACGTCCGTCTGTTCCCCTGTCTTAACTAATTTTATTTCTTTTTCTTTTCTTAGGCTTTAATTTTTAGTTTAGGTTTTTAATTTCTTCGTGTTTAGGCTTCTACCACCTGATTTTGGTTCGGTTTATGCATACTCGAAGTCAAAAGGGACCATTATTGTATACCCCTGACTTAGAGCGGACCATAGTCCGGACAAATAGGCGGAAAATCCGTTCGGCGGCTCCTTCTGAAGAAGCCGATCAAAATTTAGAGGATCGTTTAGCCGAGAATTCGAAAACTTCATAATCATGGCTGCTGAAGATAGACATACATTGGCAGACTACGCCATGCCGGGCGAAGTCAAAGTCAACCCGGCTATTGTTATCCAAGCCATAACTGCACAGACCTTCGAGCTAAAGCCGGGACTCATTCAGATGATGCATGATGCATCTATTTTCCACGGTTATCAGTCAGAGAATCCCCATACTCACTTACATACGTTCTTAGAGATATGCGGTACTACACGCATCCAAGGAGTAAGTGAGGATGAAATAAAACTGAAACTGTTCCCATTTTCTCTAAAGGGAGAAGCTAAAGAGTTGTATACCTCTCTCCCCGCTGAATCTATTACCACCTGGGCCGAACTCGAAAAAGAGTTCTTGAGTCAATACTTCCCACCTTCAAAAACAGCCCAGTGTCTAAACGAGATATTCACTTTCTACCAGAAAGAGAATGAATCCTTTTTCGAGTGTTGGAAAAGATTCAAGTCTCTGCTTAGAAAGTGTCCCCACCATGGCTTGCCACTGCAAAGGCAAGTCAACACTTTCTTTAGTGGATTGACCGAGCTTACAAAAGGCATGGTCAATAGTTCATCTGGCGGGGCGTTTTTGAAGAAAACGCCTGATGAGGGGTGGGCACTGTTCGAGGACATTGCCAAATATAACTATGCTCCCTTTTATCAAGCAATTCAAGCACCTCCTCCTCCTAAGGTTGAGGAAGTAAACGTGCAAAGTTTGATCGCCATGCTGCAGAAGCAGATGGCAACTTCTCAAGTTTCAAATCAAATGAATCAAACTTCCTCCTGTCCACAGAACTCCCAGGTTCTGTATTGTGAGAGCTGCTGTCAGACTGGCCATATGACTGGCCAGTGTCAATTCAATCCCCCTACACCTTATCAAGTGAATGATGTTCATGATTATGGACATTGTAATCAAGTCACATGTCAGAATTGTGACGGGGCGGGGCACACATCTAGATTCTGTCCTATGAACGGACAGAATGCTGAAGTAAATGCATTCTATGGCCAGAACAATCAAAGGTTCAATCAGTTTTCGGCCAGAATAATCTCCAAAACCAAGGGTTTAATCAATCTTCAAGTTTCAATCCAAATTCTAATTTCAATCAAAATCAAAACTTCAATAAAAACCCTGGTTTTCCTCAAAACCAGAATTCTAATTTTTCCAATTCCAATCAAAGGTTCAATCAGAATTGGCCCGCCAATTCTAATACTGCTGTCCAAAGTCGGCCCAGCCTGCCCTACTCTCAAAATTTCCAAAACTCTCAAGGCCCCTCGTACGCAAGTGATATCAAAGCTCAATGGGACTCCTTTAGGGAGGAGCAAAATAGATCAATGAAAAATCTTGAGAGACAAATTGGGCAACTGGCTGAGCAGTTAGCTTCAAGACCCCCAGGGCAACTGCCCAGTTTCACCGAGAAAAATCCAAAGGGCGGTCAAGTTGCTCAAACCGATTTGAACAATGGCCAATGTACTGACCTCGTACCATCAATTCCATACGGTAGAGAGGAGGCCAGTGCAATGAATTTAAGAAGCAGTACTCAAGTTAGTGGTCCTTCCCACCAGGGAAACCACTAGCCCCTCCTGCCAGTGATAAGGCAAGAGGGGAAGCTGAGCACCTACACTCCCCTTGGCCGAAAACGAATACTCAGGTGGCTGATCCCCTGAGAGGTGAAAAAGCTGGAAGTCCTCGGTGGCTGATCCCCTGAGGAGCGAAGAATCAAGTGGAAGTCAGGAGGCTGATCCCCTGACTAATAAAAAGATTGAAAAAGCAGTAAGGTGGAAGGATCTGGAAGACAAAGCCGTCATTGCATCTTCGAAGAAAATCTTTTCTGAGAATG
The DNA here is from genome assembly GCA_024500145.1 of Gentiana dahurica var. dahurica. Lineage (NCBI taxonomy): Eukaryota > Viridiplantae > Streptophyta > Magnoliopsida > Gentianales > Gentianaceae > Gentiana > Gentiana dahurica. The sequence continues at coordinate 63,136,693 of CM044903.1, forward strand.
ATCTGAAAAAGCTTCCATTTCCACCGAGAAAGAGCAACATCCCTTTGAGTGAAGATAAGAAGTATGAAAAGGTGCTGAATCTTTTGAAAAATACTCAGGTTAATCTTCCATTATCCGAGGTCTTGGTTGAAATGCATAAGTATACAAAATTCATCAAGGATGTTGTTTCTTCAAAACGGAAGTTGTCAGACATGGAGAGGCTGATTGGTGAGGATTGTTCGATGATCAATTATGAAGACTTACCAACCAAGAGAGGTGACCCTGGAAAGTTCATGCTTACAGTGTCAATGGGAGGCCTGGTCTTCCCTAACTCTTTGTGTGACATGGGTGCATCTATAAGCCTCATGCCATTGTCTATGTGTAAACAGCTGGGTTTAATTGATCTTCTAGAACCAACTACCATGAATTTGCAATTCGCTGATAGATCTTCTAAGAAAGTAGCGGGAATCTTAAAAGACATACTAGTTCAAATTGATAGATTTACCTTTCCCGTTGACTGGTACGTCCTAGACATTGAAAAGGATGAAAATGTCCCCCTGATTCTTGGAAGACCTTTTCTGTCTACAGCTAGAGCCCTCATTGACTGCGATGGTGGGCGAGTGACGATACGTGTTGGTGACCAGGAAGTGAGCTATAATGTCTCCAGATCCATTCAAGTGCCCTCTGGTCCTCCAACCGGCTTTTCCATAGAGGATATGTCTGATGACTTCGATGATTTCATGGAAAAGCAAGTCATGGCTGTTGCAACTGAATTTGAGCGATTGGTTGATAATCTGAATAATCATGGTGTGGTCAATCTAGATCAGTTAGAATCTGATTTTAAGGATGAGTTGTTGGAGGGAGAAGCTTTGGCAGTGGGACCGCTAAGTAAACTCAGCGATGTTGAGTTGAAAAGTGGAGATCTTAAGTCAAGTTTAGAAGACCCCCCTGCAGATCTGGTGCTGAAGCCGTTGCCTAAACATCTTAAGTATGTGTTTCTAAGAGAAGGTGACAAGCTTCCTTTGATTATATCTGCTAAGTTGTCTCGTTTAGAGGAAATGAAGTTAATAAACGTCTTGAAAAAGAACGAGAAAGCCTTTGGGTGGCAAATAAGAGATATCAGAGGGATATCTCCCGACATCTGTATGCATAAGATCAAGACTAATGAGGGTGCGAAATGTGTTAGACAACCCCAGAGGAGGCTCAACCCTCATATGCAAGAGGTGGTTAAGAAAGAAATCATCAAACTTCTGGACATGGGAATCATTTATGCCATCGCTGATAGCGAATGGGTATCCCCGACTCAGGTAGTTCCCAAGAAAGGTGGAATTACGATTGAGAAGAATGAGAAGGGAGAAGAAATAGCTTTGAGGCTTGTTACTGGTTACAGAGTCTGCATTGATTACAGAAAGCTCAATGAGGTAACCATGAAGGATCACTTTCCCCTTCCATTCATTGACCAGATGCTTGAGCGTCTGGCAGGGCACGCATTTTACTGCTTTCTGGATGGATATTCAGGATACTTTCAGATACCCATTGATCCAGCTGACCAAGAAAAGACCACTTTCACCTGCCCTTATGGTACATTCACTTACAGGCGAATGCCATTTGGTCTCTGCAATGCCCCAGCTACATTTCAAAGATGTATGCTGGCTATTTTTGACGGGCTCGTAGAAAAGTGTATGGAAATCTTTATGGATGATTTTTCGGTCTTTGGTCAGTCTTTTGATGATTGTCTTGACAACCTTGACCAGGTCTTATCCAGATGCGTGGAAAACAACTTAGTTCTGAATTGGGGGAAATGCCATTTCATGGTAGATGAGGGAATAGTTCTTGGCCACAAAATCTCCGCCAAAGGTATTGAAGTAGACAGAGCCAAAGTAGAAGCTATCGAGAAGATGAGTTATCCTAAGAATGTGCGTGAAGTGAGAGGCTTTCTTGGACATGTTGGTTTTTACAGAAGATTCATTCAAGACTTCTCCAAGATAGCCACGCCCCTGTCTACTTTACTTAAGGAAGACGTTGAGTTCAATTTTGATGAGGACTGCAAGCAAGCGTTTGAGGAGCTTAAGAACCGTTTAATCTCTGCTCCCATTCTTATATCGCCTGACTGGAATCTACCTTTCGAGCTTATGTGCGACGCATCAAACTATGCAGTTGGTGCTGTTTTAGGACAAAGAATCAAAGGGAAATTCCAGCCAGTCTATTACGCCAGTCACACATTGAATCCTTCTCAAGTTAACTATACTACTACTGAAAAGGAATTATTGGCCGTAGTCTTTGCTATGGACAAGTTTTGTAGTTACTTGTTAGGAGCTCAAGTGATTGTGTGGACTGATCACGCTGCTTTGCATTATCTGATGACGAAGAAAGAGGCTAAACCACGCTTACTACGTTGGATACTGACCCTACAAGAGTTTGATGTCCAGATTAAAGATAAAAAGGGCAGTGAAAACGTAGTGGCTGATCACGTTTCAAGAATGCTAAGTGAGGAAAAGGATGACCCTGACGATATAGATCTTTACTTTCCTCTAGAAAACATTATGCTTATCGATGGTTGCGCTCCAAATGTTCCATGGTATTCTTCCATTGTCAATTACCTTCATTCCCGATATCTTGATCCAGAATTGTCCTATCAGGAGAAGAAAAAGTTCTTCTCTGATTTGAAATCTTTCGTTTGGGATGAACCTTATCTGTTTAAGATCTGTAAAGATGGTCTGCTTAGACGATGTGTTCCAGAATCTGAGCAACGTGATATTATTGAGCAGTGCCACAGTGGACCCATTGGAGGTCACTTTGGTCCTTGGAAAACCGTTGCTAAGATCTTCCAATCCGGTTTCTATTGGCCCACGATCTTTAAAGATATAGAAGCTTTCAGTAAAGCTTGTGATAGGTGCCAAAGAACCGGTACTCTGACAAGGCGTTTTGACATGCCTTTGAAACCCATCCTAGAATGCGAAGTCTTTGATGTATGGGGTATCGATTTTATGGGACCATTCCCATCATCTTGTGGTAACAAATACATCTTAGTCTGCGTGGATTACGTGTCGAAATGGGTAGAGGCTCAAGCCACTCCTCACAATGATCATAAGACGGTCATGAAATTCTTAAAGAATAACATCTTTGTGAGATTTGGATGTCCACGTACCTTGATCAGTGATGAAGGGACGCATTTCTGCAACCGACCCCTAGAGAAAGTTCTTGAAAAGTATGGTGTTCGTCACAAGACTGGTACACCATATCACCCGATGACTAGTGGTCAGGTTGAAAGGAGCAACCAAAGTATTAAGAAAATCCTAGAGAAAACGGTCAACAGTCATAGAAAAGACTGGAGTTTGAAATTGGATGATGTACTATGGGCATACAGAACCGCCTATAAGACTCCTATGGGTACATCTCCATATCAAATGGTTTATGGTAAGCCATGTCATCTTCCAGTCGAGTTAGAGCACAGAGCTTATTGGGCTACAAAGTTTCTGAACTTTGATTCCCAATCCTGTGGTAAGCATCGACTGCAACAGTTGCATGAGTTGGACGAATTCAGACTCCAGGCTTACGAAAGCGCCAGGATCAGCAAAGATAAGATGAAACTCCTCCATGATGCCAAGATTAAGAAGAGAGAATTTCAAGTCGGGGAACAAGTTCTCCTGTATAATTCCAGGTTACATCTGTTTCCTGGAAAGTTAAGGACACGATGGTCCGGTCCCTTTGAGATTCTCCAAATTATTCATGGAGGCGTTCTAGAACTACGAGGTTATGGTGACCAACCGTTTCGAGTAAATGGTCAAAGATGTAAGCACTACATTGGTGAATCCAAGGAAAAGCCTTTGATTGTTCGTTTCCTCGATATCCTCGGGTGTGGTACTAAAGAAATCGAAGAATTTGATGAGTTTTCACCCGACCTGTTTTCAGAGGATGACGGTAGTGGTCGATCTGAAGAAGTTCTAGCAGGTAGTTGGGATATGGAAGAGTATGAGAAGGAGCGTAGGCTGAAACGTCATCAGAATACTCAAAAGAAGAGAAAGTCGACCATGGGGCAGTTTAAACGTATTTGGAAAGCTATCAATGATTTCACCCCGTGTGTTAAGTGCTGTTTCTGCAGCCGAACTGCTAACCAAAGTTTCGACGAGGTAGCGGCTGGCAGAAAAGTCAAATGGCCTGATCCAGGCTGAGCTTAAACAGTGTCGAGCTAACGACATTAACCAAAAGCGTCACTAGGAGGCATCCTAGATATCATCATCTTTAGTTGTTTTTGTTTTATGCTCTTGTAGTTTTAGTATTTAAGTTTAGTTTACTAAGCTTTGTTTTTGTTGTATCTGTCAGTTAGTTGTGCTTTCTAGATATGGATTTTGGTGTTCGACCAGAGGAGTTACCTTTCCTTAGGAGGATCCCACTCATTACTGTAGATGATGGACCGGGATGGACTATTGTTCTGCACGTAGATTTCGATATTAGTACCCGCATCAGGACTGTCACCTATTTTCTTATTGTTCCCCGATGTTCGGGAGGTGGAGACTTTACTACTAAGGAGTTGCAGGCAGCTCTAGGACGTCCATACACAATCCTGAATGATCCGATGCTGACAGATTTAGCGCTAGTGCTGCAAGCTGAACATTTTCGGGGTGTTGATGTAGCTGGTGAGGATTGGGGTTTGCAGGATGAGTATGACTTCCCTCCGGCGATTGATATGCTCCGCCGTCTTATCCGAGTTGTGGATTGGTCGGAAATCTACGATGACTAGCATTGTTAGGTTGTTTCGTCGAGCAAACGACGTAAAACAAAAGCGCTCGGTGGGAGGCAACCTACTATTTTCTATTGTTTTTACTTATTTTCTAGTGATTTTATGTATTTCGTCGCTTTTCATTTGTATTTTTAAGGTTTTATTTATGTTTAATGAGAAAATGGAAATTTGAATTTTAATTTTATGAAATTTTGTAATTTTTGCATTTTTCTGCCTTGGACGCCCGTCCAGAGATCTGGACGCCCGTCCGCCATGGCCAATTCTTGGACGAGCGTCCACTATGCCTGGACGCCCGTCTGATATATTCCCTCCAATCCTATATCTAATTTGAAACTTGGATGAGCGTCTACCTGAACTGGACGCCCGTCCAGTTCTTGCTAAGCTCAGTGAACGCCCGTCCGAAGGATTGGACGAGCATCCACCTGCCTATATATACCCCCTCAACCCAGGAACATTCACTTTTTCAGAATTTCAAATCGAAAAACCGACTTTTTGCCTCCTCTTAACCTAAATCCCTCAATATTACATCAAATTGGACGATTTAAGTTGCTATAGATCGCTTATTATTCCTCAATCAACACTCATTTGGACGAATCGAGCCCTCATTGGTCCGACTTTTTCCAAGGAAAAATTCGATTTTGGGCTCGAATTTGCATTGTTAGGGCTCCTTTCTAGCATCATCATCATCTTCTCATCAACATTGGTAAGTTTCTAGTAACTTTTCTGGGATTAATTCACGTTTTCTTTGGAGTTCGATTTTCGGCTCGACTCTTTTATGTGAATTGTACCTTATTTGTTTTTTTTCCTTGTTTTGGTGCTGGTTTCTTGCTGTGTTGTTGATGGTGGTTGATGAATGGGTTGTTTGGTGATGATGGGTGGTTTGTGATTGTGTTGGTGTTGGTTTATTATTTTGAAATCCCGATTTGGATGTTAAACGGGTAACTTGCTTTGATTTGGGATTGTTTTGGTTTAGTTAAGCTTGAATCATGGTCCATAAAAAGGTGGTGCAAAAGCGTTATGGTAAGGGAGTGGCCAGGGAGTCTGGAAAGAAGCATAAAGAGTTTGATCCCGCTTTGATCGATTCCACTCGAGGTGTTAGCATTCGAGAGCAACCTCCTAGGGCCACACAAACTAGGGCAACTTTGAGGGATGAGCCTACCTCGGGGTCTGAAACGGATGATGATGTACTTTTTGATGAGGATGCCTAGGGTTCACCGAGGTGGAGGGTCATCTAGGGTTGAGGAAGCTGTGGATGCTACTCGAGAGGAGGAACTGGCTGCGCCTAGGGTTGAACAACCTCGGAAGAGAGCAAAGACCGTAGCCCCTATGCCTTTGCCTCATAGATTTGTGAATCCCAGAGCCCACGACGCTTATACCAAACATTATTTTTCTAGGACCATGTTGATCGAGAGGGCTACGATGGAGGCTAAGGTAGATCCGCGGTTCGTCAAGTTGTTAAAGGACCGGAAATGGGATGCCTTGATGACTATCCCGAGTACACCAGTCAACGACTCCCTAGTTCGGGAATTTTATGCTAATTGCTCGGAGACCGACTTGGAGACGGGAGTAGTTGTGGTTCGGGGGGTGAAAGTTCCTTTTATGCCGGATGTGATAAATCAGAAGTATAACTTGGCGTCTTTTGAGGGTCGGGACTATAAAGAAGAGATTGTTCATAGGCAGAGTGCGGGGCGAGATCCATTGGAGGAGTTACGGTTGAAGGTTTGCCCGGATGTGGCATGGACGTTGAGACCGGGTTGAGACCGGAAGGAGTTTGTCACCACTACCTGGACGGAGGACTGGAAAGTCCAGTGTAGGTTCATACAGAGTCGGTTGTTGCCAAAGAACAATCTGACGCATTTTCACATCGGTGACCTAGGCATGTTATATGCTTTGACATTTGGATTGAATGTGAATGTGGGACAAGCGTTATACGATGAGATAGCTATCAATCAGAAGGTTTACACGCGTAGCTTGATTATCCCTCACCTGATTCACAGTTTGTGTATTGATGCCGGTGTGCCTGAGTATTGAGCGGATCACAAACCGAAGAACCCGAGACCTATACAGAGAGAGAAGGTTAAGTCTTCGGGGCATTCTGAGGCGGTGGCACCACATGAACCCGGTTCTTCTTCGGCACCGCCTCCAGCATCCTCCCTTCCTACTTTATCTCCCTCAGTCCGGATGAGGTTGAGTATGGCCGACAGTGTACGGAACTGGATGGAGGATATTCGGACTTCACAGAATAATATCTTATCCATTCTACGGTGCATCAGTGAGGGCCGGAAGCCGAGGGACGATAGAGTCTTCGATCCAAGCATCATCGATTATGTTTATTTTGACGAGATTGAGCATGCCATTGCTGATGTTCTACAAGGATCTGAGTCGTCTTCTGATGAGGAGCAGCCTGACTCTCCTTCGGGTGGAGCACCTCCGCCTGGTGATTCTGCGGCACCGGGGCAACCCTGATCTTATTTGTCCATTTTAGATTTTGCTTTGTCCTAGATACGATGATTGTATAATCTTGCTACTTTCTATCCCGTGATTCACTACGTAGGCGTCCGTACTTTCATTTGACTTTACTCTGTTCTTTTGGTTGTATTGAATGTTTCATCTTTTGATTTTCCTCATTTTTAATATATCCTTTCACTTTGGTATAATTCCCCATTTTCCCTGAGATTTTTCCGTGTTTGTCGAGTAGTGCAGGTATATTTTTAGCGGTTTTGTCGAGCTACATCGTATGGTTACGAGTTCTACTTGTCACTACGTAGGCTCCGGCCTAACCAACGATTCGAGTATCGATTGAAATCAGCTAAGTCCTTTATCTTTTCTTTAATTCTGCACAACATGAGGACATGTTGATCTTTAAGTGTGGGGGAGGGAATTATTTGACATGTACCTATACATTTACTTAATTCATTACAAGTCTATGCAAAATGAGCTAGAATTTTCAAAATTTATCGACATTTTTGTTTTTGTTTTGTCCCGAGTAGGCAATTCAACTCGATGTTCGTTATTTTTATAGTCATCCAAGCTATATATCATATGTTTGATAAGTTAGATGTTTCACCCGAGATCTATTTTTCACGAGCCATAGTGAACGATGAGCTAATTTATAAAGTTATGCCCCTTTTGACGAGTGATTTTTTGTTTTCTTATAAGTCATGTGCTTGGTGCTACGTATATATCTTGAGAATTATAATAGTTTGTATTTAGATCCGAAGTATGATATACTGTGAATATCTTAAGTTTGAATGTGATAAGTAACACGTAACTTATTGTCAAATGAAAAAGTTGAATTTGAATGAATTAATTGTGTGTGTCGGAAGCTGGTCGATGATTTGAGTGCGATAGGGTATACCACGTATGTCCTATACCACTATGATGACCAAGAGCTCACGACAGTCAGGAGAAGCTGCCTTATGATTTGAGTAAGGTGGGGTATATCTCGAATATCCTATTCTGCTATGACAGGGCAACAGCTCATTCTGATGTGCGTTTAAAGTGAGAAATAATTAAATCAACTGAAGAATTGGTATGAAATGAATAAAAGACTAAGTTATCGTCTATCTTATCCCCAGTAGAAACTGATAGATATGCTGTAGGGATTATCCTCTGAGTATTTCAGAAAGGCCCTAGATATATTCGATCATCCTTTTCGGGATATTTTACGTTTGTAGGGTGCATCTTATGAGTGTCATTTATTGCTGGTCTACGAGGGGGTATTAGCTAGTTTTGCTTTGAGTTACTCAAGTTTGGATTTAGTGGAAGTTTTCTATGGCTTTGCACACACACAGTGGTGAACTTCTGATTTATTGGATCTATGCTATATTGTCTGAGATGTCTGTTTTCGTTTCGAGCCCTAATTTTCGTTTTGTTTTTCTCGGGACGAGCAAAAGCTAAGTGTGGGGGAGTTGTTAAGGGTGATTTTATATGTTTTATAATGCTATATTTTATGATAAATTCCCTCATATTCGTATAATTTGCATAAGAAACAAGTGTTTAATGGAAGTTATTGAGTAAATGATATTTTAAACGGGTTATTCGCAAAATAGGTTAATTTTGGTGTTTTAATTGTGATTTTATGATTATTTGGATGATATTACATTTTGCGATGTTTTAATGTGTTATAGGCACGTGTTTGATGCTCAAATAATGATCAAAAAGAGATAAGAGTCGAAATATATGATGATAAAAGAGATAATGATGAATTTGGATAGAAAGGAAAGGATAAAGATGGAGAAATCAAGATTAAGTCGATCCTGGACTGGCGTCCAGAAGTTTGAACTGGCGTCCAGCATGGACGAGCGTTTGAAGATATGGACGAGCGTCCAGGAGGAGAAAGTTGATACAGAGAGTTTGGACGCTGAGTGGACGAGCGTCTGAAGCAAGTCTGAAGCTAAGCGAACGAGCGTTCAACAAGATGGACGGGCGTCCAGCCGCCGCCATGCTGAAACCGACTTAGTTATCTATAAATACAGCTGCGTTTTTCCACATTAAGGATACCAATTACACATTACTCAAAACCCTAATCCTAGGGGCGGCTCAGGCTGCGTTTTTACTCTGTTTTTAATTCTTCAGTTTATGCACTATAAATTCTAGGCTAGTTTAGATAGTTTTTATGCACTTTTATTCATCAATTCCAAGTTTCAAGAGGATGCTTAGAGGCTAAAGCCTTTTGAACGAGCGTTGTGAAGCCGTCCGATTCAACAATTCAGTTCTGTTCTTGATTATTTTGTGAGTTTTTAATACAAGTTATTTCTTTTATCATATTTATTATTGTTTATGCAATTTCATATCGAAAGATCGTTGCTTTGTTGATTGTTTTATTTGATGAGAATCATCTAAACGTTAGATCACCATGATAAGGAATAGTTATTTGATCTAAGTAACGAAAGTTATTAGGTTAGAATTCTAGGTTAAAAACGGTTAAAGTTTACACCTTTGGATTAGAAAAGCGTAAATCTTTAGATCGAAAGATAGAGATTTATAGACGAACTACCTAAGAAATTAGGGTTCATACTTTAGATTAGGTGAATCACAACTTGGTTAGAAATCACGAAATAATCTGAATTGGAATTGAATGTTGATAGGATAGGTGGATCAATTGCTCGTTTGTCCGTTATAACTTGATCAAATACCTTGAACTAGAATTGTTTAGCTTAGTTAATCTTTATTGCATATTAGGTTTAGATTTAGTTTAATCGGTTTGAAATTCATCTTTTCCTGGCTTTAGATATTATCTTCTGTCCAGTTTTCCTTATTGTTATCTTTTGTTTTAGTTATTCCCTGTTTAGTTTAATTGTTGTTTAGTTTTGGTAATCGTGACATAGTTAGTTAAACAAAGACTATGATTACCAATCGTTAGTTCCCCGTAAGATCGACCCGGTATTAGTCACTGTACTACGATCCCTGCACTTGGGGAATACCGGATTATAAATTTATTACTTGTTAATAAAATCCGTGACAGTCCTCAGCAGAAGCCTCAGTACAGAAGTAAGCACAAACTTCAGTACGGAAAGAATGATGGTTATTACTCAGTCTTTAATAATAGAAACCATCATGGAAACCAGTTTCAGCCAAAAGGCATGAGAGATCATGCAAATAAGGCACAATCCAGAAACATATACTATGGGAGTGTGGCTTATATATATGAAAACAAGTGCAACAATTTCCAGAGAAGACATTATGGAAATATCCCCTGAGTTGTACTTACAACTGACCCGTATGGACCCAAACTGAGTTGGGTACCTAAAACCTATTAAATTGTCTTGCAGGATATTTGGTACTTCGATAGTGGATGCTTAAGACAAATGACAAAGAGCAAAGACTGTCTGATCAACTTTGTGCCCTTGATGGACCAAAAGTCAATTTTGGAAGTAAGGACAGACCTAGATATACAAAAGGTTATGGAACCCTGATCAGAAATGGACTTACAATCAATAACGTATCATATGTGGAAGGACTACACTACAAACTTCTCAGCACAAGTCAATTCTATGAAATGGGATACAGAGTCACATTTGATAAGGAGTTCTGCATCGTAGTAAGTGAAACAACATATCAAGTAGTTCTTGCAGGAAGAAGATAAGAAATTATGTATGTTGTAGATTGGTCAACAGCAGTCTCAGAGACTTGTTTACTGGTGCATACCAAATCAGAAGTCAGCTAGCTATGGCACAAGAAACTAAGTCACCTCAACTTTGATGACATCAACACACTGGTCAAAAATCAATTATTAATCGGATTACCTAGGATTTCTTACAAGAAGGATAGATTATGTGATGCTTGCCAAAAAAGGAAAGCAAGTAAAAGCATGTTTCAAGACAAAATCTCAGCATTCAACTTCAAGAGTCCTAGAACTTCTACACATGGACTTATTTGGACCAGTCATACCTATCAGTGTTAGTGGAAATAAATACACATTGGTAGTGGTGCATGATTACTCAAGATATACATGGGTAATTTTCATGACAAAGAAAAGTAAAACCAAGCAACAGCTTACAGAACTTCTCAAGAGACTCAAAAACTAGAAAGGTATAACAGTTGTCAAGATAAGATCAGATAAATGAACGGAATTTCTCAACCACATAATCATTGAATATTGTGGAGAAAATGGTGTGTTACATCAACTTGCAGCCACTGCAACACCTCCGCAAAATGGAGTAGCTGAAAGAAGGAATAGAACTCTCAAAGAGGCTGGGAGAACCATGATCTGTGAACAAAGCTACCAGAAAGGTATTGGGCAGAAGCAGTAAACACAACTTGCTACACACATAATAGATCTCTCATGAACAAAAGACATGAAAAGACACCATATGAGATTTGGAATGGGAGAAAACCAAATGTCTCATATTTTCATGCCTTTGGAAGCAAATGTTTTATCCACAATAATGGAAAAGATCAGCTCAAAACTTTTCAACCGAAAGATGGTGAAGGAATATTTTTGGGATACTCAAGTGTCAGTAAAGTGTTTAGAGTACTGAACAAATGGACACTCAAGCATGAAAAATTTTTAAACGTAGTTTTTGATGAACCAAACTTTCCTGGAGATATAACTGAAGATAAATAAGAACCAGTTTCTTGGTCTCAGTTACCAAAAATACCAGAATCAGTTTTTGTCAACCTTGAGAGATTTAGAATTTTAGAATCCTCAGATCAGGATCAACCTCAGTTCTTACAGCAGAACCTACAGCTGAACAACATGAAACTGACCCAGTTCAAGATAATCAAGCTCAAGAAAATCAAGAAGAAGCTCATGAAGATCCAGTTCAATAGAATCAAGATCCTCTTATGCAACCCTATGTACATCAATGGATGAGAGATCACCACGAAGATCGGTGATTGGTGATTTTCAACAAGGAGTTCGCACAAGAAATCAGCTAGATGCTATGATTGCTTGCTTTTTATCTTAAACTCAACCTAAAGAGATAGAAGAAGCACTAAAAGATCCAGATTGGATACTATCCATGCAAGAGGAACTCAACGAATTCGAAAGAAATCAAGTATGGGAATTGATGGACAAACCAGATCATTTATGTCAACATAATCGGCACCAAATGGGTTTTCAGAAATAAGCTTGATGAAGATGGAAACATTGTGAGAAATAAAGCAAGGGTTGTAGCCAAAGGTTACTCACAAGCAGAAGGGATAGACTTCGATGAAACTTATGGTCCAGTTGCAAGGCTAGAGGCAATCAGATTATTTCTTGCCTTTGCACCCATAAGAAATTCAAAGTGTACCAAATGGACGTTAAAAGTGCATTTTTGAACGGGATACTTGAAGAAGAAGTCTATGTACAACAACCACAAGGTTTTGAAATCAAAGATCAAGCTGATATAGTCTTCAAACTGAGAAAAGCTCTCTATGGACTGAACCAGGCACCAAGAGCTTGGTATGATACTCTATCTCAGTTTCTAGTAGACAATGGATTTATCAAAGGAACCATTGACAAGACTTTATTCACAATGAAATTTGAAGAAAGTACTCTCCTAGTCCAAATCTATATTGATGATATTATTTTGGATCAGAAAATGAGCAACTCTATGAAAAATTTGGAAGTTTGATGAAGAGCAAATTTCAGATGAGTATGATGGGAGAATTGAATTACATTCTCGGTTTACAAGTGAAACAAATGGATGAAGGAATATTCATTCATCAGACCAAGTATGCAAGAGAAATTGATCAAAAAGTTTGGAATAGAAAATTGTGCTGGCATTGCAACACCTATTGGAACCAACATCAGATTAGATGAAGACAAAGATGGCAAGGATGTGGATCAAACTCTCTACAGAAGAATGATTGGAAGTCTACTTTACCATACAGCAAGTAGACCAGACATATCCTTTGCAGTTGGTGTTTGTGCCAGATTTCAAACTAGACCTAAAGAAAGTCATCTTACAGTTGTCAAGAGAATCTTGAAGTATTCAAAAGACACAGCAGGAGTAGGGATATGGTACTCAAGAGAAGGAGAATTCAAGCTGATATCCTACTTAGACACAGATTATGCTGGATGCAAAATGGACAGGAAAAGTACTTCATGCGCATGTCAGTTACTAGGAAATAGACATGTGTCATGGTTCAGTAAGAAACAAAACTCAATTTTTACATCAACAGCTGAAGTTGGGTATATAGCAGTTGGAAGCTGTTATGCTCAAGTTTTATGGATAAGGCAACAATTGAGAGATTATGGGATAGAAGAATGAATGATTCCTATAATGTGTGATAATACAAATGCAATTGCCATAACTGATAATCCATTTTTGCACTCAAGGACAAAACATATTGATATAAGACATCATTTTATAAGGGATCATGTAGAGAAAAAGGACGTGACAATTCTCTATGTCCTAACTGAAGATCAGTTGACAGACATCTTTACAAAACCACTGGACAAAGGAAGGTTTTCAAAGCTGAGAACTGAATTGGGAATTATCAAAGTCAGTTTAAGCTCAGAGATTCGTCAAGGGGATTGATCTTTGTCATCTGGGTGAGCTCACTTGATGATTAGTCATTGACATCAACAATCTCAAACTGACTACGAAAATGAAGAATGACGGACTGGATTGGGCAAGGAACTGATCTCAGTCACAGTTTTTATCCAGTCAAAGGAAGTTAAAAGATAAAAGGATAAATCCGACCGCGGTTACATCACATTTAATTACCGCCGTTTTTGTCGAATTTGTAGCGTGTACACCCCCACTAATGTCAGATTGTACATGCATCGGTTACACAAATACTCAATAGAATGTGAAAAGTTGGTACAAAATCCTCGGAAGATCGTGGATTCAAATCGAAACCATCAGTACCATCTATACACCCTCGATATAATTCCTCATTATCCTTTCCTTCTATACATAAAATTCAAATTTCCTCTCTCTCTCAAAAGACCCAGAAAAATTCTTTCAATGGCCGCCTCTAAACACACTCCAGAATCCAGATTAATCGCTGTTGTAGAAAGCCTATCCTTTGAAGAATTTGAAGAATTCTGCAACAACACTCTTCTGGCAAGTTTTATATGCGAAAATATCAATAATTTACAAGGTTTGAGAAATCTTTTGGAGGTGAAATTGCGAATTGATCTTGACTTGGAAGGAATATTGCAATTTTGGGAAAATATGAAGATGGTAAAAGGCTTCCTGATAACAAAGGTTCGTGGAGAAAAGGTTGTTATCAATGAAGAGATAATAAGGCAGCTATTCGATTTCAAGAAGCCACTTGTGGAATCAATAGACCTAGCATGTTTGCTGCTCAAGCGTGAAGCCTTTCTCACATAGATTTCAACAACATATCAACCTGCCGCCCTTAATACGAAGCTTAGTAGTCTCAAAACTGAGTTTACCCTACTCGCAGATGGATCAGCAAACATGTCATAGGACATTTTAAAGGGCTGGATAATTTATTTGAAGATGGGATATATTTGATGAACATCATATATGATGAACTTGATTTTAATTGGGCAGGATATGTGTTCAACTAAATCCAGAAACAACAATTAGTTGAGTTAGCTTGTGTTAGCAAGACCAAAGAAGAAGGAAGACAGTTAGTTTGCAGATTTTGGTTGAAGAAATCACTCAGAAGACTAATTCAGTATTATTTTGAAAGACTCAGTCAAGGTAAAGAGGCAGAACAAACTACTGTTGCATTTACACAAGCTGTTGGTGCATCTACACAAGCTAATGTATCAAAAACTACTGATTCTGAGGAAATTGCAGGGGTAGTAAGTTCAAAGGTACAAACTTCTCAACCTGATGCCAATAAGAAGACTGTAACTCAGCAAATAGCTCAACAAAAAGGAGTTAAGCGGATAGCTGACTCACAAAAGGTTACGTCAGTAGGAAGGTGTTTGTTCCCAAGTACTTCAAGTGATAACACCAATTGAGGGGGAACAACAGCTGACAACTGAAGACGTTTCTAATAAAAAGCAGAAGATTTCAAAGAAACAAGTTTCTGCTATGGATACCAATCAACAGAAACAGCAAATTCAACAGCAGGCAACTCAGCAACAACATTCAAAATACAATTTTGAACCTGCAAGAATCATCAATTTGATCAAAATGATGCTCAAGACTGAAGATTCCCGGGAATCTGCCAATGATGTCTTACAAAGTGAATAAAATCTATTTTTGGATAAACTTGAAATAGAAGAGTAATATGCACTATTTCCTATGGATGAATTTCTCACTGAATGCTACAAGAGAACGAAGAAATAGATTAGAGAAAAGAAGCAGTTACATCATCTGTACAAAATAATGCTTTAAATAAGAAAGATGATGATAAGGATAATGATTCAAGGAAAGAAGCAGAACAGTACAGTTTTACAGACAAACGCACAACCTAAAGGTCAAGTAAGGCAAACTGATAAACAGCTGGAAGGATTTCCAGTTGGAGATCAAACAACTGACAATCATAAAGAAGCACAAGAAGCTGATAATCAACAACTGATGGTGTTAGAAGATGATACTCAGTCTTTAATCAAAGAAGAAGAAGATCTAACTTAAAGATTGACAGCTAAAGAACTGAACAAGGTTCAATCAACCTTGGACAGTATGCTCAACCAGAAAGAAGAGTAAAATGCTCTACTGTCAAGAATATCTGGATATTTGGATTACCGAAAACAGACTGATGTCTTAGTTCATACAAAGTTGGACACTATCAAGAAGACAACTTCTAGCTCAGTTTCTGAAATTCTGAAATTGAAAGAAAAGTTTGAAGTCACAACCATGGAGGATCGTGAAACTCAAGCTAAAGCGGAATGGTATCCGAATCAGAGAATTTATGGCCTAGAAACTCATCTTAAGGCAGTTCTAACTTCTCAAAAAGGCATATCAGAAGATCAAAAAGCAACTCAACTCTTGATAAATCAAATGTATTGTTGGTCCCAGAGAAGGGTAAAATTATAGTCAGAGGGGGGAGGGTGAATGACTATAGTGGAGTTTCAAAAACTTTTCGTGTATTTAAAAGCTTTTGGGCACGAATAAGTCCCTTCTTAAGATGTTGTTTCAAAGTAGTTTATGCAATCACAGATATATGATATAATTTGAGCAATTAAATAAATGTTGTAAGGTAAATTGCTGAAAGTAAATTGACACAACATTTATAGTGGTTCAGGGTGGTGTAATCCCTTAATCCACTCTTCTCTGTTATGATTGGAGGAATTCACTATTGTTTTCACAGATACAATTGCCTGATTGTCCTTGACTACACAAGCGTCACAATCTTTAAGACTATCACTCCCTGACGGCAACAGCTTCAGTGACTCAGTCTCTTTCACTGCTCCTTGAGAAGAAATCCTTCAGCAGCTATCACAAACACAACTCCATCTCAGATGGCTCTGATTCAGTTGCTTGATTGAAGTGAATTCACAAAACTTGTTGATCAAACTAAATGCTTGATGTTGGAATTGTAGTTCTTATTTTTGAGTTGATCACTAGATGATTCGTTTTTAGCACATATAAAGGCTTTTTGATTTGATGAGTTTCCGCTTATTGATTATTGTCTTGTGTGTATTCTTGTCTGTCAGTGCCTTCTATTTATAGCTTTGATAATCCTTGATTTGATTTTCCGTCCGTTGGCTATTTTAATGAGGGGATTAATCCTTGTTTTTATTCTTGATTCCCCCTTAATTAAATCCTCTTTGATTTTAGTGAACGGATTTTTTCTTCAAACATTTATCAGAAATCCGTCCTTGATTGATCCTCAATTGATTGTGCATTTAATGCTTGATCCTCTGAATCTTTTTTATATTTCAAAATCTGATTAAGTAAAGTTTACTTAGCCAATCCTTGAACGGTCAAGTGATCTTTCTGACTTTGCCGCTTAGATCTTCTTTCACTGCTTTGTCTTTACTCAGCCGATAGTCAGTTCACTTTTCTGTTTCACTGTTTTCTTCATTCTTTTCAGTTCAGGAGAATCTTTTTACTTCACTGATCCTTGATTTGAGTAAGATCAGTGTACACCATATTTAAACATTAAGTTTCATCACTTGGAATGTAACATAGACTTACCCAAGGTCATCACAGACTTCCTTGGTGATAAGTCAGACCATTATGTCTTCATGCTTCTCTGCTGGTACTTGGCTGGCTTCACTCTGCCGAAAATCTGTTTTTACTTAGCCGTCCTACCAACTAGTACAATACTTGTCTGACTTAACTTATACAACATGTCGGACTCTAAGTAAAGACTTATACAGAGAATTCTAACTTATTTCAGGCTTGCTATAACAGCTAGTATGGCCATCAGCAAAACATAATATTTCCCCCTTTTTGATGATGCCAAAACGCTCATAAGCCTGAACATAAGTATACCAAAACTTTTCATAATAAACACTGGAATAAAAACTCAATAATTTTATTCATCCATTTAAGGGCAGTAGGAAATATGATTTTGAAACATATTCAGAGTACAGTAATTATATTTTACTCAATTCAGCTTTGTACCTCTTGAACTTTGTGGTCTGGACCTCTTCCATATCTTTTCAATCGATCTTAGGAAAACTTCCACTTCTAGTATGCCATAGAAGTGTACTCAGAGACTCCATGAAATATTCTCTTCGCAAAGAGTCTGTTAAAATCAGGCATAGTCTCATTTGCCCTAGGTTCTCCAAAGTATTTCTCAAGTCTATCCTAGCTTCAGCAATGTGTGAGTCAGCAAACTTGAGATTTTTGTACAGACCCCATTGATCTTGTTTGTTCATTCTCCCCATAGGGTTGAACAATTTTACCATGTAGTTGAAATCTTCTTGTTGCTCACTTGGTAAATCTTCTGGTTAGCAGAGAGTGTATGGCTGTACTTGGTCTACTGGTACCAACATTTTGCTTAAGAGATGCATGTTGTCTTTTAACATCATTGTACATTTGGCCATATCAACTCTCATTTTTTAATCTTGATAGCTTAGCCAATCTGCCAATGCTTCATCTTGCGTTTGGTTTGGATACAGACCTTCTTGGACCCTGAAGAATTCTCTTACCCTGTCTCGTACTTCAGCCTCATGTTCTTGCCTGTTTCCGTGGGTTGGAAAACTTCTTTTCTCTCTGCTCGTACAGTTCTGTGTTGACTTGCTGATCTCTTTTATTAATTTGATCCAGGTCTTTGCTGACTACCTGCTCTATCTTTATCATTATCTCTTCTTTGAGTGGGATGAGGAAAACCTATGCAAGGTTCATTTGATATCATTTCCCTCTCCTCTCTTGCCTTTCTTAGTTGCTCTTCAGCTTTATTTCGAATTCTCAGTTCCCTGTCCCTTGCTCTTAGCTGCTCCTCAGTAAAATTTGGGGGTCTAACTGTTGATCCTTCAGGCTTATCTCCTCTTTCCCCCTTTTTGGCAGCATCATCCCTCTGTTGGAGTAAGATGTTGTTAGTAGTCTCGGCTATACCAATTAGAGCGTCTAATTTTGATTCAATGGATGTGATTTTGTTGTCATGATCAATCAGCTTCTCTGTTACACTTCGGAATCTGGTGCCAAATGCCAATGACATCGAATCATTTTCTTGAGAGATGTGTTGTCTGAGACCTGCAAGGTTGTTGGTGATAGTTATGTTTAGCTGTCTCGTCAAGTCATCTTGTCTTTGCATAACAATGTTTTGTGCATCAATGTACTCAGCAACAGCCTGGAATCTTCTTTCAATGGAGTGACTTTCATCTTTAAATACTGAAGCCGTGGATCTGAGATAAATGGCTTGTTGCTCCAATTCGTCAGCTAACATGTCTGCTACTTTTTCAATGGCCTCATTTATTGCAGTGCCCAGCTGAGAGGGTTTGTGTCATATGTCAGCTGGGTCTGGCTCTGTTTGTTGTCCTCTATCTATGCGTTGAATGACATATACATTAGCTTCTATCACTTCGAGTACTTGAGTAGTGGTGAATTGGGGTGCATCACACTTTCATCAATTCCCCCTTTCTCTATGCCGGGTGGTGCCTTGACCGGTGTGGCAGAGGCTGAACCAGTGTCTAACACTGCTGTTGGCTGAGCTAGAGTATCCACATAAGTTTGTGGAATCGGCTCAGGGTGTTATTAGCTGGCATGGTTTGCTGAGCATTTTGTGGGGTTGATGAGGTTGCCTTAGCTGGGGTTGACTTTGCTGGACCTTGTGTTTATAGAAACGAACTTAGAAGAATGTTATCATCAATTGCATATGGTGTAGGTTCATCCTATTTTCCTTGTCAATCACCATCATTAGAATAGGGATCATCATCATCATTGTCATCATGATCATCACCATCATCCTGATCAGTATTTTCATGATCATCATCCCCATCTTCCGAGTCATCACTGTTTTTGTCAGAGATCTGGGGCAGTTTTGCTTTTGCTGCATCGACCATGTCCCAGAGTGGAGATTCATCGAGTACACCAACCAGGGTTGTGATCCCCAGGAAATTAAAAAGACAAGCCTCCTCAGCAAGCATGCATTCGGAGTCTTAAAGCTGAATTCTGGAATCATCTTCCTTCCATTCAAGATATGCTGCAATTCGATCATCAATATCATTTGCAGATAGCTGTGCCGGTTGAGGTTGTTCATCCTCACTTTCACTTTCCTCTGCTGGTTGTTCTGCCTCTGCTTCAGAATCCTCTTCTTCTTCTTCATCAATCAACTTTCCAAAATCTTCCTTGTCCGAATTTCTTTGAACCTTTGGCTTCTTTCTTTGGCTAGAAGTGTGTTTTGTGGTGTGCTTGCTCTTCCCTTCTCCTTCTTTTTTTTGTTGTTTGACATAGGTAAACATGGTTTTGGATTCATGTAATTTATGAAGTTGTACGACAAGTACTTTCAAACATTGCAAAAGATAGTGTAGTTGGATCCCATAGGATTTCTTCACCCGGAAGATCCCCTTTTTCTTCTTTCCTTCTGCTAATCCCTTTTTAGCAGCAGTTGCCCCTCCCTGGATTTGTTTTTTGATTCTTAGGAAGAAATAAGTTGCCCAATTAAACTCTAGACCGTGATAAATGATTCCCGTAAGACGTATTCTGACCCTGTCATGACATTGTTTGCCCCTAACTTTCCTTCAATTGTTTTTCCAACTAAGGCACTGAATTCATTGAAGGATTTCTGCAAGATAGATCTAAGACAATTGAATTTATTAGGGCCCGGGCTTGCGTTTTAGCGATTGTATCCCAGAATTTATCCAAGTTTTGTGGAACGAGAGCCACTTTTGCCTGACCTTTATTTGAAAGTTTGAGATGTTTGCGAATTACCTTCGCTGTAATAACCACTTCTGTGCCGTTGACAGATGCAATGATCTTGTCTTCCTCCTATTTGTCACCTTCTTCTTCAGGGAGCCTAGAGACAAATTTTGCAGTCTTCCAGAAAGAGATTAGATTTTCATAGAAAATATCGGTGATTGGAGGATTTAGAAAAGTCAAAAATTTTATTTTTTTGCATCCAGTTGCCAGTTTTTTTTGCGTCTTCATCATTTCCACATAGCTTTAAGTAGTGTTCATCTTGAAAGAATGACCCAGTGGCAATTGATTTCTCATACAATTTTCCAGTTTGAGTGTTTGAAGAGGATGAAGCCATTGTTTGAGATTTGAGAGAGGGCTTTGATTTTGCAGTGAGATAGTAGTGTTTATGACATTAAAGAGAGCGTAAAGAATTCTGAAAAATCTCTAAGTGTGGTTTATATAGGATGATTTGTGTAGTGTGAACATGGTTGAATATGAAAGGATTTTGTGAAGTAATGGCGTGATTTTATGTATATAAATTGCGGTATTTGAGTATAATGGGGGAGTGGATTGAGATAAGTAATGATAGATCCCATGAATCGAGGCGGTTGTAATTAGAGGAATAATATAGTTACCTCCACAATTGAAAAATGATCTCCATGTGTGTAATCTTTCACAGGATAATATTCCATAACTTCCTAATTTTCCACGTGTATTAAACTGATTTTGTTCACACTTTATTTGTTGTTGACTCCAATATATTCTTCGGTGGAGTGACTTGGCTGGTCACTAAGCCGGAGTGGTGAGTTTCTTCTGAGCTGCTATATATATATAACTATTCCTAACAATCGGTGAAGTTGACTTCGCTGAGTACCAGTGCCTTACTTCCTGTAATGGCAAAGGTTGAATCAGCTGGTGAAGTCACTTAGCTGATTACTCCAGTTAGCTGCTCCTTAGTACTTAGTCAATTTCTATCATTCCCACCTTAGTTCTCAATATGCTGATCTTTCATGACTGAGTGGTTTTCTCAAGATGTCAGCCAATTGATCTTTAATGGGTATGAATTTTAGAATAACATATATTTTTCAACATGATCATTAATAAAGTGATGTCTCACATCAATATCTTTTGTTCTTGAATGCAATACTGGATTTTTAGTAATAGATATGGCACTTGTGTTGTCACACATAATTGGAATTGTCTTCTCCTTCATTCCATAATCCTTTAGCTGTTGTCTGATCTATAGTACATGTGCACAACAACTGCCTGCTGCTATGTATTTTGCTTCAGTTGTTAATGTAGATATAGAGTTTTGTTTCTTACTGAACCATGAAACTAGTCTGCTGCCTAACATTTGAAATGTTCTAGAGGTGCTTTTTCTATCTATCTTGCATCCAGCATAGTCAGAGTCTGAATATGATATCAATTTGAATCCTCCATCTTTTGGATACCAAATTCCACTATTGATGGTGTTCTTCAAGTATTTGATTATTCTTTTGGCTTCTAGTAGGTGTGATTCTTTAGGTTGAGCTTGAAACCTTGCACATACTCCTACTGCAAATGCTATGTCAAGTCTGCTTGTAGTACGATATAGTAGGGATCCAATGATTCCTCTATACATTTTTTGATCAACATCTTTTCCAGCTTCATCTTTTCCAAGAATAACTCTTGCACACATTGGTGTATCTGCTGTGCCACTTGTATCCGTACCATATCTGTGTATCAAGTCTTTTGTGTACTTAGCCTGATTGATGAAGATGCCATCTTTCAACTGTTTCACTTGTAGACCAAGAAAATAATTCAATTCTCCCATCATGCTCATCTGAAATTTGCTCTTCATTAGATTTGCAAATTTCTCACACAAATTTTCGTCTTCTGATCCAAAGATAATGTCATCAACATAGATTTGTACTAGCAATGTACTTGTTCCTTGTTCGGTAAAATCGTGTTTTAAATTTATAAACCGAAACACCCCAAGTATAAGGATCGTAGTACAGGGTGTTTACGGGTCGTCCTAAGGGAGTGGAATGTTTATCGGATCAAGGGACAATTATTCTATCGATTACGTCACAATTATTAACTAAACTAAAGCTGAAACTAACTAAAACCTAAACCTAAGAATTAAAACTAAAACAGGAAATAA
This sequence comes from Gentiana dahurica var. dahurica, assembly GCA_024500145.1. Lineage (NCBI taxonomy): Eukaryota > Viridiplantae > Streptophyta > Magnoliopsida > Gentianales > Gentianaceae > Gentiana > Gentiana dahurica. Next base: position 63,159,209 of record CM044903.1, read on the forward strand.
AAACAAGCTGAAAAATAAGAAAACAGAAGGATGGACGAGCGTTCACTAAAGTGAACGAGCGTCTGAAAACTAAACCTAATGGACGGGCGTCTGCTATTGCGGACGAGCGTCTAACTACGAACTGAAGCAGAAAAGTGCAGGGAAACAGCAGGAAATCTAAAGGTTTAAAAACTAAAACTTAACTAAACTTAATCTAAACGATTTGATTAAAACAATTAAAGGAAAACACAGCGAGGCAACGAATCCACCCATCAACCAACAACCCCCAACTAGATGGTGATCTAAAGATGTAGTTTTTAGTAGTGATTTTTCACGAATTCAATTAAATTTCTTCAACCAAATTCTAGGGTTTCGTTTATCTTTTCAAACAAACTAAACATGCAATCAAAATGAAATCACGAGATTGCTTCCAAACTCTTACTCAACTAAACATGCCTAATCTCTTATAACATGATTAGATGCATCACTTAAACGAAAGAGAACTCAAATAAACAGACTTTCATAAATTTATTCAAGCATAAAGATAGATAAATAGATCGTTTCATAGAATTGATAATTCAACAAAACATGGCAATGTAAAACAGCGTTAAAAAGTGATGAAAAACTAGATCTTAAACTCACTAAACATCCAGCATCGAACTCTCTAGTTGGTTTTGTTGTTGATAAGCTTCCTCCGTCGACTCACTGCAAGGCTTTTAGCCAACAATCATGTTGAAGATGATTGTTGGGTTGGAGAAGTTCATCTCTATGGAATTAGGCTTGTGGCCGCAGCTTTTTGGTGTAAAATTGCGATCTCAATTATGTGGTATCAATTAGGGTTGGGGCTGCCGCTTTATTTATAGGAATTTGAGTCGGTTAGGGTTAAGTCGGCAACGGACGCTCGTCTGGTCTCGTGGACGCCCGTCTGGTGGATCTTGACTTTGCTCTAGACGTCCGTCCATGCTGCGTCCAAACTCTCTGTATGTGATTTCCTCTCCTGGACGCTCGTCCATGAAATCAAACGCCCGTCTAGTGGACGGGATGTAGACGCTCGTCTGGACTGCTTTGAGGTCGGATTTCATCATCTTTATCCAATTTCTTTGAGCCAATTCCAACTCTATCTTGAATAATTCGACTTGAGCTTCATTTATCCACTTATAGCATTCGAAAATCAACACCTACATGATAAATAAACAATGCAAAAATGTAATAAAATCCAAATAATAATAATTCCATTAAATCAACACTTAAAATCATCAATTTTGCATACAACCCTCTTAAAATCATCTTTATTAAATAATTACACTTAAACCCTTAATTCTCATGTAAATTACGCAAATGTGGGGAAAATAATAATGAAATAACCCTTTAATAATCATATAAATATGGCCTTAACATTCCTTCCTCTAGGTTGAAAAGAGTCTTATCAATTGTTCCTTTGTTGAATCCATTATTGATCAAGAATTGTGATAGAGTTTCATACCAGGCTCTGGGTGCCTGTTTGAGTCCATAAAGAGCCTTCTTGAGCTTGTATACTTTATCTTCTTTTCCTTTGAGTTTAAAACCAGGAGGTTGTTCCACATATACTTCTTCTTCCAGAAGTTCAATTAGAAATGCACTCTTGACATCCATTTGGTAGACTTTGAAGTCTTTGTGTGCAGAAAATGCAAGAAAGAGTCTGATTGGTTCCAATCTTGCTACTTGTGCAAATGTCTCATCATAATCTATTCCTTCTGCTTGAGAGTAGCCTTTTGCAACTAGCCTTGCTTTATTTCTGACAACTGTTCCTTGTTCATCCATCTTATTTCTGAATACCCATTTTGTTCCAATGATGTTTGCCATGTCTGGTCTGTCAACAAGTTCCCAGACTTCATTTCTTTCAAATTCGTTTAGTTCTTCTTGCATGGCTGTAATCTAATCAGCATCTTGGATTGCATCATCTATTGTTTTAGGCTCTACTTGAGATAGAAAACATGTTAGCATGTGCTCCAGTTGTCTTCTGGTTCTGACTCCTGTGTGAATGTCTCCAATGACTTGATCTACAGGATGATCTCTTAGCCAGTTGAGATCAGGTTGAAGTTGTTCTTGACTTGGTGCTTCCACAACTTCAGCTTGTGTAACAGCTTTATGCTCTTGTACTGGTACATCTTCTGTTGTATTGATTGGAGGTTCATCTTGATTTCCAAAATTGTGATTTAGAATAGTAGTTGGTATTGTTGTATTCCTATAGACTTGTCTTGGTCCTGCTTCTTCAAGTTCTTGAAGGTTTTCACCATTTGTGTTTGGCTCATCAAAGACTACATAAATTGATTCTTCAATTACCAAGGTTCTTTTGTTGAGTACTCTGAATGCTTTGCTGGTGTTTGAGTATCCTATAAAGATTGTTTCATCAGCCTTTTTTTTTATCAAAAGTATGCAACTGATTCCTATTCAAAATAAAACATTTTGATCCGAACATGTGCAAATATGAGATATTAGGTTTTCTTCTATTCCATATTTCATATGGAGTCTTTCCATGATATTTGTTGACGATTGATCTGTTTTGAGTATAGCATGTTGTATTTGCTGCTTCAGCCCAAAATTTCTTTGGTAAGCATGCTTCTGCAATAATTGTTCTGACTGCTTCTTTGAGTGTCCTGTTTCTTCTTTCTGCTACACCATTTTTTGTGGAGTCCCTACTGCTGATAGTTGATGCAGTACACCATTCTCTTCATAATAGGTTCTGATTATTTCATTTTGAAACTCTGTGCCTCTATCTGATATGATCTGATCTTTATGATCTTCAGTTCTTTTTCATTTTGAAGTCTTCTTAGCAGATCTGGTAGCCTTTTGAGTGTCTCTCTTTTCTTGTTCATGAATATGGTCCAGGTGAATTTGGAGAAGTCATCCACCACTACTAGAGTGTATTTCTTTCCACTTACACTGACTGATGTGACTGGTCCAAAAAGGTCCATATGTAACATATATAAAATTCTTGTTGTTGATTGATAGGGCTTTGACTTGAAGGAGCTTTTGATTCGTTTCCCTTTTTGACAAGCATCACAGAGACTTTCCTTCTTGAATATGATCTCTGGTAAGCCTTCAACTAACTTGTTCTTTGACAAAGTGTTGATTGTTTTGAAGTTGAGGTGGTTCAATCTTCTATGCCAAATCCAGCTGGTTGATTGTTAATTTTTGACAAGCAGACATGTTTCTGCTTTGGCTGTCTTCCAATCTACCACATAAATGTTGTCTTCTCTTGTTCCTGCAAGTACAACTATTTTGGTTTGGCTATAAATCACCTTGCATACTTCCTTGTTGAAGTGCACATTGTAGCCTTTGTCACAGAACTGACTGATACTTAGGAGATTGAAATTCAGTCCTTTAACATAAGCCACATTTTGAATCATCAAGCAGTTTTTGAGCATTATGCCTTCCCCCTTGATTTTACCAGGGTTTTCTTTGCCTCCAAAAGTAACGTTGGGTCCATCAAAAGCTTTGAAGTCGGTGGGCCAATCTTTGTTCCATGTCATGTGTGTGGAACATCCACTGTCTATGTAACAGACATCCTACCAAACAAATTTATTATCTTTAGGTACCCAACTCTGCTTGGGTCCATACCTGTTAGAAGTCATGCCTCCTGCTCCTAGTGTGTATCCAAAGGATCTTCTTTTTGGATAATTAAAGTCATCAACTTCATATGTATAAGGCATGGCAGAATACCTTCTAATGTTTCTACTAGAGATATTCTGATACTTTTCTCTACATTTTGGTGCATTTGCATCCTTTTTCACTTTCCAATATGCAGTGGGAAACCTGTGTTCATGCTGCTTCATATGTCTAGGAACATGCCTAGGTTGTCTTTTCTTAAACACATGTTGCATAGTATGAAATGGTTTCTTCATGTATTTTGGAGGTTCAACATTCCAATCATCCTCTGAAGGGTAAAGTCTTCCCTTACCTTTCAGAAAACCTTTGCCTTTAGTTGGCTGAATTAATGATTTAGTATGCTGTTTCACTACACTAGGTTTTGACTTCACCGGTGCAGGATGAGTGGTTGAAACTATTGTCTGTCCTTTTCTGAATTTTGGTCCATTGTTTCTATTCTCATCCTGACTGTTGTAGCCAAGACCTGATCTGGATCCAAACCTTTTTGAGGGTTTGTAAGCTGGTGTATTTAGTGGTGCAGTGGTTGTCTTAACTGTTAAGGAGATTTTCTCAGCTGGTCTGTCAACACCAGATGTATGATCATCTGTTGCTTGTTGGTCATTTGAGTAAGTTTCCGTACTAGTTAGTTCAGCTTTTTAATTTATCCAGTTCTTTCTTTTATATTTTATTTTCCTTTCTTAGATTCTCACACACCTGTTCCAGAATTTCATGATTCAACTAAATTTCATCAAATTTACCCATGAGATTTTGGATTATGTTTGCAGAATCTAGTGGGAGAATAGAAGATTGTGTAGTGTTAGAAGTGGATGCACTAGAGGATGAGCATGAGCTAGATGTTACCTCAGTTTCATTAGATTCTTTAGTCATAAGGCACAAGTAAGATTTTTCATTTTCTGAACTGTCAGCTTCATTATCATCTGAATCATTGTCTGATGATTCTTCATTCTTTTCACTGCTGGTTTCAGCTTTGAGTGCCTTCTTGCTTTTCTTCTTTTCAACTGTTTTGTACTTTTTCTTCTCCTTATCTTTGTCATTTTCTTTACGGCAATCTGCCTTGAAATGGCCTTTCTTTTTTCAATTGAAGCATCTGTATTCATCATCCTTCTTATTTTTGTCTTTGTTTGAGCTTGACCTTTTGTATGATGATGACCATCCTTTGAATTGCTTCTTCTTGGTAAACCTGTCAAAACGTTTAACCAGTAAAGCTACATGTTCCTTCAGCTCCTATGTCTCTTTGCTGATTGCATCAGCTGTGTTACTTTGCTGAGGTGCAACCAGTGCACTACCCTTATGTGCCTCTGCTGGTGCACTGTCTTTGCCGTTCAACTCAAATTCATGAGCCTTTAGTTGAGACATAAGGGTCAAGGTGTCAGTGTTTGTAAGATTTGTTGTCCCTCTGATTACTGATGTAATGATCTTCCATCTTTCAGGTAAGCCTTTCAAGATCTTCAGGCACACTTCTTTCTGTGGATATGTGTGACAAAGTTGTTGTAGTTCACTGATGATGCCTGAGAATCTGTTGTCCATTTGATCAATGGTTTCAGCAGTCTTCATTTTAAAGTTCTCAAATTTCTGTTTTGCAACAGATAATTGTTTTCTTTGACTGCTTCTGATCCTTCATTGATCAGTGCCAATTTGTCCCACTTCTCCTTTGCTGTTTTACAATATTTGATTATCATGAACATGTTACTGTCCAGAGTCTTCAAAATCATGTCTTTTGCAACAAAGTCGAGATTTGCTCTTCTCCTATCATCTTGGTCCAATCTTTCTTGAGTTTGTCTATTACTTTTCCTTGATCTGCTCCTGTGGCTACCACAGTTGTAATCTCGATTGGGCCATCATTAATTACATCCAGCATCTCCTCATGAGTTGCTGCAAGATGAGACAACATTATTATTTTGTATTTATCAAAATTATTAACATTGAAAACAGGTACTTTTGACATAAAGTTTGAGGAATCCATAAGTACAAATAAGAGATATATATATATATATATATATATATATATATATATATATATATATATATAGTATATATATGAATACTTCTTTGAAAATATGTGATTTCCTTGTTACTAGAAATTAGATCTGAACAGGTTCTGATACTAGAACACCGCTCCGATACCAATTGTTGGTCCCAGAGAAGGGAAAAACTATAGTCGGAGGGGGGTGAATGACTATAGTGGAGTTTCAAAAATTTCTTGTATTTAAAAGCTTTTGGGCAGCGGATAAGTCCATTCTTAATATGTTGTTTCAACGTAGTTTATGCAATCACAGATATATGATATAATTTGAGCAATTAAATAAATGTTGTAAGGTAAATTGCTGAAAGTAAATTGACACAAAGTTTATAGTGGTTCAGGGTGGTGTAATCCCTTAATCCACTCTTCTCCTGTGATAATTGATGGAATTCACTATTGTTTTCACAGATACAATAGCTTGATTTTCCTTAACTACACAAGCTTCACAATCTTTAAGACTATCACTCCCGGACTACAACAACTTCAGTGACTCAGTCTTTTTCACTACTCATTGAGAACAAATCCTTCAGCTGCTATCACAAACACAACTCCTGCTCAGATGGATCTGATTCAGTTGCTTGATTGAAGTGAATTGGATTCACAAAACTTGTTGATCAAACTCAATGCTTGATGCTGGAATTGTAGTTCTCAGTTTTGAGTTGATCACTAGATGATTCGTTTTCAGCACAGATAAAGGCTTTTTGATTTGATAGAGTTTCCGCTTATTGATTATTGTCTTGTGTGTATTCTTGTCTGTCAATGCCTTCTATTTAGAGCTTTGATATCCTTGATTTGAATTTCCGTCCGTTGGCTATATTAATGAGGGGAATAATCCTTGATTTTATTCTTGATTCCCCCTTAATTAAATCCTCCTTGATTTCAGTGAACGAATTTTTTTTTCAAACGTTTATCAGAAATCCGTCCTTGATTGATCCTCAATTGATTATGCATTTAATGCTTGATCCTCTGAATCTTCTTCATATTTCAAAATCTGATTAAGTAAAGTTTACTTAGTCATTCCTTGAACGGTCAAGTGATCTTTCTGACTTTGCTGCTTAGATCTTTATTCACTTCTTTGTCTTTATTCAGCCGATAGTAAGTTCACTTTGCCGTTTCACTATTTTCTTCATTCTTTTCAGTTCAGGAGAATCTTTGTACTTTACTGATCCTTGATTTGTGTGAGATCAGTGTACACCATATTTAAACATTAAGTTTCATCACTTGGAATGTAACTTAGACTTACCCAAGGTCATCACAGACTTCCTTGGTGATAAGTCAGACCATTATGTTTCATGCTTCTCTGCTAGTACTTGGTTGGCTTCACTCTACCGAAAATCTGTTTTTACTTAGCCGTCCTACCAACTAGTACAATACTTGTCCGACTCAACTTATACAACATGTCAGAATTTAAGTAAAGACTTATACAGAGAATTATAACTTATTTCAGGCTTGCTATAACAGCTAGTATGGACATCATCAAAACATAATAAAATGTTCCTAACATGTATGATGCCAAAAAAGGGGAAGTAGAAAAGCTGAAGTTACAAGGAGAGAAACTGAAGCTAGAAGCTGAACTGGTAGAATTGAAGAAAGGGAAATCATTAGTAACTGAATCCTGTATCAGAGAAACTAAAGAACTCAATGATGAGCAGCTCATTGTGAAATACAGGCAACCTGGAAATAAAAGAGCTACTCTTACACATGATTTGTGGATGAAATTTGTCCAAGATCATAATCCTATCAAGACCAAGTACAAGCACATGAATTATGAAGACTCGCTTGTTTACTTCTCATCTGATGTATATTACAGTTAGAAAATGGAAAATCACAAGAAAATAAGAAACATGGAAGCTAAGTTTGCCAACAAGAACCAGAAGGAACAAATGGTGATCGATGTTGATGAATTTGAAAAATACTACAAAGACAACAGTGATCTTCCTAAGTTAGTTCTTTGGAGAAAATGGAAGTTATCAAGTCAAGTTGATTATCGCAAAGCCTTCTTCAAGAAAGATACAAAGTTGGAGAATGAATATCATTTGTATGATAAACAGAGAAAATTCATTCTAGTTACATAGAAAACTGTTTAGCATTTATTTCAATTTTTATTGACAATTGTGTAACTGATTTCTGTTTTTGTGAATTCTAACGATACATCCAATTTCCAGTTTTACCTTGTTTCGCATTGATTTTATCTTTAACCATTTCTTTTAATGAGGGTTTTGGCATCATCAAAAAGAGGGAAATTGTTGGAAATAAAATTTATGTTTGATGATGATTCATCTTATTTATCTATTTGTATGTTTACACCCCATTGATGAAGTGCTGAAACTAGCTGTAATAGTGAAAAGCTAAAAGATATCTAGAACTGAATGTATAGGATTTATTAGAGTCTGATAATTGTATATGTTATATTAGACAAGCACTGTAATAGTTAGAGTCATAAAACTAAAAACTGGAAATCATCTAGAAAACTGGATATTGACTAAACTGAAATTGTCACTCAGAACCTAGAACTGAAGTTTACTCAGAACTGAAGAAGGTTAGATTGCTAAGTGACACAGACTCAGTTGACTTATCTAGAAGATGAAGAACTGAGGGAACAAACTCAGTGGGTGACGAACTGAGGGACACAGACTCTGTTATTGAAGAATGAAGAACTGAGGGTTCAAACTCAGTTATGAAGATTAAATCCGAGACTATAAAGTTAGA
>CM044903.1:63167756-63314976 GCA_024500145.1 Gentiana dahurica var. dahurica
AGATATTAATTATTCAAATCAAAACAGATGCAAAATGGTTGTACACTTAAAAGATGACACAAGGAGTATCACAGCGACAATGTTTGACAAATGCGCTGAGAAGCTACTAGAGCACACTGCAACACAGCTACATGCCATGGAACCGAAGGTACACACATATCAACCAAACCATATACGATATACTAACAGAACATAACATACAAAATGTCATATAACAACAGCTTTGTCAACTAAAAGTAACTTACATGTTAGATATTGACATATTATTCCACAGGAGATGGAAAACTTGATGCACATGGTAAATGAGAAACTGCATGGAAAGGAAATAAAAGCACAAATCAAAACCTCAGGAAAGAAGTATGCCGACCAAAGACCAAGATACAATGTTCAGAATTGGAGTAACTCTGACCTCACTGGTGATCTAACAGCAACTAAAATTCAGGCCACTAAACAGATGGAAGATACCCTAGGTATCAATAAACTATAACAGTCTAAACCATTACACAAGAACAATAAGCAGTATGTAATCATTTTATACCCACCCCGTCACACATTCTATAGTTGAAGCCTTTGGTAATTACATGGATTTATTGAACATTGCTACAACAATACACTAACCTCACATATACATAAAATGATTGCAGAAAATCAAGAAGGAAAGAGGTTAAAAGAAGCTGCAGCTGGAACAAGCACAGAAAAGGATACAGAAGGAGAGAATGAAAATCCAACAGAAAGCGACAAACCACCCCTGAAGAAAATAAAGCTCGAATACCCCAAGCAACTATAAAAAAGAACAACTAGAAGAAACAATCACAATAACATCTGAATTTTGGAAACCCTATGCATATCCCAGAAACAGTAGCAAATATTAACAACCTAGCTTTTTGTGGGAACAACCGGTACCTTGCCAATCACCACCAAAAAATGTGTCTCTTTTGTAAAGCTGTGGAAAAACATATGTCACTTAACAAATTGTAATATCTAAGACAATTCTAAACGCTACCACCTTATATATATATATATATATATACTTCTTTATTGCCGTGCTTATAATATTTCATAAGCAATAAAATTAATTGAATTGGATCTAAAATATTAATATGGGAAGAAGAAAACGTATTTCTCCTTCATAATTTTAAATGATAAATTATAAGGAACAAAAATATTTTGTTAATTAAACCGGAAATGATTAAATCGCCGATTTATTGCACAGTTCGTGAAAGAAAATTGAAATGTATGGGCAGTGTTTTTTGCTTTTTTTTTTTTCTTTCTATTTTTTTAGAAAAAGAATGTATGGTGTAGAAAAGGGTCAATGCTTATTGTGGATAAAGCGTGGTGTCCACGTTTGTTAAACAACACACACTATAAAAAAAACACTCTAATACTACACTAGTTTTTGCCACGCACATAAAAAAAGTATAGCTAATAGTACTTGGTTAAACTATTTTTCCACACTAATGTAGCTAAAAGTAAATATATAGTAATATTTTTTTTGTTGCGAAAAACAATAATGTTGTAAAAAAATATTTTTCTTGTAGTGAAATAAATAAATGGAACAATGTGGGTTCAGAGAAACAGCTTACCGAAAATACACATAATTCCCCAGTCAATAAATGAAACGGTTCTGCACAGTCGAATGGAAAATATTTATGTGTTGTCTCTATTCGTGAAGAGAAACCGTATGGTTTAATCCAAAGCACACAGTTTCATTTTACAATAAAATTATGTGGTTCAGATTGAATCACATGATAACCTCGCACAAATACACTACTATGTATGACTTTCCCGAACGGGAAATACTTGAGTCTTGGATTTGAAGAATATTAGTATATATAAGATTTACTTTATTTGTTAATATAAAATTTAAATTCCCCCTTGACGATCCAAAAACTCGTCTGTATAACTTTAAAAGCTCTTTCTCTTATTGATAACCCAAGGGTGCTCCTTCAATATAGAATATAGTGAAAAGAGGGGGTGTTTTAGGGATGATTTAGACTGCACTTGATAGTGAGCAAGCTGCCTACATATCCAATGCGGGGATTGAGATCAAGTCGTCGTCTTAGGGATTGTTTATATAGAGGGGCTTGTGCCCTAGAGTTAGCGTGTGGTGTGTCTATGATTGGCACTGATCAACGTGTTCCCTAAGGAAAAGATTATTTTTAGTTAATCTCCTTGATTTTAGGAGATAATTATGATATTCAAATATTCGTATTAAGTGATAAGGATTGGATCCTTTATGACTCAGGATTCTTTCCATAGTTATCTGATTTATTACTCACGCGGGAAATACGATTAGAGATTAATTCTGGCCGATTTAGATGGCCCGAGCAGAACTGGTTGAATCCTTCTGTGTCTCGGCCGACCCGCGAAGGTCGGGGTGAATGGCCGAGGTGGTATCAACTCGAACTCTTAGGTGCGTGGAATGGTGGGTCTGAAAGAGACTTAATCCGACCAGTAAGGTCGGACATGGGTAGGTTAGAGTAAAAGTGTAAGCCGACCTTCGGAAGTCGGGATTTAACTCAAGCGTGTCAGCTATTCAAGGTCCTAAGTATTGGTTGATCTAGAGGAGACGGGATCAACAGCCGAGCTACTCTAGTCTAGCCAATGGGACATCCAGCACCGTTTCTCTCTGTACTTAATGTTGAGCCACTAGATAGGTGCCACGTAGGTAAGTTCAATTATTGGCATCGTCATAAGCCCCCCAGGTCCAGCCGATCTTTGGTTAGTCGGCTTGGATCTGCCAGCATGGCGGCTCGACTCGGGTGGCTAACTTATAGGGTTTGAGTTCGCATTGCCAGGTGGAAAAGCTAGTTGTGAGGTCTTTATAGTTGTACCGGGAATCGAGGCGTCGTTGCCCACTAACACTACCTGAGGCCATTTTTGAAGACAAGTGGGAGGTTATAACCCCGTCAGATCAATCGTTTCATAAGATCTACTGCCGGTTGCTGATTAAACCAGAATATCTATTGCCGGTTGCTGATTGCCATTCATCGTCTCCTAATCTTTACTTTTGCAAGTAAGTTTTCTTTTCTTCTCGTAATTTAACTTCATGGCTTTATTTCCCTTGTCCTTATATGTTGGTCCCTTGGAAAGGCTAACACATATTTTGAGGTGGGGGTGAATAAACTTGTCACCAAAAACTTTCCCTAAGCTGGATCTTAAACGAATTATGGTTCAGTTAAAACTTGTGTGGAGTTAAGCTTACTAAGCTGAGTTTAAGTCCAACTGACTTAATCAAAACTGAGTCAACCGGGAGCAGATATTATTCTAGCCTTTTTCTTGATCTTGTTATTCTTTTGTGAAAACTGAGTGTGGTAAACTGAATTCTGATGAATGTCAGTTTGTGAACTGTGAAGTGTATTACAGTCAATTATCAAAATGTTGTAGGTAAATGCTGAGTAAATAAGTAAATGCGTAAAGTAAATAAGGTGAATATTATAGCGGTTCCAGGTGTTGTAATCCTGTACGTCCTCTCTTCCCCTGTGGTGCGGAGGAAAATTCCACTAGAACTTCTTGAGTTGAACTGTTACAAAAAGTCCTAAACAATAGTCCTTGGCTAATCCCTAGCTTCACTATCTAAACAGTTGTAGAACATGTAGAATTTCTGTTCTTCAATTGCTTGAACACTGGTCCTTAGAGGGTTGAATTGCCTCTTCACCAGCTACAACCACAAACACAGTCTGCCCGACTGCCTGTAACAACTGTCCTTGACAAAACCTTCCCGGTTTGCTTCACAGTCTAAACCTTTGATATAGAATCAAAGTTGGGTTGAGAATCAATGAATTGATTCTTGTTTTTGGTTCTTCAAAGTGTCTGATTCTTGATAAATTCTTTGTAGCTTGAACACTTGAAGAAATTCTTGATATGATCTTGTTATAGCGCAAAGATGATAGCAATTCGAATGATTAATGCACACGTTAATTCTCGTTAAATCTCTGTATTTAATTCTTGGTGCAAGGTCCTCTATTTATAATGTGAGGTCCAACGTTCATCTGGCTTGAATTCGAATTGTATCAACGTCTATTTTGTAACGAATATATTTTCTGACCGTTCTGCTGTGTCAGTATTTCATCCAATAAAATTGCTTCCTTTATAACGTTCAACTGTACTATCAGCTTGTTGGATGACAGACATATAAAACTGAGTTTCCTTTTCAGTTTTATACTGAGATTATTACTTGTCAGTTTCGTGACTGACTTGGAGCATTAACAGAAATTTTACTCTTCTTTAAATATTAGTACTCCAGTTTTTCATTTGATTATAATTGACTTAATCAGAGTACACCATGACTCATTATCTTCTAAAAATCCATTGTCCTTATGATTCTTAGGTCTTCATACAAGATCCATAAAGTCAGTTCAGCTCACCACAATCTTGCCTGAAGTCTAACTTTACAGTCTCGTCGTAGTCTTCATAACTGAGTTTGAGCCCTCAGTTCTTCAATCTTCTATAATTGAGTCTGTGTTCCTCAGTTATTCAATCTTCTAGATAGGCCAATTGAGTCTGTGTCCCTCAGCGAACTTATCTTCTTCAGTTTCATATAGGTGTAGTATGAGTCAGTTTGTTTATCTTGATGATTTCCAGTTTTCTAAATGACTTCCAGTTTTCAGTTTTACGACACACTAACTATTACAGTGCTTGTTTGATGTAACCTATACAAATATCAGACTCTAGTAAAACCTAAACATTCAGTTCTAGACATCTTTTAGCTTTTCACTATAACAGCTAGCTTCAGCACTTCATCAATGAGGTTAAGCTAATACTTTGAATAATTATGATGAATTATCATCAAAACATAAATTTTATTTCCAACAATTTCCCCCTTTTTGATGATGCTAAAACACTCCATAAAAGAAAAGCTTAAAGATCAAAACAATGTAAAACAATGTAAAACTGGAAAACTGGATTTCATTAGAATGAGCAAAAACTGGAATAGTTACATTTGGTCAAAACAACTGAGATTAAAGACTAATCTTTTTCTTAACTGAAATAAACATCTTCTCCTTGTCATACAGACGATATTCATTTTCTAGCTTGGTGTCTTCCTTTGAAAATGTCATGTTGTAGTCAACTTGACTTCCTTCTTTCCATCTTCTCCATAGAAGTAGCTTCGGTAAGTCTGATTCTTTCAAGTAGTATTTTTCAAATTCGACTACATCAGCTTTCATTTGTTCAGTCTTGTCTTTAATCTTCAGTTTGTCATCAATCCTCTGATTCTTCTTATATTGTGCCATTTTCTGCTTTGAGAATACATCAGATAAAAAGTAGTTTAAGGATTCTTCAAATGTCCTGTCCTTTTACTTGGCTTTAATAGGATTGTGATCATTGATAAACTTCATCCACAGATCCTTTGTAAGAGTAGCTCTCTTTTCTCCAGGTTGACTGTATTTTTCAATGAGCTGCTCGTCAGTTAGCTCTTTCCTTAAGAACTTGGGATCTGATTTGTTTCTTTGCAATTCTTCTTCAAGTCGCTTCATTTCTTTAAGTAACTTCAGCTTTTCTTCTTCAGCTTCCCCCTTTTTTGCATCGTATAGCTGATCTACCAAAGCATGGGTTGCCTGTTGGTCGGCTGATATACGTTGTTGAGAATCAATTACTTCCTTAAGCTGAGTTTCTAACCCGTAGATATGCTGATTCATGTGCCAATAAGCCTGAGCATGAGTTTCTCGATCTACTGCGGTTGAGTCTTCTAGTTTCTGTTTTAGTAACAGAATTTTTGAAGCAGAACTTGAACTGGATTTGTGGATCATCTTTAGTCTTGCATGAACTGAGACATCTATTCTCGTTCTGTAATCGAGATATCCAGAAATATTTGATAGAAGGCCAGATTGTGCATCCTTGTGACTGAGCACAATCTTTAAGTTTTCATGAACCTTGGCCAACTCATCCTTTGTTAGGATGTCAGAAGGATCATATGTTGTTTTAGGTTGATCCTTGGGCTGAGTGATATCGTCAATAATCATCAGTTGTCGATTATCAGTTCCATCAGCTGCTTGCTGAGTGTCAGTTGTCTGATTTCCAACTGGCAACTCTTCTTGCTGACTTACAGTTTGCGTAGTTAGAGGTTGAGGTTGAATTTCTGAATGCAAAACTGTATTCACATCAGCTTCTTTTCACGTATGATCATCTTCATCATCATCCTTCTTTGGGAGCAGATGATGTGGCTGATTCTCTCCTTTGAGCTAGTTCAGTAAACCTCTTGAAACAGTTTTCAAGAAACTCTGATATAGGAAATAGAGTATATAAATCTCCGATTTCCAATTTCTCCAAGAGTAACTTCTCTTCAGTTTGTAGACTAACCTCACGAGAATCCTTTTTTTAAGCTTCATCTTCGTTAGTCTGACAATTTTATCAGCTTCGAAAACTGGGGCTGATTGCTGAACAGATTGATGTTGTAATTGAGAAGTATTATCAGCAAGAGTGTTTTTCCTTGTATCTTCAGTTGTCAGTTGTTGTTGTTGTTCCCCCTCAGTTGGTGCTGTCATACTTGAGGTTGCTGGGTATAAGCATCTTAAAACTGATCTTTCTTGTGCTGAGTCTGCCTTTCGCTTGATTCCTCTGTGTTCAGCCTCCTGCTGTGACACAGTTTTCTGACCGGCTTCAGGTAGGGAAGTTGTTCCTGTTTTTGCTGTGATTTCCTTTTAGGCTTCAGCTTGCCTTGCTTGCTTCCCTTTCTTGAGTCTTTCCAGATAGAATTGAACGATTCCACTGAGTGTTTTCTTCAGTCGGAATCTACCAACAGTTGCCTGACATTCCGCTTGAGCTCTCTGTACACTATCTAATTCGGCTAAATGCTGCTTCTTTATCTGATTGACTACATAACCTGCCCAATTGAATTCTATTTCATCCCAAATTATGTTCATCAGATAAATGTTCTCTTCGGATAGTGTACTGACTCCTTTCGATTTTCCAATGACATGTTTGCTGAGCAATCTGCTGAGGTGCGCAAATTCTGGCTTGATTTTGTCAACATGACTATCAATTTGTACTGGTTCCTTAGAGAAAGTAAGTTGCTTCAGAAAAGCCTCTTTTTGCAAAGGTAGAGTAGCCAAATCTATTGATGTTGCAGATGAATCCTTGAAGCCGAATAATGACTTCATAATTCTTTCATTTATAGCAATACGATCTCCACGAACTGTAGTGATCAGAGAGTTTCGTACCAATCGCATATTCTCCCATATTTGTAGAATTCCTTCCACATCACGTGGTTTGTTGAATTTAACTTCTAGGAGATTCCTTAGACCTGGTTGTTTCTGGATTTTATTACAAATCCAACTTGATAACAGAGTATTGTTGCACATTGATTCATAGATATCGAATGAAAAATCATCCAACTCTGTGATCAATCTTTCTTGTTTTGATTTGTCTGAAGTGGCTATATCTGGGTGTGAACACAAAAATTGATTTTTGAAAGGAAAGGATTTTGAAGAGTCTGATTTTGTTTTTAAGAGAAAGATGAAGAATTTGAATTTTCTTTGGAAATAGTGTGAACAAGGGTTGAATAAATAGGTAGGATATATTGGCGGTTGAGTAGTACAACTTTTCAAATTCCATGATGGTTTGGGTAACCAATGTATGCACTGTTCTGACAGTCGTGGGGTGTACACGCAATATTCTGACAAAAAGGACTGTAGTAATTAAATGCGATATAACCGCTGTCGCTTTTATCTTGTCAACCTTTGACTTAAGTTGACTGAAATAGAAACTGAGACTGAAGTCAGTTTGTAGATATAACTTTCAGTTTTCGTCAAATTAGTCAGTTTCAGTAAAGTCTGTCAGTTTCAGTTTTAGTTGATCAGATTGAAATTGTTGATGTCAATGACTAATCTGTTAAGTGAGCGCACCCAACATAACAAAGATTAATCCCCTTGACGAATTTCTGGCTTAACTGATTCCAACTGACTTTGATTATCCCTAATTCAGTTCTTAGTTTGGCAAATCTGTCTTTGTCCAATGGCTCTGTAAAGATATCTGCCAACTGATCTTGAGTAGGTACATAAAGAACTGTGATATCCTTTTTCTCTGCATGATCTCTTATGAAGTGGTGACGCACATCAATGTGCTTTGTCCTTGAGTGTAAAACAGGATTATCAGTGATTGCAATTGTACTAGTGTTATCACACATTATGGGAATCATTCCTTCTTCTATCCCATAATCTCTTAATTATTGTCTAATCCATAAAACTTGAGCACAACAACTTCCAGCTGCTATGTATTCATCTTCAGCTGTAGAAGTTGAGATTGAGTTTTGCTTTTTGCTAAACCATGACACAAGTTTATTTCCTAGTAACTGACATGTGCCTGATGTGCTTTTTCTGTCCACTTTGCATCCAGCATAAAATGAGTCTGAATAAGATATTAGCTTGAATTCTCTTTCTTTTGAATACCATATTCCAACTCCATCTGTGTCTTTCAGATAGTTAATGTTCTTTTCACAACTGTGAGATGACTTTCTTTTGGTTTTGACTGAAATCTTGCACATACACCAACAGTAAATGATATATCTGGCCTACATGCTGTAAGATAAAGTAAGCTTCCAATCATCATTCTGTAAAGTGTTTTATCAACATCTTTGCCTTCTTTATCTTCATCTAATCTGATGTTGGTCCCCATTGGTGTAGAAATTCCAGTTGATTTTTCCATACCAAACTTTTTGATAAGTTATCTTGTATACTTGGTTTGGTGAATGAAAATTCCATCGTCTAATTGTTTAACTTGTAATCCAAGGAAGTAATTCAATTCTCCCATCATACTCATTTAGAATTTGCTTTTCATCAAACTTGCAAATTTCTCACATAATTGTTCCTCTTCCGATCCAAAAATGATGTCATCAACATAAATTTGAACAAGTAGAGTGTTTTCACCATTTTTCATTCTGAACAAGATTTTGTCTATCGTCCCTTTGATGAATCCATTATCTACTAGAAACTGAGATAAAGTTTCATACCAAGCTCTTGGTGCTTGTTTTAGTCCATAAAGAGCTTTCCTTAGTCTGAAGACTTTATCAGCTTGATCTTTGATTTCAAATCCAGGTGGTTGTTGAACATATACCTCTTCTTCAAGAATTCCATTCAAAAATGCACTTTTAACATCCGTCTGGTAAACTTTGAATTTCTTATGAGCTACAAAGGCAAGAAATAATCTGATTGCTTCTAATCTTGCAACTGGTGCGTAGGTTTCATCAAAGTCTATGCCTTCTGCTTGAGAGTATCCCTTAGCTACAAGTCTAGCTTTGTTTCTGATGATATTCCCATCTTCATCAAGTTTGTTTCTGAAAAACCATTTGGTTCCTATGATATTCACATGAGCTGGTCTTTCTACCAATTCCCATACTTGATTTCTTTCAAACTCATTCAGTTCTTCTTGCATAGCTAATATCCAATCTGGATCTTAAAGCTTCTTCTATTTCCATAGGTTCAGATTGTTATAGGAAACATGCAATCATTGCATCTAGTTGATGTCTGGTTCGAACGCCAGCTTGAGTATCACCAATTACTTGTTCTTCAGGGTGATCTCTCATCCATTGATACGTGGGTGCTTGCATCAAAGGATCTATATCTTGTTCGACTGGTTCTTCAGGAACTGGTTCTTGAATTTTTTCAGTTGGATCAGGAATATATAGTTCAAGTGTGGTTTATTGAGTAGTTGGAAACTGAGGCTGATCTGGATCTGAATATTCTGAAATTTGTAGTCTCCCAATGTCAACAAAAACCGGTTCTGGCAAGATTGGTAACTGAGACTGAGAAACTGGTTCTGGTCTGTCTTCAGTTGTTTCACCAGGGAAGTTTGGTTCATCAAATACCACGTGAATTGATTCTTCATGCTTGAGTGTCCTTTTGTTTAGTACTCTAAAAGCTTTGCTGACACTTGAGTATCCTAGAAAAATTCCTTCATCAGCTTTGGGCTGAAAAACATGAAGTTGATCTTTCCCATTGTTGTGTATGAAACATTTGCTTCCAAAAGCATGAAAGTAGGAAACATTTGGTTTTCTTCCATTCCAAATTTCATAAGGGGTCTTCTCATGTCTTTTGTTCATGAGAGATCTGTTCGGTGTATAACAAGCTGTGTTAACTGGTTCTGCCCAATATCTTTCAGGTAGTTTTGCTTCACAGATCATAGTCCTCCCTGCTTCTTTTAGTGTTCTGTTTCTTCTTTCAGCTACACCATTCTGTTGAGGTGTTCCTGTGGAAGCAAGCTGGTGTAAGACTCCATTCTCTTCACAATATTGAATAATCACAATGTTGAGGAATTCAGTTCCCTTATCTGATCTTATTTTCACAACTGATACTCCTTTCTGATTTTGAAGTCTATTGAGTAATTCTGTAAGTCTTTGCTTAGTTTCACTTTTCATGGCTAAGAAGATTACCCAAGTGTACCTTGAAAAATCATCTACTACCACCAATGTATACTTCTTTCCACTGATACTAATTGGTGTAATAGGTCCAAATAAATCCATGTGTAATAACTCCAGATTTCTGGTTGTTGAATGCTGAGACTTGGTCTTGAAACTTGCTTTTGTTTGCTTTCCCTGTAGACAAGCATCACATAAGCTGTCCTTCTTATATGATATTTCAGGTAGTCCAATGACTAACTGTTTCTTAACAAGTGTGTTGATGTCATCAAAGTTAAGATGACTCGGTTTCTTGTGCCATAGCCAACTGATTTCTGATTTGGTATGCACAAGTAAACAAGTTTCAGCAACAGTTGTTGTCCAGTCTACTACATACATATTTTCTTTTCTTCTTCCTGCTAAAACAACTTGATAAGCTGATTCAAGATGAAATACGACAACGCAGAATTCTTTGTCAAAAGTAACTTTGTATCCCATATCACAGAATTGACTGGTGCTGAGTAGATTGTAGTGTAATCCTTCTACATAAGATACATTCTTGATTGTAAGTCCATTCCTGATTAAGGTCCCATAACCTTTGGTGTATCCAGGTTTGTCATTACTTCCAAAATTAACCGTTGGTCCATATTTTGCAATAAAATTACTGAGACAGTCTTTGCTCTTTGTCATGTGCCTAGAGCAACCACTGTCAAAGTACCATATATCCTGCAATAAAAATTAAATAATTTTAGGTACCCAACTCAGTTTGGGTCCATGGGGGTCAGTTGTCTGTACAACTCTGGGGATATATCATTTAGGTATTCTTTGGATATTGTTGCACTTGTTTTCATATATGTAAGCCACACTCCCATAGTGTCTATGTTTGGATTGTGTCTTATTTATATGATCTCTCAGATCTTTTGGTGGAAATTTATTTCCATCATGCTTTCTATTAAAACCTGAATAATAACCATCATTCCTTTTGTACTGAGGTCTGGACTGACCTTGGTACTGGGGCTTTTGCTGAGGACTGAGATTAGCTCTCTGCTGATTTTTGGACTGAGACTTGGGATAAGTTCTCTGTCTGGAATGATTATCATTATCAGTTTTCTTAGTAGATGCAGTAAAATTCCAATCATCATCAGTGGGATATAATCTTCCTTTCCCATTAAATGTGTGAATCTTTGAATGATTGACATTCTTGGATTTACTTTGATTGTAATTTTTCCGGTTCTTGACTTGATTGGTTTTTGTGGACCTGGTAGTTGATTTCCTAGTTTGGTTTTCTTGAGATACAGCTGATTTACCATTTGGTTACCCTTGTTGGTAAATCCAGTTGTTTTCTTGGAAAACTGATTTATCCTATGTGATACTGGCTTTACTGGTTCAGCAAGTTTCTCGGTTTGAGGAAGTTGTTCAGCTGCAAACTTAATACCAGTTTTGGTACTAGGTTCGGCAGCTTTGCTGGTTCCATTCTTGGAAGATTGCTGTGTATCAAATCCTAAACCCGTCTTGTCTCCATACGATTTTCCTGATTTGAATGTAGTAACTGAACTTGATTGAGCAAATGATTCAGTTGCTGCTGCTGATGCAGTAGGCTGATGCTGAATCTTTTCTTTATCAGTTTTAGTCAGTTTCAACATTTTTAGTTCAGACTTCAATCTTTCAACTTCAAGAATTAGATTCTCTTTCTCAGCTTTAATTGATTCATAACCAGCTTGAATAGTTACTAGCTGATTCATCAATTCGTCAAGAGTTTCTTCTAATTCTAGATTTTTTGGATTGGAGTCAGCAGTCGAAGAACATGCATTTTGCATGGAAATTTGAGCTGAGGAATATTTAGAATTGGATTCACATACCTCATTTGGATCTTCCATGTGTGCCATTAAAGGTGTGTCATCGGATAGTCTTTCAGTACCAGCTTCATAATCTGACTCATCTCCAGCAAGGAGTGCTCTTCTACCAACTCTTCTTGGAGGAGTCTTCTTGGTCAGTTCTGGACATTCAGCTTTATAATGTCCAGGTTTCTTGCAGTTGAAACAGAGATATTCATCGTCTTTTCTTTTCTCAGGAGTCCTCTTGATGAACTTCTGAGTGACTGGGTGTCCACTCTTCATTCTTCGAATTCTGTTCATCATTAGAGCCATCTGTTCTTCCATCTCATCCAATTCATGAAGATTGCTTGATGAGTTTTCTTGATTGTCATTTGATGCTGCTGCAAGTGCTGTGGTCTTTGGTTCCTCCAGAGCTTTGATTATTGCAGTTGTACTTGTAAAATTTTCACTGAATTCATAAGGTTTCAAGTCTGAGAAGATTTTGAATGAATCCTCTATGTCAAGTCTTCTAGATTCTTCCATAGCAGTGACTTTCATTTTCCAGCACATTGGTAATGCCTTCAAGATTCTTGTGTTGATAACTTTCTTTGAGTACTCAATCATGAGTAGATCTAATTCATCCATGATAGCACTGAATTTTGTTTCCATTTGGTCAATGGTTTCTCTAGATTTCATCTTGAAATTTTCAAACTTTTGTTTTGCAACAGAAATTTTGCTTTCCTTGATTGAATCTGTTCCTTCACAAACAAGTTGTAGTTTGTCCCACATTTCCTTGGCAGTTGTGCATTCTTTCACCTTTAAGTACATGTTGTTGTCAAGAGTTCCGAGGATAAAATCCATAGCAACATTGTTGAGATTGTTTCGTTTGCGATCATCATTAGTCCATTCGGATTTGGGCTTTGCAACTCGAACTTGCTCTCCACCAACAGTTTGCATGTGAGTGATCTGAATTGGTCTATCAGTGAGTACATCCATCATTTCATCATGAGTAGCTGCTAGAAAAGCCTGCATACGATGTTTATATTCATCAAATCTGTCCATGTTGCACATAAGCATCTGTATCGCATATTGATTGTTATCCATGGTGAGTGAGTGAAGACTGATAGTAAATTAACAGGAATTGAGCTTTCAAATGAGAACAACTAGAGGAGATATAGAGCAAATGATATATTGTCAAAGAAACACTGCTCCGATACCAATTGTTGGTCCCTTGGAAAGGCTAACACAAGTTTAGAGGGAGGGGGGTGAATAAACTTGTCACCAAAAACTTTCCCTAAGCTGGATCTTAAACAAATTATGGTTCAGTTAAAACTTGTGTGGAGTTAAGCTGACTAAGCTGAGTTTAAGTCAAACTGACTTAATCAAAACTGAGTCAACCGGCAGCGGATATTATTCTAGCCTTTTTCTTGATCTTGTTATTGTTTTATGAAAACTGAGTGTGGTAAACTGAATTCTGATGAATGTCAGTTTGTGAACTGTGAAGTGTATAACAGTCAATTATCAAAATGTTGTAGGTAAATGTTGAGTAAATAAGTAAATGTGTAAAGTAAATAAGGCGAATATTATAAAGGTTCCAGGTGGTGTAATCCTGTACGTCCTCTCTTCCCCTGTGGTGTGGAGGAAAATTCCACTAGAACTTCTTGAGGTGAACTGTTACAAAAAGTCCTAAACAATAGTCCTTGGCTAATCCCTAGCTTCACTATCTAAACAGTTGTAGAACAGGTAGAATTGTTTTTCTTCAATTGCTTGAACACTGGTCCTTAGAGGGTTGAATTTCCTCTTCACCAGCTACCACCACAAACACAGTCTGCCCGACTGCCTGTAACAACTGTCCTTGACAATACCTTCCCGGTTTGCTTCACAGTCTAAACCTTTGATATAGAATCAAAGTTGGGTTGAGAATCAATGAATTGATTCTTGTTTGTGGTTCTTCAAAGTGTCTGATTCTTGATAAATTCTTTGTAGCTTGAACACTTGAAGAAATTCTTGATATGATCTTGTTATAGCGCAAAGATGATAGCAATTCGAATGATTAATGAACACGTTAATTCTCGTTAAATCTCTGTATTTAATTCTTGGTGCAAGGTCCTCTATTTATAGTGTGAGGTCCAACGTTCATCTGGCTTGAATTCGAATTGTATCAACGTCTATTTTGTAACAGATGTATTTTCTGACCGTTCTGCTGTGTCAGTATTTCATCCAATAAAATTGCTTCCTTTATAACGTTCAACTGTACTATCAGCTTGTTGGATGACTGACATATAAAACTGAGTTTCCTTATCAGTTTTATACTTAGATTATTACTTGTCAGTTTCTTGACTGACTTGGAGCATTAACTGAAATTTTACTCTTCTTTAAATATCAGTACTCCAGTTTTTTATCTGATTATAATTGACTTAATCAGAGTACACCATGACTCATTATCTTCTAAGAATTCATTGTCCTTATGATTCTTAGGTCTTCATACAAGATCCATAAAGTTAGTTCAGGTCACCACAATCTTGCTTGAAGTCTAACTTTACAGTCTCGTCGTAGTCTGCATAACTAAGTTTGAGCCCTCAGTTCTTCAATCTTCTATAACTGAGTCTGTGTTCCTCAGTTCTTCAATCTTCTAGATAGGCCAACTGAGTCTGTGTCCCTCAACGAACTTATCTTCTTCAGTTTCATATTGGTCTAGTCTGAGTTCGTTTGTTTATCTTGATGATTTCCAGTTTTCTAAATGACTTCCAGTTTTCAGTTTTACGACACACTAACTATTACAGTGCTTGTCTGATGTAACCTATACAAATATCAGACTCTAGTAAAACTTAAACATTCAGTTCTAGACATCTTTTAGCTTTTCACTATAACAGCTAGCTTCAGCACTTCATCAATGAGGTTAAGGTAATACTTTGAATAATTATGATGAATTATCATCAAAACATAAATTTTATTTCCAACATTAGATATAAACCTTATTTTCGCTGGAACTCTAAGCTTGACTTCTTCGAGATGGCTATTGAGGATAGTAGAGATGTTAGGTCTATTCTGAAACAAGAAGACCTGGATGAGATATACGAGAGGTATGGGGTTGACAAAGAAAGATTTGCTCCGAAGTTGCCTACGGAACATCATTTATTTGCTCCGGACCCGCCGGAAGGTTTTTGTACAGTTCACCGGGAATACCTCGAGGTAGGTTTGAGGCAACCATTCTGCCATAACATCCTCACGGTACTCCGGCACTATAGACTCGAAATTTCCCAGATTGCCCCCAATGTCATCAGGGCCATGATTGGGTTCGCTATCTGGTGTCGGCTGCTAAACCTGAAGTTTACCGTGAAGAAGTTCATACACCTTTACCACCGGGTAGGGGTAAAAGACCACCCCTACCGGTATTACTTTTCCAGAAGACATGGTCAGTTATCTGACATTCCCATACTTTCTACAGGCACGGATTCTTTGAAACGATGGAAGGAGAGATTCTTCTATGTGCGTCACGAAGGTCATCCGGAGCTGAGTGTGTGGAATATAGCCGATTTGGATAAAGACGATCGTCCGGAGCTGCCGGACATATTAGTGGAGAAGATTCGAGAGTCTGGGTACTCTATCGAAAGGCAGAACTTGTACGATGAGCTGATTACAGCAGCTCAGTTAGAGGATGCGGCCCCGACCCCTATGTGGAATTTTCTAATACCGAGTGGAAGACCTATAGGATCTTTTCCCTTGTAGTTTTGCTTTGCCGATGTACCTAGTTTTTTGTCCGACTATCGTTTTGTTCATACTTGCAGTGGTTGACTTTGCTGACCTACTTACTAGAGCAGAGAGAGAGGTGGTGGTTCGTCAGCCCGACCCAACGCCATCCGTCCGGACAGCATCCGTGGAGGGTCCTGTTGTGGATGCTGTTACGGTAGGTGTTTCATTGCCTGCTCCACCTTAGGGAAGTCCGATCAAGACGCTCTTGAGAAAGCTGCTGAGAAGGGACTGATTGCTGGAAACATGGTGCGTCCGAGGCCGACCTCGCATGAGGGTCGTTCCTCAAAGAAAAGTAAGTCTAAAGCTCCCGAGGGATCTCAGGAAGAAGCTGCCTCCGAACAACAGCGGGTCGCCAATATGTCTGATGACAAATTGGCGATTATTGGCTGCAAGACTGTGGAACTGGTAAGCGTTCTGTCCTTACTTCTTTTTGTTTTAGAACCGAGCTACTTATGATCCTAATTTTCTCTCTCTGTTTGTTCAGGGGGGCACGATTGGCCAGGAGCTTTTCAAGAGGTAGGCAAGGCCTCTGCAGACTCAGCTGCTCAGAAGATTAAGATTGCCGAGCTGAGGCAGACTCGAGAGGAACTCAAGACGGCTGCTCGAGCCAGGGATATGGAGATGAAGGCCCTGCAAGCTCAACTCATAGCTCAAGAGGGTGAGTTGAAGTCCTTGGAAAATGAGCTGGCTAAGGAGAAGAAGACGAAAGAGAAGGAGGTCGCCGACCTCCATGCAAAAGTGGCCGATCTGGAAGCCACGACCACGATTCGTTGTGCCGAGGCTATTCAGGAGTATAAGGCTCCTGTGGACTTCGCCGAGGCCTTAAAAGTGCTGTTAATCCCTGTCCTCAACCATGAGTATACCCAGGGAGTGGACGAGGCGAGGATTCAATATCCTTCCCTTGTGTTGGATGACCTTCCTAAGAAGGTCTACTACAAGCAAGGAATGGGCGCGGTCTACACCGAGCGCGTGCAGGACTTCAAGGCTGGGGTGGATATAGTGTCTAAGTATGCCATCCAACCGGCTGCTACCTCCGGCTCGGCTCCATCGTGTGAGCCTCAAAAGAGTCATACCGCTGATTCTTAGAGCTGAGAAGTTTCTTAAAGAATTTGTAATTTGGTTTGATACCTTGGTAAAGAATTAGATCTTTTGAACATCATTTGTTTTTTTATTATTGTCTATTATTGATTGTTGTTTTTGTTTGGTGCAGTGTTCTACTTGTTTTGAGTTGTCTGTTATTGTTGATGGGTTGGTTATTGTTAATAGGGTGTTGTCCCCTAGTATGCCATTCATTATTCAGAATTTTTGGATGGCATACTTTTCTTGTGTAGTTGTATTTATGAGGCCGAGTCCAACGCGCGGGTTCGGATATTTGTAAGCCTTAGCAAGTTACTTGTTAATTTGTGAGGGGCAAGGCCTAGTTAGTTATTGCTGGAGAGGGGTATTCCCCTAGTATACGTACCTGAGTTTTCAGACTGCACAATCATGTTTGTATATAAGGCCGAGCTCTATTTGCGTGCTCGGGTAACTATAAGTTAAGCATTGATTTTTCACAAGTCAAGTTAGATTTAGTTCTATGTTAGCCAATGACAAGCAGGACTAAGTCGAACTGACCTTAGGACAAACTAAGTAAGGTAGACTGGTTAATCAGTACGGTGTGACTTCTCGTGTGAAGTTTGAAGGACGAGCAGGGCCAGGCTAGTGCTGAGTTCTCATTTAAAAGCATGGCGAGCAGTGCCAGGTTGGACTGACTTCTCGCATGAAGCTTGAAGGACGAGCAGGGCCAGGCTAGTGCCCACTTCTCGTTTAAAAGCATGGAGAGAAGGGCCAGGTCGGACTGGCTTCTCACGTGTTATCATGGGGCATATTGTTAGATGACCCTTAGGGACTTATAAAATGAGGCAAAGGAGCACGTAAGCGACGAAAATAAAATTTATTCAATGAAACAAAAATATCCAGTGCTGATAGTGAAAAGTACGAAACCAAAGAACGGAATTGAAACAGAAATATCCAAGACAGATAGTGAAAACAGACAAACAGAACTAAAGTGCTAAAATGAGAAATAGCCTGGAAAAAGAAATAAATGATAAAAACTTGCCGAACCGATCAAGCCAAAATGATTCCTTTGTCTTTGATAGTGGCTGCGTAGCAACTTCGAGCAACCTCCAGGTCCCCTTTGATCTCAACCGATCCACGGGCGGTCGGGAACTTTAGACTAATGTGAGCTGGGGAGATCACGGCCTGAAGGTCAATCAGGGCAGGCCTTCCAAGATGATGTTGTATGTTGACGATGATTTGACCATGACGTAGTTGACCGTTAGAGTTCTTCCCACTGACTCTTTCCCGAATGTTGTCTCGAGCCGCACCATCCCCATGGGATGAACATGAGGACCTGCAAATCTGAACAATGGTGCTGAAACAGGAGTAAGTTCGGACTCTTTGAGATTCATAGCCTGAAAAGATGTAAAGTATAAGACGTTGACGGCGCTGCCAGTGTCAACGCAAACTCTCTTCACCAGGTTCTTGTTAACCACAACTTCTATGACCAAACCTTCATTGTTCGGAACCAAGGGAAGTGAGTCCATTGGCCCATAGCTTACTACTGGAAACGGGATTTGACTTCCTCTATTCGCCTGTATGCCCCCTGTTTGGGAGCTTAGGTTGCCTACCTCGAATGCGCTGCCAGGGCCTCCCACGATGGTGTTGATGGTGTTGACTGGCCGATTGTCCATCTGTTGGCCTTTTTCCGGAGACTGGTCTCTTCTTCGCTGGGGCTCTCCCAGCCGATTGCGATCTTGGTTGAAATTCTTCTGCGGGTACTCTCATCGTCCTCGGCCTTCGCCATAGCGAGGTCGTTCCACAAACTCATCTAACTTCCCTTCCATAATTACTGCCTCCACATCGCGTTGGAAATCTCTACAGTTGTTCAGCTCGTGCCCAGTGTCTTGGTGGTCGGTGCAAAACTTACTCTGGTCCCTTCTATCCAAGGGACTTCACAGCGGCGTGGGAGTCTTCACCAAAGCCATTCTTTCCATGATTACCAACACTTGCTCCCGAGGCCTGTTTAACATCGGGAAGTCCTGCGGCTGCAAGGCATTTCTCCTCTTGGATCAGCCCATGGACAATCCACTTGTAAGGTCTCCAGACAACTTCCTTTTCTTGTCAAATGCATCTTTAGACTTATCCTTCTTGGACTCTAACTTTTCCACTTCTCGTTTCAACCGATTGGGTTCTTCTCCTTGACAGTATTTGAACGCTATCTTCAAGCACTCTTCCATAGACGCGGGGAGCTTGCTACTCAGCTTGGCATATAGCCTCCCTTCACGTAGTCCTGCCACAAATGATGCGATCCGAATATGATCATCGGCGTCTCGTACTTGCAATGATTCTTCACTGAACCGCTTAAGGTATTGCAGCGCAGTCTCGTATTTCTTTTGTTTGAGGAAGAACAGGTGGGTAGCATTCTTCTGGAAAGGCTTCGCCGTGATAAACGCATTGAGGAACATCTTTCCTAAAGTATCAAAACTGTCGATTGTCCTAGTCGGTATCTTCTTGAACCATTCTCGAGCTTGACCGGTGAGCAACGCTGGGAATGCCTTGCAATTCATCTCTTCCGGGACACAGTCGAGATTCATGTGCGTAAGATATTGGAACAAGTGATCCTGGGGGTCTTTGGTTCCATCGTAGGGCTCTAAATTTTTGATCTTCAACCTTGTTGGTCGAGGGTAGTAGTCAATCTGCTTGGAAAAAGAAGATTCGAGAGCCAGGAGCACTGATTTTCCTCCGGCTATGGCTTCTAGCTCTGTGCGAGCGGCCTCCATCGCTTGGGGCACGACTAGCTGCTTTCTCAGATTTGATGAGGTCGACGGGTCATCCCTCTTGGTTCTTTTGCGTCTAGGGGGAGAAGGAGTTTGCTGCCAGGTCCCATCATTGGGGTCATCCTTCTCCAGATTTTGTTCCTGTGAATTTTCCCTTGATGGATCTCCGCCCTGCAGATCCTGATCTTGCAAGTTCTCCTCGAGGGGATTCTCTTCCTCAAGACCTTCCAGGTCTTCAGCTTATTCTGTCAGTACCGCATTGAGGACAACCTCTTTTGTTGCGTCATCTAAAGCTGTGAGTTGATCTACCACTACCTGGTGGGTTGCGTCAAGGGAGACTTCTTCTTGCTGCTGGCTCTGATTGTTGTTAGCATCTGATCCCGTCACATGATTGTCATTGCTGCCATTGGCGGCTTGTTGTCGTGTGGTCACCATACAATCTCTGAAGCTTTCTAGCGCCAATTGACGAGGACCCTCTTTCTAGCGCTAATTGACGATCCAAAAACTCGTCTGTATCAACTTTAAAGGCTCTTTCTCTTTATGATAACCCAAGGGTGCCACTTCAATATAGAAAATAGTGAGAAGATGGGATGTTTTAAGGATGATTTAGACTGCACTTGATAGTGATCAAGCTGCCTACGTATCCAATGCGGGGATTGGAATCAAGTCTTCCTCGTTCCTTAGGGATTGTTTATATGGAGGGGCTTAAGCCTAGATTTAGCGTGTTGTGTGTCTATGAAGGTCACTGATCAACGTGTTCCCTAAGGAAAAGATTATGTTTAGTTAATCTCCTTGATTTTTAGGAGATAATTATGATATTCAAATATTCGTATTAAGTGATAAGGATTGGAGCCTTTATGTCTCGGGATTCTTTCCATAGTTATCTGATTTATTACTCACGTCGGAAATACGATTAGAGATTAACTCTGGCCGATTTTGATGGCCCGAGCTGAACTGGTTGGACCCTTCTGTGTCTTGGCCGACCCGTGAAGATCGGGGTGAATGGCCGAGCTGGTATCAACTCGGACTCTTAGGTGCGTGGAATGGTGGGTCTAAAAGAGACTTAATCCGACCAGTAAGGTCGGACATGGGTAGGTTAGAGTACAAGTGTAAGCCGACCTTCGGAAGTCGGGATTTAACTCAGGCGTGTCGGCTATTCCAGGTCCTAAGTATTGGTTGATCTAGAGGAGACGGGATCAACAGCCGAGCTACTCGAGTCCTGCCACTGGGACATCCGGCACCGTTTCTCTCTGTACTTAAGGTTGAGCCACTAGGGAGGTGTCACGTAGGTAAGTTCAATTCTTGCATCGTCACCCCTCTTAATTTTAAATTTCTTATTATAGTCGTCATCTGACATAATATAATCGAGTGTGTTAAGAAAATTTTCCTACTCATTACAAGGCGATGTATTTAAAGAATATTAGTAAAATAAATACAATTAAAAAAACAAAATATGATGGATCGAGAATATTATATTATATTATTGTATTATTACCATAGGCGCCTCTGGGGGAGGGCCAAGGGGGCCATTGCCCCGAGCCCCCCCAAAATCTATGATTTTATGTGCCCCGCGAAATTTTAAATCAAGAGTATATATAAATTGCATTTTTAAAAATAAATAAGTTATTGCTTTAATGGTAAACACTCAATTATGACTTGATAAGTAACCAGTGTTCGATTTTTGCTAGAGACAAAAGTAATATGTTTTTTTTTGTTAACCTTTTTTTAGAAGCTGGCCTAAAATAATATTTGACTCCGAGGCTAAATTTGGACAGGAACGTCCCTGATTATTATATGTTTTGTCTTGTAACATATATCGAGACTGATGTTTTTAATAATGTGAAAGGTGAGTCAATTATTCAAAAGTTTTAAAACATGAATATTAGAAAGTGACATTTATAATGTATGCATTTATTTTATATTCATTGTATATATTTACTTTTAGATTATTCATGTTTCGCACTGCTTATGTTATCGTTTACTGTTAACAACAAAAGTTGTCGCGATCTTTATCCAAAATGTGATCCATATTGATGGTATAATAAATTGATTTTCATTGAATGAATAATTTCTGAGTACAATGTTTGTCTTATAGTTTATCTTTTATATATTTGAAAATAAAAATAATTAATGATTTTTAATGGTATCGTTGATATACCCCGCAATCTCACGGGAAGAGGTAGGACGTGGACATTGGATTTAATAGCATAAAATCGCGGGCGACTTAACGGTTTTGTGAGAGCATCATCGAGTTGATCCTTGGAAGAGACAAAGACCACTTGGAGATGCTTCGAAGCCACGAGCTTGCGTACATGATGGAAGTCCAATTCAATATGCTTGGTACGTTCGTGGAAAAGAAGATTGGCAGCCCGATAAGTGGCCCCCATATTATCGCACAACAGAACGGGAATAGAAGCAAGGGAAAACCGCATTTCTTGAAGAAGTTGGGTGAGCTATTCGAAGTTCTGCCACATCGTTAGAAAGGGATTTATATTCAACCTCTGTACTACTTTTTGCCACAGTTAGTTGCTGCTTGCAACGCCAACTAATAAGATTGGAACCAAAGAAAATACAATACGCACCCACAGAACGTCGATCATCAGATCCCAGTCCGCATCAGAATAAGCATGGAGTGTAGGAGACTATGATCGAGAAATAAAAAGCCCTTCATAAAGTGTGTGCCTCAGATAGCGGAGAATTCATTTTACTAAGCTTATGGCCCAATGTGATTAAATAAGGCATTGTTTATATTTACTAAGCTTATGCACAGCGTGTGGGATGTCAGGACGAGTGAACTGCATATTTTGTAAACCACCAACAATTGTTCGGTAGAGGGACGTATAAGAGAATATCGGACCATCATCATGGGTCATACGGCACTTGTCTGCCATAAGGGACACGCAAGTCTTGGTTAAGTCCATGACAGACCGCTGAAGTAACTGAAGAATATATTTGCTGAAATAGTGTCCTAAACCCAATCGGGTTGGACCGGATCCGATCGGGTCGGATCATTTCTACTATTTCTTTATGTTTATACATATAATAAATGACTTTCTGTTGTCATATATTTGTTCTTTTATAGAACCAATTATGAATTGTAATATGATAACGTCCTTAGTATTAAACTGTGATAGAGAAACCATGATAGGAGATTATGGTTGATGAGATCTCTACACACTTTAATAAGTTTGATGCTTAAATGTCTCTAGGCTTATGTACTATTAAACAGGGCATTGATAGTACAAGCATTCTAGCACGTATTAGATGTCTTCTGTCTTTAAGGGCAGGGATAGATCTTGTCTATTGAAGTGTAGAGACACTTGGACTGTACGTGGACGTGTATTAGAGAATGTGTACGTTAGACTGACCCGGTTACACTGTTAAGTGTCACACTATGTGACGGTTGTGTAATTATCCTTAGGACCGGAGTCTACATAGAATCACGGTGTGGATTGTCATGCTTTGACACTATTTAGGTTTCCCCTAGCCATGGGGCGATCATGCGGTAGTGATTGGGTGTGATACTGAAGCAATCGGTGTATACATGTTTGGTCGGCTGGGAATCACGTACCCTAATAGTAGGGGTGAATATCCGAAAGGGCCTTCTTATAAGGATTGTCTTACTCTCGCGAATCTTTGCAAAGTCGGAACAAATAAGTTACTACGAGAGAGAATGATATCCAGATTATAAGATATGGTCGTTGATGTTTGACATTCGACGAACAACCGTATGGAAATTATTACAGCGATAAGATTATATTTACGCGGTAGCTGTTTCACATGAAAGGTACTAGTCATTGCATTTGACTCTTCCGATGATTGGGGGTCACGGTGTGTTGCTAGACGATATCCCGTGATCATTAGGCATGAAGGGCATTTTCGTTATTTGCACTTTGTGTATACGGCCAATATATTCAGAAGCCTATCGGGTCACACACATTAACATCTAGGCGAATTAAAATGTGGTTATAGCGATAACCAAATAATGAAAGAATTCATCTCATACTATAAATGTTATAGTGGTAAATTAATATGGTGGTATGTATTTATTATGAATTTGAAAGGTAAATCTAAATACTTTGTATGGTCTTGTATTGTTTCAAGAATGTGTATATACTGATTAAGGGTTAAGCAGAAAACTGGCAATTTTATATGACAAGGTTTTGATTAATTCTGGCATGAATATAAGTTGATCCTTTTGTAGCCATTTCATACTCGCTTTAGCCCAGGAGAGGCGTTTAGAGTGTTTGGCTTTTGCATGTTGGATCAAATATTATATTTGTAGACGGAATTTATAATCAAGTAAAAATACCATTTTTGTTATATAATTTAAGACGGTTTTCCTTATGCTTGTAAACATGCCCATATTGATCTTCTCTGTATACACAGTCTTCAGTTATGGATTGATTAATGAAATGTACATATATTAGTTATGTATGTCGAAATTATATGTGTATATGATATATATGTATTTTGCAAATAAATTAATCATTGTATTGTATTAATTAAAGAAAATCTCAAATCCCAAATTAATAGGGAAGAGGGGACATCATTTTCTTGTGTATTGGATACATTTGAATTGTGCAATTTAATTAATAAGATTACCATAATATTAATATTAGATATTAATTGATTTTGGAAAAATAGATTTATGGTAATAACATAAAGATATATTCAATATAAGATATTGTCAATATATATCTTGGAAATATATTTAATATAAGATATTGAATATTACATGATCCAAATCAATAAAAGATACTTTCCATATTTTATTCGGAAAATATTTTCTTTCTCCTCAATCTTACTCCCAATCAGATTGGGACTAGAAAGGGGCGCTCCACTCCCTATATAAACAAGGGGGTGCCAAGCTCTTTTGTACATCACAATTCCAAGAGTTAATAGTTCTTGTGAAAAATAGAGGGCTTCTTAGAGAGAGATTTTAGAGAGAGAAAAATTCGGACTAGCAGCCTAGTTTTTTTGGTTGCAATCCATGATGGGATTCCGGCTAGGTGTTCGTGTGGATCACCGGTAGAGGCCGAACACTTGGGCGGCTCCGTGCACCACTACTCTCCGTAGACGGTCAAAGCGTCGATCTTTTAGATCAGCTAAGGTAACCACCATCTACTAGCTTGTTTGTTTATTGCTTAAACGAAGTCGATCTTGGAAAAAAGAAATCAAAATTTTGAATGCGTTTCCGCGTTGATTTCCTAACAGTGGTATCAGAGCCAGCTTCGAGCTTAAGCAATAAGCATTAGTTAATATGCATAGTAATTAATTTATAATAGATGCAAGATCTAGATTCACGAAATGAGAAACAAAAAAAGGAGCCGACGTCGAGTTTGGGGGCTGGGCCGAAGCGGCGGTACCCCACCGTGTTGCCGCCGGCGGAGGCGGCGGCACTATCTTCTTTTTATCGTTTTGTGATATTTTATTGTGCATTGATATCTCTTTGTTTAGTTGTGTCATGTGGCTAACCAATGGTTCAAATAGGCCATTGGGATACCATAGTGGCATATCAACCAAAATATTGGTCTTTCCAAATTTTGTTTGGAATAGGTCTAGGCCATTTCAAAATATTTGTTTTGGAAAAGGTCTAGGCCTAGACCCTTTTAAAATTTTGATTTTGGAAAGGGCCAAGGTAGATGCATTTTGGTTTAGGAAACCAAGTGCATTATTTTTTATTAGGAATCAAAAGGAACGAAACAAAAGAGACTTAATTTTAATTTTGATTCATTTTTAGAATAGTTCTAATTGATTAAAATTAAAATTGAAATCGTTTAAATTAACTGTTAATTTTATTTCGATTAAGATCATTAATTAATTAAATGTTAATTAGTTAATTGATTGGATAAAATTATTTAATAGATTAAACGTTAATCGATTAATTAAGACGCAAGTAGTTAAATGTTGATTTATCTTTTTCATAAGATATTATTGTATGGATTAGATATTGTGTAGATATAATATGATTATATGGACCCCGATTGATCATGGACTCGATCAATAGGATAGATCTGAATGATTTATTTTTCGTTGGTTTAAAAATTGTCCTAGGCCTTTATGAAGAACGTGACCTAGTTTATTTTCTGCATTTATCTCTTTTCCGTTAGCTCCCCCCATGTACGGCAGGTGTATTTATTTTATTAGATAGAATTAAATGTAACAAGAATGGAACGGAAGATGGAGACCAAGGAAAGACGAAAATAAACATCCCTTTGGAGAATGGCGCATTAAAGATCCTATAGGCGGTTGCAGCTACCTTAGATTGTGAACCGTGGTTTCGTCAGTTTGTATTCGAAACCGCACATAGGAAAAGTCCATGATCATACCGGTTACTTTACGCATTTATTTATTTTGTGCTTGTATTTATTTTATATGATACGATAGATGTATAACTAGGCACGATCTAGATGAATGTGTAGGATGTATGTCTATAGAGATAGATATACATGATGAGACCATAATTAAATTAATTAAGAGAATTAATTCGAAATTAATTAAGTGAATTAATTTACATAAATACTTCCACAATAAAAATCAAGTCGAAATATTGTCTCCCAATTTTATAACGACGGTGAAGAGCCCTTGTTCGGATCCAACTGATCGACCACCCCCGGGAGTTGACCTACCTCGGGTATATCGTCGTTATTGAGATATGATCGTAAGAGATCTCATGAATATTGGGTTATGACTTGACTAGAGTCTTTCGGTGATTGGCCACCGTCGGGGCCGTCTGACTTTAGAGACAAGGGGTTGACTAACACATAGTGATGTGTATCGGCAAAGAGTGGACTAGTCAACCACTGAGAATTAGATAGTGATGTGATTGATAAAGAATTACCTACCTTCCAAAATTATCTTGGTTGATCGACCACCGCCGGGAATCGAGGTAACTAGATTGGATCTCAGCCACTAAAGAATTTTGA
Organism: Gentiana dahurica var. dahurica; assembly: GCA_024500145.1. Taxonomy (NCBI): domain Eukaryota; kingdom Viridiplantae; phylum Streptophyta; class Magnoliopsida; order Gentianales; family Gentianaceae; genus Gentiana; species Gentiana dahurica. Next base: position 63,194,401 of record CM044903.1, read on the forward strand.
AAATTCTTGAAAGTCAATTGGGAGTAGTTGACTAGTGGGAGCAAAATCATAAACTATAAGACCGTTTTTTATTTTGCGTGTATAAACAACAACACTCTTTTATCTTTATTTTATTTGTAGTTTTTAGCGAACTTTTATATTTATGTTTTTATTCTCGATTAGTAAAACCAAATTACAACTGTTTGAGAGACGTTCTCAAGAATGGTTATGAAAATTTTAATCATTTTAAAATAAGCAATGACACGAGCAACCTGGTTATAGTAGTTAGAGGCAAGGAGGCTATATATTTGATGCAGTACTCCAAGACTTTAATTATTAATGAAAAATGGAAGCTCATGATTTGATTCAATCACTTGGAATAAGTTTCAACGAATTAATCATATATTGGATATGATGCGACATGATCATTCTGTCATACGATGACAAATTAATTCAAACGTTGGATAAGGATGACCACGTCGAATTTTGGAAATGTTGTTTTCAAAATTGTAAGATTTAAGTATTGACTTAATTCTTTAATCATTGCTTAAAGGTTAATTGAATAGTCAATGTTTTGAATACGATTCAAAAGGTTAAATATACTATTTAATTAACCCTACATTTTCTTTATGAAAGGAAATTAAAGACATAACTCTTGTGACCTTTCTTAAGTCTTATGAAGACTATATTCATAATTATGTACAAGTGCTTAAAGGATTGAAAAGAAAAGTTAGGGCATGTGCTTAAATAGAGAACTTATTGAAGTTTCTATTCTAAGCAAGTGAGTTGAGATAAATCTATCTAAGTTCAAAGTCGACTCTAAGATTTATGATATCTTACGAGTGTGATTAAAATAGAAAGATTAAGTACATATATGGAAGGTGAAGCAAACGTTGTAACACTTACCATATTCTGGATCTAGTAAACTGATAAGGGAACTAAATAAATGTTGTTATGTTCCGGTTCTTATGAAGAAACATACTTTCAGTTATCCGTTAGGATTTAATGGACAAATTCAATTGTAAAGAATAAATGTTATTCCGATAAAGTTGAAAGGTCACTGAATCTAACATACTAGATTGATGTCACTATATAGTTGATATATGTGATGAAATCTCAACTAAATGATTATATGGCTGTTATCCTTAATATTTGATGGTCGTTCTAGGCATAGTCTCTCTGGAGGGGAATCATTTGATTAGATGTCAATCTGATGACGTCTGAACCATGTGGTTATGAATCATATGGGTAATACGTATCTTATCTAAAGATGATTAAAATACCCTTTAATGAAAAGGTTATAAAATCTCAAAAATTGTCTAAAGCCAAAACATACCGATGTTTGTTGGCTCATAACAATTAATGCCACAAATAACTGTTTGTTAATCTCTTTGACTATTTTTGAAATAGTCCAGTGTACTTAGTGAAGTGCATAGTTCGGAAAGCCTGAAAAGTTTCAGCTAGCACGAATATGAGATTGATAAACTACTTAGGAATTAATCTTCAATTGGATTGAAGCAATTAATACCTGAAGGGTGTTTCAGAAGTCGTCCGAAATAGAATCAGATTCTTCCTTGAAGGATACCATCTTTGGGATACGCAATTAAATTGTGTTCTTAAAATAGAAACAACACTTTATATGATAAAGGTATGATGCTAGCCATGTGAAGTATTCCTTACCCGTTTTAGGATTGTGCCCTTATACTTAACCGAGTTCCAAATAATAACGCTTGAACAAATTCCATATTAGATATGGAAGGGGATATTGTCGAATCTATCTTAATCGATGATTTGAAGTTATCATAGACAAAGTCAGAAAGGTTTAGAGCCCAGTATGACATAAGCAACTTTGTGGAATATCTTAGCAAGTACGCTAGATATTATTTACTTGTCCATGGAGCAAAATGTTTTTCTCCAAACATGATGTCTCCTAGAGGAAGTGTTTCTTCCAAAAGAAATAGTGGGAGTAAATTTAGATCTCAAGGCATTTTGAGAACCACAAAGAGATACTCAACCATAGTAACGTGAGCAGACGCCACATAGCGATGAGGTGTAGAACAGCTTAGTGCACACAAAAGTTCTGTAAGTCTGTGGATAACCTCAAACCTGAAAAGGCTGCAGGTATGTTCATTTTGAAGAATGAATATCTCCCGACTTATGAAGGAATGTTTGAAAGGCAAGATTGAGAGATGTGGCCAGGAGCCATAATATCTGAATTAGATTCCATCAGTGACAACCAGGTTGTGAACCTAGTCTGTCTTGCCTAGAGGGAATATCCCTGAAAGGCTGACATGGAAATTAATATGATTACCATAAGGCTATAGCGACGGCTGAAGGGTACGGGGTGTAAACCTTGTAATTGTCTTTATGCTACCAGCTGAGTCTAGTTCTGTTCAGACTATGCTTGTTATAACTTTGTATCATGGGTATATGATAGTGTTGAAGATGTTGGGCAAAAAACTCGATGTTCATAGACGATAACATGATATGTTAGCCCACGAGATCCATTTATGGACTCAAACAAGTTTTTCTAGACGATTTCTTTGTTTGATAATCAAAGGAGATTGATTTAGTCAAAAGAAGGGTTATGCCCAATGTGCAATATGGATAATGGGAGTGTGTTACGATTTTGAGTAAGGTATTGGATATCTCTCTCGGGAATCATCTCTCCATATCACAGTCGATTAATGTTTGGTAGTTCAAGGTCCTTACAAAAGCACTTGGATTAGCAGTTCTTATTTTAGAAATAAGAATCTATGGTGATAGATTTAACGGCTGTTAGTTTATAGTTTACATATATAGATGTGATGCTAAAAGAGTTAAGCATAGATCACTACAGGGGATACTGCCAGCCGGTGTTCTCAAGATCTATCTATGTTAGGACGTTAGTCCTAAAGATAAGGTGAAAGAAGATGCTTATGGAAGGTTTCCTCTGCTACTGCGATAGGAACCATCATAGAGGTAATGCCGGATGTTCATAGTCCATGAACCGTCATGAGGAAGTATGAAAGTAAATCTGGTGAATGTCGAGGATATCCTTAAACAAGTTAAGGATGGTTTCCTGGTTTATCGAAACTTGAAATCTGATAAATATAGTTATACAGACGTTTATCCCCAGTCTTATAAAGGCGAGTGGGAGCTATAGTCTGGATTTGCAGTCACTTTGATTAAGTGATACAGTGAGCTGGAAATGTTCTTGGCTATGGGTCACTATAAATTCTACAACTAGGCCAAAACACAGTAGTGCCTTGGAGGCGTAACGGGAGTAGTACAGGGATCTAGAAGGTTCATTCCTGAACCTTGTACGGTTTTTCCACCTTTTCTATATAGCTGATATAGTAAGTGGATTCATTGCTTGAAGCAAGTACCAGGTCTAGATTCATGTGTGTGTTGGGGCGGTTCCTTTGACTTGGTCATTTGGAGCATGATATGAAGATAGTCTGAGTCATCATGGATAGCGGTCCATTCATGGCTAGGGCTGGTTGCGAGTATTGCATGAGATTCTTGTGTTTCAACTTGGTCTTGTGTGTACGAGTGATTGGTTTTAGGCCAAGTGGGAGATTGTTGAAATAGTGTTATAAACCAATCGGGTTGGACCGGATCCGACCAGGTCGGATCATATCTACTATTTCTTTATGTTTATACATATATTAAATGGCTTTTCTATTGTCATATACTTGTTCCTTTAAAGAACCAATTATGAATTGTTATATGATAACGTCCTTAAAATTAATCTGTGATAGAGAAACCATGATAGGCGATTATGGTTGATGAGATCTCTAATCACTTTAATAAGTTTGATGCTTAAATGTCTCTAGGCTTATGTACTATTAAACAGGGCATTGATAGTACAAACATGGTAGCACGTATTAGATGTCTTATGTCTTTAAGGGCAGGGATAGATCTTGTCTATCGAAGTGTAGAGACACTTGGACTGTACGTGGACGTGTATTAGAGAATGCGTACGTTAGACTGACCCAGTTACACTGTTAAGTGTCAAACTATGTGACGGTTGTGTAATTATCCTTAGGACCGGAGTCTACATAGAATCACGGTGTGGATTTTCATGCTGTGAGACTATTGAGATTTCCCATAGCCATGGGGCGATCATGCGGTAGTGATTGGGTGTGATACTGAAGCAAGCGGTATATATATGTTTGGTCGGCTGGGAATCACGTACACTAATAGTGGGGGTAAATATCCGAAAGGGCCTTCTTATAAGTAATGTCTTACTCTCATGAATCTTTGCAAAGTGGGAGTAAATAAGTTACTATGAGAGAGAATGATATCCATATTATAAGATACGGTCGTTGACGTTTGACATTCGACGAACAACCGTATGGATATTATTACAGCAATAGGATTATATTTATGCGGTAACGGTTTCGCATGAAAGGTAGTAGTCATTGCATTTGACTCTTCCGATGATTGGGGGTCACGGTGTGTTGCTAGACGATATCCCGTGATCATTAGGCATGCATGGCATTTTTGTTATTTGCACTTTGTGTCTATGGCCAATATATTCGGAAACCTATCGGGTCACACACATATGAACATCTAGCCGGATTAAAATGCGGTTATAGCGATAACCAAATAATGAAAGAATTCATCTCATACTATAAATGTAATAGTGGTAAATTAATATGAGTATTTATTTATTATGAATAAATATAATACAAGATATATTAATTATATTGATTAATGAAATGTACATATATTAGATATGTATGTCGAAATTATACATGTATATAATATACATGTATTTAGCAAATTAATTAATCATAGTATTATATTAATTAAAGAAAATCTCAAATCCCAAATTAGTGGGGAAGAGGGGACATCATTTTCTTGTGTATTGGATACATTTGAATTGTGCAATTTAATTAATAAGATTACCAAAATATTAATATTAGATATTAATTGATTTTGGAAAAATAGATTTATGGTAATAAGATAAAGATATATTCAATATAAGATATTGTCAATATATATATTGGAAATATATTGAATATTACATGAGATAAATCAATAAAAGATACTTTCCATATTTTATTAGAATTTTTTTTTTCTTTCTCCTCAATCTACTAGGAAGCTAATCACAATCAGATTGGGACTAGAGAGGGGTGCACCACTCCCTATATAATCAAGGGGGTGCCAAGCTCTTTTATACATCACAATTCCAAGAGCTAATAGTTCTTGTGAAAAATAGAGGGCTTCTTAGAGAGAGATTTTAGAGAGAGAAAAAGTTGGTCTAGCAGCCGAGTTTTTCTGGTAGCAATCCATGATGGGATTCCGGTGAGGTGTTCGTGTTGATCACCGGTAGAGGCCGAACGCTTGGGCGGCTCCGTGCACCACTACTCTCCTTAGATGGTCAAAGCGTCGATCTTTTAGATCCACCAAGGTAACCACCGTCTACTATCTTATTTGTTTATTGCTTAAACAAAGTAGATCTTGGAAAAAGGAAATCAAAATTTTGAATTACGCTGCGTTCCCGCTGATAATGCTCTAAATGGTACCAATAATTATAACATTATTCACCCCGAATTCTGCCCAAGAGAGGATAGATAGGATCGTTATTGTGTGGAATATATGTTGAAAGCTATGTGCATGTTTCTAGGATCGTAATTCTGCATCTATGTTATTTTCCCAAAGATTTTGTACTGTTTTGTCTTGTTTTGCATGTTTTATAGGATGTACCGAATCTGGAGCATTAGAGAATGGATCTGGACCGAAAGAAGTATATTGGTCCCTGTGATTAAAGTGCAAGAATAAGTCTGTAGAAGAAAAAGTCGGTCATTACCGAGGACTTGTTGAACACGAAATCGATTATGCCGCATTATCAATTTCGGTTAGGGTTTTAGAGAGTCATAATTCGGTCATTGTATCTATATAAGGCCGCATTTACAGATTATTGTATAAGTTTACATAGTTCATTATCAAATATTCAAATACATTATATAATTTGATGAAATAAAGTTATTCCAAGCTTTTGAGGAGTTATTTCTGGTTTTCTCCCTTTCCCCACCATCTCTAGCTTGAGTAGATCGAGCTAGATCTCCATTGTTTAAGGTATGAAGCTTTGAACGTTCCTTTTTGTCTTTAATATGGTAGATTTGTTCGTATTTAAGTATTTTAGTTAATCTGCATGTTTAAAGACCCCATAATTTACTTAGAATAATCGTAATTGAGCAATGTAGATCCAGGAATAGGAAAAGCTGACCCCGGTAAACCGGCGGTCTATACCGGTTTACCGAGGCATTATTTCAAAAACCTAAAACTGGGATTCACTACAGCTACGTTGATCGACATGTTTAATTAACAGTAGGTTAGATCTGGCCAATCTGCTTATTGTAATCGTAAACTGGCATGAAATATGAATAGTGAAGTGCTAAGTTTGGACATTGTCTTGAATGGACCCTAAGAACATGCTGATCAATGTCGACAGCTGTCTAGGTGGGTTTGATGTATGAGTTAGCGCTCGATATTGGCAATTCTTGTTCTTTATACGTATGGGCTATTACGGACCAATTAAGGAGGGTAGCTTACGTATAGATTGTCTACTACCATTGTCGGAGTAGATAGGAGTAGGAGTTACACCCGTAGCTGATAATGATAATTAAAACGAAAGCTCGCTCGATTAATTTAAGGAAATTATGTGGGGAAGTAAACGTAACGATTAACTAATCCAAGTTAGTAGATCGGTGAGAAGAGGGGTAGAAATACCAAGTTCGTTTTCTGTTTATTGTTGGTCCATGACCACCTCTATGTTGCTTCTTAATTAGGTTAGAATCGTTTATACTTATAGTTGCATTGTCTCTGTGGAATAGTCCTTGACTCGCATTTAATATACTACGATTTACCTAGTATTCTTGCTAGTAATATCGACGTTAGTGACTTACACACGATCAAGATTTTTGGCGCCGTTGCCGTGGACAATGGCCAATTTTAAATATAAACGTTTTCATTCTGATTAAGAAGTCATTTTTATTTTATTTTATTTTATTTTGAGTTATGAGTCATTCTGGATCAACCCTGCACTTGTTAAACGGCCAGAAGGAGAAATTTCAAGGCCGGTTTACCGGGGTTTACCCCCGGGTTACCGAGGCCTGGAAAATCAAATTCTGAACAGCCTTTGTTATTGTGTGTTATTCCCTGTTGATTTTAGTTAGTAGGTCCGCAAAAGTTGGGATCATACCCAACTGAAGCGAAAGTTTCTATCCTTTTCTTTGTTTTATTTTGTCTTTTTCGTAGGAAGATCAGAACAATTCAGAGATTCGATCAGACCGGAGTTGAAAAAGAGAAAACAAGCCAAGCAATATGCCTCGGACAATATTGATCGTCACACCGATTTCCATGTACCCTGGATCAGAAGCCAGAGAGCATTATGAAGCTATTAAGAAGCGGTTGGAAAAAGAGAAAGAAGCAGTCAAGCAATAGCCTGAACAGAACTTAAAGGAATGTAGCACGTATCACCCAGGTGAGTTCCCATTGGAGTTAATTGACATATCGTCTTCGGATTATGATTCTGATGATCCTAAAGAGGATCCCGACACGATGTTCTCTGAGCCTGAGGATTACCCAGACTCAGACACTGTGGTGAAGTTAGGAGACCCTGGCACGTTCCGACTCCCAATTTCTGTTAATGGTATATCAGTAGTATTAGGTCTCTGTGACTCTAGCTCGAGTTGCAACATTCTACCTTTTTCCCTCTGCCAGAATATTAAGCTTCCGGTCGTTATGAATCAAACTCGAATCATGAATTTCGTCGATAGAACTAGAGATATGTCTACCGGTCTGCTTAGAAATTGCATGATTAAGGCAGGAGGGTTCACTTTTCCAATTGATTTCATGGTTATAGACGTACCAGAGGACCCGAGTGCCCCAGTTCTGTTAGGAAGACATTTCTTAGCGACAAGCAGAGCAGTCATGGATTTTGATAATGGGGAGATTACTTTGAGGTTGAATAATGGTGCATTATCTTTTAAGCTCTTTGATCCCCTAGAAAATAGGCCGGAAAGTTGCAAAATGACGTATGATTCAGGGAAGGTGGAAATTATGGAGATAGAAAATGAAGGGCATAAGCATAGAGAGGTTGTAGTAGAAACCGTTGTGCAGGATTTTATAAGACTAATGCTGAGAGAGAGAGAAGAGAAGGACCACAACAGGATGCTCACGGAAGCTAGTCCTTCCGTGTTGCGTAGTGAACGCTTTGAGCTTAAAGTAGGGAATGTGGAATCCTTGGGTCTAAAGTCTAAATCTCGTCGCAGAGTCAGACCTAGTACGCAAGCTAAGAGAGAGAGGCATGCTAGGAAGAGAGCTCAAAAAGGTTTTGTGAAGATACAAACCTCTAGAGCAAAAGTTTGGCGAGTCAAAGTTCCAACATCTGAATGATCGAAAATCTGAAGAAAGTCGAGCTGGCGACTATAAACTCAGAACATTTCTTTTAAACCCTTAGGTAGATTAGGAATGAATAAAAGTAGCTAGATGAAGGAACGAGCTTTTTTTCATCCTACCGCACCCTTAGGCTTGAAACCGATGGTTGTGGAAAGGTTTTTTTTACTCGTTGTGGATTCTAGTGAAGTAGGTTTGGATTGAGTCAGAAATAGAAATAGAAAGAGTAAGAGGCTAGTCAATTTGAGGTTAGAATTGAGTAGAGAGGTTGAGTAAAGAGTGCAGAAAAGGCAGACAGAGAAATCTAGGGAAAAAGAACCCCCAGTAAACCATGGATTACCTCCGGGTTACCGAGCATGGATTTTCAGATTTCTGAACGTCAGTTTAAAAGCTGAATTTTTAGAGACACGTGGAGGACACACGTTGTATCAGACACCACCAGTCAGCAGAAACCATCCTATTTTCCCCTCTTTTCAAAATTTTCATCCTTTCCCATACTTCACCATAACTCCACCTCAATCCCATCAATCACCCCCTCAAATCCCTCACCCTAATTACTCCTATACCCATAATCCCACCAATTCCTTCCACCTTCCATCATTTCTCCTATTTAAACCACCCATTCACCACCATTATCATCACTCTCATCTACCATCATCTCCTTCAATCACCGAAATTATCCCAATTCTTCTTCTTCCTTCAATCCGACCACCATCACCACCACTATCACCACCAGATCTCCACCAAAAACCAAACCTTTCTTCCATTATTTCCAACCAAACCACCAACACACCCATTTTCTTCATCGTTCTTGCTGTCTAGTGCTGCTGTGCTAGTGAGGTGCTGCAGTTCATCATCTTTTATCATCAGAGGCATGGTCCAGATAGAAAATAGAAAAAAACCCAGGCCGGTAAATCGGAAGTACCTGCCGGTTTACCGAGGTACCTTTTTCAGAAACAGCTTTACTATCGGGTCATGTTGTCATCTAGGAAGGGTCCAAAGCATAGCTGTTGGAAACAAAATTTATGTTTTGATGATAATTCATATTATTTGTTTAAAGTATTATCTTAACCCCATTGATGAAGTGCTGAAGCCAACTGTTATAGTGAAAAGCTAAAAGATGTCTAGAACTGAATGTATAGGTCTTACTAGAGTCTGATATTTGTATAAGTTACATCAGACAAGCACTGTAATAATTTGTGTGTCGTAAAACTGAAAAACTGGGAGTCATCTAGAAAACTGGAAATCACTAAGATAGAAACTGACTCAGAATACACCAGCATCAAGCTGAAGAAGATAATTTCGCTAAGAGTTACAGACTCGGTTGGCTTATCTAAGAAGACTGAAGAACTGAGGGTCACAGACTCAGTTATTGAAGATTGAAGAACTGAGGGTTCAAACTCAGTTATGAAGACCAAGTCGAGACTGTAAAGTTAGATTTCAGGCAAGATTGTAGTGACCTGAACTGACTTTATGGATCTTGTATGAAGACCTAAGAATCATAAGGACAATGAATTCTTAGATGATAATGAGTCATGGTGTACTCTGATTAAGTCAATTTTAATCAGATGAAAACTGTAGTACTGATATTTGAAAAAGAGTAAAATCTCAGTTAACGCTCCAAGTCAGTAAGGAAACTGACATACAATAAACTCAGTATAAAACTGATAAGGAAACTTAGTTTTACAAGTCAGCCATCCAACAAACTGATAGTTACTGACATAGCAGAACGGTCAGAAAATATAGCCATTACAAGAGAGCCGTTGATACAATTGGAATTGAAGTCAGATGAACGTTGGACCTTACACTATAAATAGAGGACTTCACAACAAGAAAAAATATATAAGAATACAGAGATTTAACGTGTGCTTTAATCACTCGAATTGCTATCATCTTTGTCCTATAACAAGATCATATCTAGAAATTCTTCAAGAGTTCAAGCTACACAGATTTTATCGAGAATCATACACTTTGAAGAACCACCTACAAGAATCAATTTATTGATTCTCAGCCCAACTTTGATTTTACATCAAAGGTTTTAGACTATGAAGCAAACCAGGAAGGTTTCGCCAAGGACAGTTGTGACAAGCAGTCGGGTAGACTGTGTTTGTGGGGGTAGCTGGTGTAGAGGCAATTCAACCCTCCAAGGATCAGTGTTCAAGCAATTGAAGAACAGCAATTCTACATGTTCTACAACTATTTAGATAGTGACGCTAGGGATTAGCCAAGGACTATTGTTTAGGACTTTTTGTAATAGTTCACCTCAAGAAGTTCTAGTGGAATTTTCCTCCGCACCACAGGGGAAGAGAGGATTGACAGGATTACACCACCTGGAACCTCTATAACACTTGTCTTATTTACTTTACGCACTTACTTATTTATTTACATCATTTTGATAATTGATTGTTATACACCTCACAGTTCACAAACTGACATTCATCAGAATTCAGTTTACTTCACTCAGTTTTCACAGAGAATAACAAGATCAAGAAAAAGTCTAGAACTTAATCCACTGCCGGTTGACTCAGTTTTAAGCTTAAGTCGGTATTGACTTAAACTCAGCTTAGTCAGCTTAACTCCACACAAGTTGTTTTAAATCTAGTTTTAGGGACAAGTTTATTCACCCCCCCTCTAAACTTGTGTTAGCCTTTCCAAGGGACCAACAATTGGTATCGGAGCAGTGTTTCTTTAACAAGATATCATTTGCTTCATATCTCCTCTAGTTGTTCTCATTTGAAAGCTCAGTTCCACTGATTCTACTATCTATCTTCACTCACTCACAATGGATAACAATCAATATGTGTTCAGGGTCAATTTGTAGTGTTTTTAATGATATATTTTACATCAATTTCCCCCGTATATGGATGTTTTTCATAGAAATCGAGCTTATAATCGATTAATTGAGTAAATAGTGTTTTTAATAGGTTAATTGCAAAATGTAACGATTTATATGCTTAAATTGGGATTTTATGTTATTTTGGGATTGTGTTACGCTTTGGTATATTTTCCTATGTTATAGATACATATTTTGGCATGCAAGAGGATTAAATGATGAGGTTTTGCATGGAAGAGAAGTGAAATGGAAGGAAGATGGAGATAAAGCTTGGAATGAAGCTTTCAAGCAGCCGAACTTCCGATGCAGTTCTTGATATGATATACACTGATTTGACTCTCGACCTCAAGAGAATATTTGTAGGGCTTGAAGAGAGGATTCTACAGGATTTTGAATCACTTCATTCCGACTTATGAGGCCCGAGATATGAGCGTTACAAGTTTGGATGTTGTTGCTGAAACTAGTGGAAAATCCCGAAATATACTCGGAATACGACGGGCTAATCAAAAAGGCGTTTTCTGAAGAAGAGTCCTTAATGAAAGTTGTAGAGTTTTCCGAGAGCTTAATTATGACATTCGGATCATAATTTTTGGAGGTCTACAACTCAAGATATGAATTTTAGAAGTTTGAGTCCAGAGTTGAACTAGCGTCCAAGGTCCAAAATTGATACAGAGCCTTCAGCCGTGCCTCAAACGAACGTCCAGCGTGCGTCCGGAGGAACCGACTTAAGCAGCCGCATCAAATTTGTTTCAGCCGACATATGCATCTATAAAAGCAGCCCTTTGCCAAACCCTAAAAACACACATTATTTTTAGCCGCATTATACACAAACAGGGCGGCAGCTTTACTGGTTCCAAGGCCGATCACCCGAGCCTTGTGCTCGGGTGATCCGGGTTAGATTAGATGTAGTTTTTTTTCGTTTTCGATTCATGAGTTCATCCATGTACCAAACCTTGTGAGTTTAATCTCTTTTTAATTTATTCAATCTCTAGTTTATTTTCATGATCTTTAATTTATTTTGTATCTTTTTATGATTATGATGCTATGTGTGAATTGAATCAGGAGATCATTTACGATTGATAGTTACAACATACGGAAGTTGAGTAACGTTAGATCACCATAGAAAGATAGGATTTTTAATCATTAATGATGACAAGTTAATTGGTTAATTATCTAGGTTGTTAGATTCTAAAATACGAGAGTTAACCTGAATCTACACCTTCGTTTTGTTTGAATATCGGTCTCAACATTCGAGAGAGGAGAGATTGATAAATTGGACTCACTAAGGAATTAGGAATCCATAGCTTGAGATTAAATTCACTAAGGAATTAGGGATTTGTATCTCGTGTAAAGGTGAAACCACAATTTGAATTAAAATCATGAGATGAACTAGGATTGAGATCACTTGGTTTGTATGATGTTTGATCCCATGTATCCTTAGTTTAGGTTTTTATTATTTGTTCTAGCTTAGATTTATTTTAGTTGTTCTTTGAGTTTTTATGTTTAATCTTTCGTTTATTTGTTTTCGTTAGTAACAATTGAGAGGATTAATTAGATTAGATTCAACATCCCTTTTCCCTGAGGATCGATACCCGTACTTATCCAACTTTACTAGCAACTACCCGGTATTCGGCCGGTTAGGAGGTAGTTTTGCATGGTAGTACAGTTCTATAAATTTTCTTTTGTTTTAATGATGCAAAATCTCCCCAACAATATGCAAGACAGATGCTTATGTGCAACATGGACAGATATGATGAATATAAACGTCGTACGCAGGCTTTTCTAGCAGCTACTCATGATGAAATAATGGATGTACTCACTGATGGACCAATCTAGATCACTCACATGCAAACTGATGGTGAGAGACAAATTCGAGTTCCAAAGCCCAAAACCGAATGGACCAGTGATGATCGCAAACGAAAGAATCTCAACAATGTTGCTATGGATTTTATCCTTAGAACTCTTGACATCAACATGTACTTGAAGGTGAAAGAATGTACAACTGCCAAGGAAATGTGGGACAAACTACAACTTGTTTGTGAAGGAACAGACTCAATCAAGGAAAATAAGATTTCGGTTGCAAAACAAAAGTTTGAGAATTTCAAGATGAAGTCTGGAGAAACCATTGATAAAATGGAAACAAGATTCAGTGCTATCATGGATGAACTAGATCTACTCAAGATTGAGTACACAAAGAAAGTCATTAACACAAGAATCTTGAAGGCATTACCAATGTGCTGGAAGATGAAGGTCACTGCTATGGAAGAATCTAGAAGACTTGACATAGAGGATTCTTTCAAAATCTTCTCAGATCTGAAAGCTTATGAATTCAGTGAAGATTTTACAAGTACAGCTGCAATAATCAAAGCTTTGGAAGAACCAAAAACCACAGCACTTGCAGCAGCATCAAATGACATTCAAGAAAACTCATCTAGCAATCTTCATGAATTGGATGAAATGGAAGAACAAATGGCCTTGATGATGAACAGAATTCGAAGAATGAAGAGTGGTCATCCAGTCACTCAGAAGTTTATCAAAAGGACTCCTGAGAAAAGAAAAGACGATGAATATCTCTGTTTCAACTGCAAGAAACCTGGACATTATAAAGCTGAATGTCCAGAACTAACCAAGAAGACGCCACCAAGAAGAGTTGGTAGAAGAGCACTCCTTGCTGGAGATGAATCAGGTTATGAAGCTGGTACTGAAATACTATCAGATGACACAACTTTAATGGCACACATGGAAGATGCAAACGAGGTATGCGAATCTAACTCTAAATATTCCTCAGCTCAGATTTCCATGCAAAATGCATGTTCTTCGACTGCTGACTCCAATCCAAAAAACCAAGAATTAGAAGAAACACTTGATGAATTGATGAATCAGCTAGTAACTATTCAAGCTGGTTATGTATCAATTAAAGCTGAGAAGGAAAGTCTAATTCTGGAAGCTGAAAGATTGAAGTCTGAATTAAAAGTGTTGAAACTGACTAGAACTGAGAAAGAAATGATTCAGCATCAGCCTGCTGTATCAACAGCAGCAACTGAATCATTTGCTCAATCAAGTTCGATTACCGGATTCAAATCTGGAAAACCATACGGAGACAAAACTGGTTTAGGATTTGATACACAACAATCTTCTAAGGATGGAACCAACAAAGCTGTCAAACCTAGTATCAAAACTGGTATCAAGTTTGTAGCTGAGAAACTTCCACAAACTGAGAAAATTGTTGAACCAGTAAAGCCAGTATCACATAGGACAAATCATTTTTCCAAGAAAACAACCAGATTTACCAACACAGGGAAACCAAATGGTAAATCGGCTATATCTCAAGAAAACCAAACTGGGAAATCAACTACCAGGTCCACAAAAACCAATCAAGTCAAGAACCAGAGAAATTACAGTCAAAACAAATCCAAGAATGACAATCATTCAAGGATTCATGCATTCAGGGGGAAAGGAAGACTATATCCCACTGATGATGATTGGAATTTTACTGCATCTATTGCTAAAACTGATAATATCAATCATTCTAGACAGAAAACCTAACAAAGGTTTTTGTCCAAGACTCAGCAGAGGACTAATTTCAGTTCTCAGCAAAAGTCCCTGTACCAAGGTCAGTTCAGACCTCAGTACAGAAGGAATGACGGTTATGATTCTAGCTTTAATAATAGAAAGCATCATGGAAATAAGTTTTAGTCAAAAGACCTAAGAGATCATATAAATAAGACACAATCCAAACATAGATACTATAGGAGTGTGGCTTACATATATGAAAATAAGTGCAACAATATCCGAAGAATCCCAAAAGGATATATTCCAAGAGTTGTACTGACAACTGACCCCCAACGACCCAAACTGAATTGGGTACCTAAAAACTTCTAATTTTTATTGCAGGATATATGGTACTTTGACAGTGGTTGCTCTAGACACATGACAAAGAGTAAAGACTGTCTCAGTAATTTCATTACAAAGGATGGACCAAAGGTTAATTTTGGAAGTAAAGACAAACCTGGATACACCAGAGGTTATGGCAACTTAATCAGGAATGGACTTACAATAAAAAATGTATCTTATGTAGAAGGATTACACTACAATCTACTCAGCACCAGCCAATTTTGTGGTATGGATACAAAGTTACTTTCGACAAAGATTTATGCGTTGTCATCAACGAATCAGCTTATCAAGTTGTCCTAGCCGGAAGAAGAAAAGAAAATATGTATGTAGTAGATTGGACAACAGCCGTTGCTGAAACTTGTTTGCTTGTACATACAAAATCAGAAATCAGTTGGCTATGGCACAAGAAATTGAGTCATCTTAACTTTGATGACATCAACACACTTGTTAAGAAGCAATTAGTCATTGGACTACCAGAAATATTATACAAGAAGGACAGCTTATGTGATGCATGTCAACAAGGAAAGCAAACAAAAGCAAGTTTCAAGACCAAATCTCAGCATTCAACAACCAGACATCTGGAGTTGCTACACATGGAATTATTTGGACCAATTACACCAATTAGTATAAGTGGAAAGAAGTACACATTGGTGGTAGTAGATGATTTTTCAAGATACACTTGGGTTATTTTCTTAACCAATAAAAGTGAAACCAAGCAAAGACTTACTGAGTTACTCAAGAGACTTCAGAATCAGAAAGGAGTATCAGTTGTGAAAATTAGATTAGATAAAGGAACTGAATTTCTTAACAGCGTAATTATTGAATACTGTGAAGAGAATGGTGTCTTACACCAACTGGCTGCCACAGGAACACCTCAACGGAATGGTGTAGCTGAAAGAAGAAACAGAACACTCAAAGAAGCTGGGAGGACAATGATCTTTGAAGCTAAGTTACCTGAAAGATATTGGGCAGAAGCTGTTAACACAGCTTGTTATACACAAAACAGAGCTCTCGTGAACAAAAGGCATGAGAAGACTCCTTATGAAATTTGGAATGGAAGAAAACCAAATGTTTCCTACTTTCATGCATTTGGAAGCAAATGTTTCATTCACAACAATGGGAAAGATCAACTTCATGTTTTTCAGCCCAAAGCTGATGAAGGAATTTTTCTAGGATATTCAAGTGTCAGCAAAGATTTTAGAGTACTAAACAAAAGGACACTCAAGCATGATGAATCAGTACATGTGGTATTTGACGAACCAAACTTCCCAGGAGAAACAACTGAAGACCGACAAGAACCAGTTTCTCAGTCCCAGTTACCAGTCATGCCAGAACTAGTCTCAGTTGACATTGGAAGACTACAGATTTCAGAATGTTCAGATCCAGATCAGTCTCAGTTTCCAACTACTCAACAAACTACTCCTGAATTACATGTTCCTGATCCAAATGAAGAAATTCAAGAACTAGTTCTTGAAGAACCAGTCGAACAAGATGTAAATCCTTTGATACAAACACCCACATATCAATGGATGAGAGATCACCCTGAAGAACAAGTAATTGGTGATATTCAAACTGGCGTTCGAACAAGACATCAATTAGATGCGATGATTGCGTGTTTTCTATCTCAATCAGAACCTAAAGAAATTGAAGAAGCTTTGAAAGATCCAGACTGGATATTAGCTATGCAAGAAGAACTCAATGAATTCGAGAGAAATCAAGTATGGGAATTGGTAGATAGACCAGTTCATGTCAATATCATTGGAACCAAATGGGTTTTCAGAAATAAACTTGATGAAGATGGGAATATCATCAGAAACAAAGCTAGACTTGTAGCTAAAGGATACTCTCAAGCTGAAGGCATAGACTTTGATGAAAACTACGCACCAGTTGCAAGATTAGAAGCAATCAGACTATTTCTTGCCTTTGCAGCTCATAAGAAATTCATGGTTTATCAGATGGATGTTAAAAGTGCATTTCTGAATGGAATTCTTGAAGAAGAAGTATACGTTCAACAACCACCTGGATTCGAAATCAAAGATCAAGCAGACAAAGTTTTCAAGTTAAGGAAAGCTCTTTATGGACTTAAACAAGCACCAAGAGCTTGGTACGAAACTCTATCTCAGTTTCTGGTGGATAATGGATTTATCAAAGAAACAATCGACAAAACTTTATTCAGAATGAAGAATGGAGAAGATACTCTACTTGTTCAAATTTATGTTGATGATATCATTTTCGGATCATAAAATGAACAGCTTTGTGATAAATTTGCAAGTCTGATGAAAAGAAAATTTCAGATGAGTATGATGGGAGAATTAAATTACTTCCTTGGTTTACAAGTTAAACAGTTAGATGATGGAATTTTCATTCACCAAACAAAGTATACAAGAGAACTTATCAAAAAGTTTGGTATGGAAAAATCTACTGGAATTTCTACACCAATGGGGACCAACATCAGGCTAGACGAAGACAAAGAAGGCAAAGATGTTGATCAAACACTCTACATAAGGATGATTGGAAGCTTACTCTATCTTACAGCAAGTAGACCAGACATATCTTTTACAGTTGGTGTATGTGCAAGATTTCAGTCCAAACCAAAGGAAAGTCATCTCGCAGTTGTGAAAAGGACATTGAAATATTTGAAAGACACAGATGGAGTTGGAATATGGTATTCAAAAGAAGGAGAATTCAAGCTGATTTCTTATTCAGACTCAGATTATGCTGGATGCAAAGTGGACAGAAAAAGCACATCAGGCATATGTCAGTTACTAGGAAACAGACTTGTGTCATGGTTTAGCAAGAAGCAAAACTCAATTTCAACTTCAACAGCTGAAGCAGAGTATATAGCAGCTGGAAGTTGTTGTGCTCAAGTTTTATGGATCAGACAGCAATTAAGAGATTATGGGATAGAAGAAAGAACAATTCCCATAATGTGTGATAACACAAGTGCAATTGCAATCACTGATAATCCAGTGTTACACTCAAGAACAAAACACATTGATGTGCGTCATCACTTTATAAGAGATCATGCAGAGAAAAAGGATATAACAGTTCTTTATGTACCTACTGAAGATCAGTTGGCAAACATCTTTACAAAGCCATTGGACAAAGAAAGATTTGCAAAATTAAGAACTGAGTTGGGAATAATCAAAGTCGGTTAAATAAGTTAAGCCAGAGATTCATCAAGGGGATTAATCTTTGTTATGTTGGGTGCGTTCACTTAACAGATCAGTCATTGACATCAACAATCTCAAACTGATTAACTGAAACTGAAAGTTTGATGGAACTGGACATTATTTCTAAAACTGACCTCAACATCAGTCTCTATTCCAGTAAAATTAGTCAATGGTTGACATGATAAAATCAACAGCGGTTATGTCACATTAATTACCGCAGTTCTTTTTGTCAGAATTTCGTGTGTACACCCCACGATTGTCAGAACAGTACATGCATTGGTTACCCAAAACCATCATGGAATTTGAAAAGTTGTACTACTCAACCGCCAGAATTCCCTACCTATTTATTCAACCTCCATTCACATTATTTCCAATCAAAATTCAAAATCCTCAATCCTTTCCATAAAACAAAACAAACCCTTCAAAATCTCTCTTCTCAAAAATCAATTTTGTATTGACACTCAAAAATGACCACTTCAGAAAAATCAAAACAAGAAAGATTAATAACAGAGTTAGATGAGCTAACATTCGAAATGTATGAAGCTCTGTGTCAAAACAATCTGTTAGCAAGCTGGGTATGTGATAAAATCATGAAACAACCAGGCTTGAGAAACTTACTGGAAGTTAAGTTCAAAGAAGAACGTGATACAGAAGGAATTTTGCAATTTTGGCAAAATATGCGTTTGGTACGAGACTCTCTGATGACCAAAGTTCGTGGAGATCGCATTGTTCTCAATGAAAGCGTCATAAGGACACTCTTTGGCTTCCCAAATTCAACTGTGACAACAACAGATTGGACTAATTTACCATTGAAAAGAGAAGCTTTTCTTGAGCTACTTACTTTTTCTACAGAACCAATCGAACCTGGTATTCATGTAGACAAAATCAAGCTAGAATTTGGACACCTCAGCAGATGGCTCAGCAAACATGTCATCGGGAAATCAAAAGGCATCAGTATACTGTCAGAAGAAAATATTCATCTCATGAATATAATCTGGGGTGGCATAGAATTCAATTGGGTAGGCTATGTTGTCAATTAGTTTAAGAGACAACACTTGGCTGAATTAGACAGTGCAAGACGAGCTCAAACCGAAGGACAAGAAACTGTTGATAGATTCCGCCTGAAGAAGACACTCAGTGGAATCATTCAGTTTTACTTAGAAAGAATCAAGGAAGGGAAGCAAGCAAGGCAATCTGCACCTACAAAGGAAATCGCAGGAACAACTTCCCAACCTGAAGCAAGTCAGAAAACTGTGTCTCAGCCGGAAGCTGTACACAAAGGGACTAAGCGAAAGGCTGAATCAGCAGAAGCAAGATCAGTTGTAAGATTCTTGTACCCAGAAATCTCAAGAGAGAAAGCACCAACTGAGGGGGAACAGCAACAACAACCGACAACTGAAGTTACACAAGAAAAGGTCCCTACTGACCATACTTCTCAGTTACAGCATGAATTAGTTCAGCAACCAGCACAAATTCTTGAAGCTGATAGGATCATCAAGCTGATGAAGATGAAATTTAAACCAGAAGATTCACGAGATATCAGTCTACAGACTGAAGAAAAACTACTCTTGGAGAAATTGGAAGTTAGAGATCTATATGCTCTGTTTCCTATCTCGGAATTTCTTGACAATTGTTTCAAAAGATTCACTGAACTAGCAAAAAGAAGAGAATCAGGCACATCATCTACCTCGAAAGATACTTCAAAGAAGAAAGATGATGATAAAGATGATGAATCAAGAAAATAAGCTGATGAGACTACTGTTTTGCAAACAGAAACTCAACCTCAACCTCTAGCAATGCAAACTGTATCTCAGCAAGAAGGATTACCAGTTGGAGATCAGACAACTGACAATCAGGAAGCAGCTGATAGAACTGCTAATCAACAACTGATGATTATTAAAGATAATACTCAGTTTAAGGATCCAATAGAAGATACTTATGATCCTTCTGACATCCTCACAAAGGATGATTGGCAAAAGTACATGAAAATTTGAAGATTGTGCTTAGCAACAAGGATGCACAAAATAATGTTTTGTCAAATATCTCTGGATATCTCGATTACAGAACTAGAACAGATGTTTCAGTTCATGCACGACTAGTGATGATCCACAGGTCAAGCTCAAGTTCCGCTTCAGAAATTGTGTTACTCAAAGAAAAACTTGAAGACTCAACCGCAGTAGATAGAGAAACATATGCACAGGCTCACTGGCATATGAATCAGCATATCTACGGGTTAGAAACTCAGCTTAAGTAAGTACTTTCTTCTCAGCGACAGATCTCAGCAGATCAAAAAGCAACCCATGCCCTGGTAGATCAGTTGTATGATGCCAAAAAGGGGGAAGCTGAAGAAGAAAAGCTGAAGTTACTTAGAGAAATGAAGCGACTTGAAGATGAATTGCAAAGATACAAATCAGATCCTAAGTTCTTCAGGAAAGAACTAACTGACGAACAGCTCATTGAAAAGTATAGTCAACCTGGAGACAGAAGAGTTGCTCTAACAAAGGATCTATGGATGCAGTTTATCAAAGATCACAATCCTATCAAAGGCAAGTACAAGGACAGGACATTTGAAGAATCCTTGAACTACTTTTTATCTGATATATTCTCAAAGCAGAAAATGGAACAATATAAAAATAATCAGAGGATTGATGATAAACTGAAGATTAAAGACAAGACTGAACAGATGAAAGCTGATCTAGTAGAATTTGAAAATTACTACTTGAAAGAATCAAACCTTCCAAAGCTATTTCAATGGAGAAGATGGAAAGAAGGTAGTCAAGTTGACTACAACAAGACATTCTCAACGGAAGACTCCAAGCTAGAAGAAGATTTTCGTATGTATGACAAAGCAAGAAAATTAGATTCAGTCTTGCAAAAAGAACAAAAGAGAACTTAGTATCTAGTTACACTATTTTGAACAAAATGTAACTATTCCAGTTTTTGTTGTTTCTAATGAAATCCAGTTTCCAGTTTTACATTGTTTTGATCTTTAAGATTTTCTTTTAGGGAGAGTTTTGGCATCATCAAAAAGGGGGAAATTGTTGGAAATAAAATTTATGTTTTGATGATAATTCATCTTATTTGTTTAAAGTATTATCTTAACCCCATTGATGAAGTGCTGAATCCAGCTGTTATAGTGAAAAGCTAAAAGATGTCTAGAACTGAATGTATATGTCTTACTAAAGTATGATATTTGTATAAGTTACATCAGACAAGCACTGTAATAATTAGTGTGTCGTAAAACTGAAAAACTGGGTGTCATCTAGAAAACTGGAAATCACTAAGACAGAAACTGACTAAGAATACACCAGCATCAAATTGAAGAAGATAAGTTCGCTGAGAGTTACAGACTCGGTTGGCTTATCTAAGAAGACTGAAGAACTGAGGGTCACATACTCAGTTATTGAAGATAGAAGAACTGAGGGTTCAAACTCAGTTATGAAGACCAAGTCGAGACTGTAAAGTTAGATTTTAGGCAAGATTGTGGTGACCTGAACTGACTTTATGGATCTTTTATGAAGAACTAAAAATCATAAGGACAATGAATTCTTAGATGATAATGAGTCATGGTGTACTCTGATTAAGTCAATTATAATCAGATGAAAACTGGAGTACTGATATTTGAAAAAGAGTAAAATCTCAGTTAACGCTCCAAGTCAGTAAGGAAACTGACAAACAATAAACTCAGTACAAAACTGATAAGGAAACTATGTTTTACAAGTCAGCCATCCAACAAACTGATAGTACAGTCGAACGTTATAAAGGAAGCAAATTCATTGGATGAGTTACTGACACAGCAGAACGGTCAGAAAATATAGCCGTTAGAAGAGAGACGTTGATACAATTCGAATTGAAGTCAGATGAACGTTGGACCTTACACTATAAATAGAGGACTTCACAACAAGAACAAATATATAAGAATACAGAGATTTAACGTGTGCTTTAATCACTCGAATTGCTATCATCTTTGTGCTATAACAAGATCATATCTAGAAATTCTTCAAGTGTTCAAGCTACACAGATTTTATCAAGAATCATACACTTTGAAGAACCACAAACAAGAATCAATTTATTGATTCTCAGCCCAACTTTGATTTTACATCAAAGGTTTTAGATTGTGAAGCAAACCAGGAAGGTTTCACCAAGGACAGTTGTGACAAGCAGTCGGGTAGACTGTGTTTGTCGTGGTAGCTGGTGAAGAGGCAATTCAACCCTCCAAGGATCAGTGTTCAAGCAATTGAATTCTACCTGTTCTACAACTGTTTAGATAGTGACGCTAGGGATTAGCCAAGGACTATTGTTTAGGACTTTTTGTAACAGTTCACCTCAAGAAGTTCTAGTGGAATTTTCCTCCGCACCATAGGGGAAGAGAGGATTGACAGGATTACACCACCTGGAACCTCTATAACAATTGTCTTATTTACTTTACGCACTTACTTATTTATTTACAGCATTTTGATAATTGATTGTTATACACCTCACAGTTCACAAACTGACATTCATCAGAATTCAGTTTACTTCACTCAGTTTTCACAGAGAATTACAAGATCAAGAAAAAGGCTAAAACTTAATCCGCTGCCGGTTGACTCAGTTTTAAGCTTAAGTCAGTATTGACTTAAACTCAGCTTAGTCAGCTTAACTCCACACAAGTTTAACTGAACCTTAATTTGTTTTAAATCCAGTTTTAGGGACAAGTTTATTCACCCCCCTCTAAACTTGTGTTAGCCTTTCCAAGGGACCAACAGTAGCCGATCAGCTGTTCGTCCCAGTGGTTATCAGAGTTTCTTTGGAGATGCTAACCCGTTGATAGACGGGGTTGAGCAATTCCATTCTTTAGCTATCTACGAGTTGTTCCGTGAGCATTAGAATGCAAGACCAGTTGCTCGAGAACGAGGGGTAGAGTTGGATGATTGCGGATCGATCTTGCCCCGAGCCTTGCGAGAACAAGATATATTGAAGTTGGCAGACGCACCGACTCGGTTGAACGCCTTGGTGGTGCGGGAATTCTATGCTTATGTTTCGCATAACCCAGGAGCCACATATGCTATGGTCCGTGGTGTTAAGATTGATTTATCTATTGAGCGGATCAATGCTCATTTTGGGGTTAGAAATTCACCAGTAGGCCTGGATGAGTACACATCCTCGAGCAACATTGAAGATTTAGAGAGGATGAACATGATAGCTGAATATTTCGGGGTGCAATGGAAACGCAATCATGCTGGAGCACCCACCATCTTCCTAGAGAATGAATTATCGTGGGATCGGAAGATGGTCAACATATTTGTTTTTGACCGCCTTCTCCCAACCAAGCACACGGTTTCTGTCACCACCAAGAGGGCGGAGTTGCTGTTCTATCAGGAGCAGGGATCTCCAGTCAACATTGGTCTCATGATGCATAGCCGTATTCACGAGCTTGCCACCGTATCTAAGCGCGAGTTGTTGCCATAGGGGCCGATGATTGACATGTTTGCTTTAGAGGCCGAGGTGAAAATTCTCGTCAGTGATGATTGGGAAGACCCTGAGCCGATGATCAGTTCATAGTCGGTTAAAAAAGTACCAAAACGGGTCGGCCTGAGAGCTGAGAGGGAGTGTACTCCGGTCCACGGAGCACCCCGGACTCAGAGAGCCTTGCTAGAGGAGCACTTGAGAGAGATTTTGAGTCTGCATCACAAGATGGATATGATTATAGAATTCTTTGGCGTACCTTCATCGACCCCACCACCTAGGACTGTCCCACATCACCGAGCCTCATCTTCGGCCGCTGTTGCCTCAAGTTCTGGTCCACCTATCAGTTTTGAGCCTAGAGATGATTGGGAGGGTTATGATGATGAGGATTAGTCTTTTCTTTCATTTCATTGTTGTTGTTTTCCATTTTCTTGTTTTTATTCCCTATCTAGTTGATGTAGAAGAATTTTGTTATAATGATTTTGACGGCTTAATTTGTTTTGGAGTTAATGATTTTCTCTTTTCCAGCCGCCATTTTATTATACTGTTTCTTGCCACCACTATTATTCTTGGTTTGTTTGAGATACTTAGCACATATTCTTCATGGATTACATCCCTGAGACCGATGATTTGTACGACGATCCAATTCTTCTTTGGTTCCACCCTTAACCGAAGCTAAGTTCCTTTTAATTTTTCATTTTTCACCTTACACATTGGGGACAATGTTTTGTTTAAGTGGGGGGGAAGGAACGTCACTTAGCTTCTTAGCACTATATTCTGTGAAATGTGTGATTACCTTGATTCTCTTTAATGCACGATTCACCACTTAGACTTTGATTCATTTCGACAGAATTTCGAAAAATATGATATCTTTGATCTTTTCGAGTTAATTGACTTCATCTTTGTTTCACGATGTACGAGTAAGAGTAAATGCCAACTTCTGAAGTAGTGGCGTACTAAGATCATATTCTGTTATGAGCCACCATTTTAAGCACGTATAACTCACTTCCCTTGGTGTGTAGTCGATAGCATATTGCTTTGACTAGAGTTGATCCTGGCTTCATCCCGAATTATGTTTCACCAACGCTTATATAGCAAAGGAATTTCGGATTCGGTAGTTTATCATGAGTCGGGCCATGAGGATAGCTAAATCCATGAGAGTTCACCCACCAAGAAAGTGAAGTGCATTGGAATATATACATCTATAATCTCTTTGGCAAAATCTTAGTCGATGGAGCGTAAAACGCACGACTTTTGCATAGACCGATAAACGCGGGCCTAAGAGTAATACCTACTCGGTTCTCGATTCGCCTTGCCAGTTAATCTGATTAATATCATGTTTGAGACTAGTTAGTTCGACTGCGTGTTGACGTAATGTGAGATTGTCTGCATTACTAAGCGGTTGTGAAAATTATTGCACACATATATTGGCTCATGATGTGAATAGTGTTTAAAGAATTGCTGAAGGATATGAGTGGAATGATCTTGATCTTGACTTTGTGTGGCATAGTTGTTTTTAATTAACTTGTGTACTGATCGGAGACCGGGATGATCAAAAGCTAAGTGGGGGGTTGTTGATAACGCTCTAAAGGGTACTAATAATTATACCCTTATTCACCCCAAATTGTGCTCAAGAGAGGATATATAGGATCGTTATTGTGTGGAATATATGTTGAATGCTATGTGCATGTTTACAGGATCGTAATTCTGCATCTATGTTATTTTCCCAAAGATTTGGTACTATTTTGTCTCGTTTTGCATGTATTATAGGATGTACCGAATCTGGAGCATTGAAGAATGGATCTGGACCGAAAGAAGTATATTGGGCCAAGTGATTAAAGTCCAAGAAGAAGTCTGAAGAAGAAAAAGGTGAAAAGTTTGCCCGGTTTACCGAGGGCTACGGCCGGTAAACCGAGGACTTATTGAACACGAAATTGATTCTGCCGTATTATCTAGGCCAGTTAGGGTTTTAGAGAGTCATAAGTTGGTCATTGTATCTATATAAGGCCGCATTTACAGATTATTGTATAAGTTTACATAGTTCATTATCAAATCTGCAAATACATTATATAAATTGATGAAATAAAGTTATTCCAAGCTTTTGAGGAGTTCTTTCTGGTTTCTCCCTTTCCCCACCATCTATAGCTTGAGTAGATAGAGCTAGATCTCCATTGTTGAAGGTATGAAGCTTTGAACGTTCCTTTTTGTCTTCTATATGGTAGATCTGTTCGTATTTATGTGTTTTAGTTAATCTTCATGTTTAAAGACCCCATAATTTACTTAGAATAATCATAATTGAGCAATGTAGATCCAGGAATAGGAAAAGCTGACCCCGGTAAACCGGTATAGACCTAAAACCTAAAACTGGGATTATTTCGAAAACCTAAAACTAGGATTCACTACAGCTACGTTGATCGACAGGTTTAATTAACAGTAGGTTAGATCTGGCCAATCTGCTTATCGTAATCGTAAACTGGCATGAAATACGCATATTGATGTGCTAAGTTTGGACATAGTCTTGAATGGACCCTAGGAACGTGTTGATCAATGTCGACAGCTGTCTAGGGGGATTAGCGGTATGAGTTAGCGCTCGATATCGGCAATTCTAGTTCTTTATGCGTATGGGCTATTACGGGCAAATTAAGGAGGGTAGCTTGCGTATAGATTGTCTACTACCATTCTCGGAGTAGATAGGAGTAGGAGTTGCACCCGTAGCTGATAATGATAATTAAAACGAAAGCTCGCTCGATTAATTTAAGAAATTTATGTGGGGAAGTAAACATAACGATTAACTAATCCAAGTTAGTAGATCGGTGAGAAGAGGGGGAGAAATACCTAGTTTTTTTTCTGTTTATTGTTGGTCCATGACCGCCTCTATGTTTCTTCTTAATTAGGTTAGAATCGTTTATACTTGTAGTTGCATTGTCTCTGTGGGATCGACCTTGACTTGCATTTACTATACTGCGATGTACCTAGTATTCTTGCTAGTAATATCGATGTTAGTGACTTACACGCGATCACCCGCGTTGATTTCCTAACAATATTTATGATGCGTAAGGTAGATGCCAGCAGAGGTAGGTAGGAGTTCAATACCTAGAAAGTAGGACAGATAGCCAAGGTCCTTGACTGAAAATTGAGAGCCAAATAACGGATAACATGATCCACAAAAGCTGAAGAGGAGCCAATAATAATAACATTGTCAACATAGATCAATAAATAAACAGAGGCAGAACCGCATTTCTAAATATAAAGAAAATTATCGTCCTTAGAGGCCACAAAACCATTCAAAATAAGAGCAGACATGAACTTTGAATACCAAGCCCGAGGTGCCTGACGCAAGACGTAGAGACTGTGTTTCAGTCGGCACATATAATCAAGACGATTAGGGTGCTGAAAATCTTGAGGCTAGTGTATGAATACCATATCAGACAAATATCCTTGAAGAAATACATTTTGAATAACAACCTTCTTAAGAGTCCACTTGTTTGTAGTAGCCAAAGATAATAAAAGATGAACATAAGTAGGTTTAACCATGAGTCTGAAGGTGTCATGAAAGTCCACAACCTCATTCTGATGAAATCCTTTAGCAACGAGGCACGTTTCATAACGCTCAATACGTCTATCAGCATGGGGTTTGATACGATATACCTATTTATTACCGATTACATTCATGCCAGAAAAATAAGAAACTAGTTCCCATGTGTCATTTTGAACCAAATCATTGATCTCATCACACATGGCATCTCACCAAACACTGTGCTTAACGGCTTCGGAGTACGAGGTGGGCTCGGTGAAAGTGGTTAAGGCAAGAAGAACTATGGATAATGGATAGAGAATATAATCGGGATGAAGGAATTTTGGTTTGAGGAATTTGTTTTAGACCTGACATTATGACGAGGAGGGGACGTAGGAGTTGGAGGAAATGACTCAGGACTGGAAGGAAATGAGGAACTTGTAGCTGCAGAGGCAATTGAACCGACTGAAGATAGAGATAGAGAAGGCGGTGTTGCTTCTGAAGGCGGTGTTGGTTCGGACACTTAAGGAGAGGAAGGAGAAGAAGGTTGGATGATAGGGAGACTAGGAGAGAGTTGCGTAGGAAGTGGGACAGTAAGGTTATGAGCAGTGACACAGGAAGGACACAAGGAATTTATAAAAGTGTGTTCATCAAGGACTGCATGATGAGAGATATATACTTTGTGGGATTGAAGGTTAATGCACTAATAGGCATTATGTGAAGGACTGTAGCCAAGGAAGATACATTCTTTTGGACAGAAATCCATTTTATGGCGGTTATAAGGACGAAGGTAAGGCGAACAAGCACACCCGAAGACGTGAAAAAAGGAGTAATCAGGAGGTGATGATGAATCATTTCATAAAGAGATTTGTTATGGAGGACTCGGGTTGGGAGATTAATGATATAAGTGGCGGAGATAAAGGCGTCTCCTCAATATTAAAGAGGGAGGTTGGATTGGGCGATAAGGGATAGATCTGTTTCAACAATATGTCTTTGGCGTCATTCCATAGCCCCCATTTGATCATGGGTGTGAGGGAAAGACACACGTTTGTCAATACCTAGAGTTACAATGTGATGTGATAAACGTTAAAGTTCACCACCTCAATCTCATTGAATGGTTTTGATTTTATGATTAAACTGACGTTCAACAATAGATTGAAAATTGCAAAAGACTTTCTTAGCATCAGATTTTAAACGAATAGGATTTAACCAAATACATTTAGAATAATCAACCAAAAAAATTATAAAGTAACGTGAACTGATCTCGCGTGCAACTCGCTTACTAGCAATAGGACTAGGTCAATCGTGGTATAGTACAGGCGAGTCAAGGTCGAATCCCACAGAGACTCATAAAAACATAGATTAATCTAGATTGAATATACAAATTGTCACGATTACGGTCTACGACCAACTATATAGTGGAAAAGTAAGAACGGTGGTAACAAAAACTTGCAAGACACTATGACGAAACCGATAAGTTGATAAGTATTAATTCTAACTATGAGTTATTAGTTATTTCCCCACATATCATGCATCAATCATCCCCGTTGATAAATTTTAGATCATTATCAGCTACGGGTGCTATCCCTATAGTCATCTACTTCGTTAATTTGACAATAGTTGTCTATGTGCGATTAACCTCCTTTGTTGGTTGTATTAATACACATTCAATAAGAACTAGGACTAGCCGGAGAACCGAAAACCTCCAAAGCAGCTATCGTTAATATGACTCGCACGTTCCTAGGATCGATTTTAGCCAAATCTGTCGATCAGACATAGCTGGCGCCGATTAATCATAACCTAGGGTTTACTAGGTATTCAGATCTAACTATAAAGACCATCGCAGATTTGAAGAACGCAACCACTATTTAATGATTTCATCTACCAATGTTTCAGATCTATACATAAGAGGGGTAAAGTTAATCTAACTACTACATAGAAGAATTAAATAAACAACTAAACCACACTAATCACAAGGAAAATAATAGATCTACATCTAGATAGCCAGAGAAGCATACCCTCAAAGACGAGTGTAGACCCTCCGTTGCTCTCTAGGCGGCGAATGCTCAGATCTGTGACTAGAACTCATAAGAAAAATAACTAAATAAAAGAAAGTTTTATTGGGTGAAACTTACAATATTTTTTGTACATTTAAATCTGAGGTCGAGGCCTCTTATTTATACTAGTCTAAACCGATTTAGATGACCTAACTTTACTCCTCGTGCAAGTAAACGCGTAAATTGAAGCTTCCAGACTGGTGCAGTTGCGGCACCGCCTCACGTAATTACGGGGGTAATTTCATCTTTTTCCACTCTTCCGACTTAACTGAAGGTTCTGGAATACCCTAGGCCCACCATCTTCATTTAGTCCGATCTAGAATCAACTCCAAACGCTGGCCCAATATTCGTATCCTGAAAATAGTCCAACAAAGCACGGAATAATATCGAATCGAGGGAAATGAATATTAAATGCAAATTATTCGACTCATGAACCCAACATATAACATTCGACTCAAATGGTTCATATAAATGGTCGGAAACTACTACTTTTAGCTTAGAATGGTGAAATGTTGATGTCGTAAGGTGTATCATTTTGAGCGTTGTTAAGGGTGAATTTATACGATTTATAACGCTATATTTTATGATAATTTCCTTCATATTTATATTAATTTGTATAAGAAACGAGTGTTTAATGGATTTATTGAGTAATTGACATTTTAAATGAGTTAATCGCAAAATAGGTTGATTTATGTGTTTTAATTGTGATATTTCGATTATTTGGACATTATTACATTTTGCGATGTTTTTGTGTGTTGTACATACGTGGTTGAGGCTCAAAAGATGATCAAAAGTCGATTAAGTTAGAGCTAATTGATGATAAAAGAGATAATGAAGGAATTGACAAGAATAAAAGAGATAAAAGATCAAAGAGATTAGAATTCGATCATGTTGGACTGGCATCCAGAATCTCCGTCCAGCAGACGGGCGTCTGCTGAAGTGAACGAGCGTCCAGGGATGGGAAGTTGATTCAGGAAGTTTGGACGCTGGAGTGGACGCTGGATGGACGGGCGGCTGGTCATGACTCGGCCCGATTCGAAGTTTCATTGAAGAGTGGACGGGCGTTCAAGGTTTCAGACGGGCGTCCGGTAGCCGACTTTGCTGAACCGACTTGGAAATCTATATATAGGCGGATGTTTCTCAACCCTAAAGACACCATACACTCATTATTCAAAACCCTAAACCTAGGGGCGGCTTTAGGCTGCGTTTTTCTTCCTTTTATTCCAGTTTTTATGCACTTTAGTTTAGATTAAAATTAGTTACCTTTTTATGCACTGTTTCTGCAAATTTGAGTTGCTGAGGATGTTCAGAGGCTAAAAACTTCATCAAACGAGTATTGTGAAGCCATCCAACAATTTTTGATTTCGTTTTCATCGATTATACTGTGAGTTTTTATTAAAGGTTGTTTCTTATTCATGTTTATTATGTTTAAATTGCTCTTATGTCGGAAGATATGCATGTGTTGATTGTTTATTGTCGATGGAAATCTTAATAAACCTTAGATCACCATGAATAAGAATAGTATTTTGAATCTATCTAACGGAAGTTGATAGGTTTAATTGCTAGATTATAAACATAAAGTTTACACCTTTGGTTAGAAAACGCGTTAATCTTGCATTGGAAGATAATAGATTACTAGATGAACTTTCTAAGGAATTAGGGTTCATATTTAGATAAGGTGAATCACAACTTAGATAAAAACCACAATATAATCGAGATAGGAAATCAATGCTTGTTGGATAGGTGGATCAATCCTCGTTTGTTCGTTACACACTTGATTTAAATCCTTAAAAACTTGAATTTGTTTAGTTAGTTTACTTTTATTTGCATCTTAGATTAGTTTAGTTAAAGGTTCGCAACCCGTATTCTTCCTAGCTTTGGACTATATCCTCTGTCTAGTTTTATTTTCAGTTCCGTTTTGCTTTATTCGCTGTTTAAATTAGTTTCGTGACATAGTTTAGGTTAGACAAAAACTAGAAATCACAATTGTTTAGTTCCCCGTAAGATCGACCCGGCATTAACCACTATTACTACGATCCTTATACTTGAGGTTAACCGGATTATTACTTGTTTGTTTTGTGTTAATAAAATCCGTGACAAGTTTTTGGCGCCGTTGCCGGGGAACCGGACGGTTGTCTAGTTTTTGTTTTTCGTTTTTCTGTTTGTTTTTGTTTTTCTTGTTTTTATTTCGTTTTAAATTCCTGTTTTTAGTTGATAATCGTTTAGTTTAAATTAGGTAATTACATAATTAGGGTTTTAGTTAGGGTTTAGGGCTTTCCCTTAGTAGTTTCCCTTGAGATTAGATCGTCTTTCTTTCTGTTTTCTGTCTTTTTGTCATACCTTCGTCTCTTTTCTGCAAATTTCTGCTTCAGTTCTAGTTTTCCCGCTACCAAACGGGCGTCTGGGATCTTGGACGCCCGTCCGCTGGAAAATTATCAATTCTGTTCTATTTTTATTCACTTAGACGAGCGTCCATAAAATTTGGACGCCCATTCAAGTATTCTGCCTTTCAGACGAGCGTTTGGACCACTAAACGCCCGTCCAGTCCAAATTCCACCCGGACGCCCGTCCAAAACCTTGGACGTCCGTCTGGTCCCTTTTTCTTCAATAATTTTGTTTCTTTTTCCTCTTTCCCTTTCTTTTCTTTAGGTTTTTAATTTTTAGTTTAGGCTTTTAATTTCTTAGTTTATAGGCTTCGTTTCGCTTGTTTTTGGTCCGGTTTATGCAAACTCGGAGTCAAAAGGGACCGTTATTATACACCCCTGACCCCGAGCGAACCGTAGTCCGGCCAAACAGACGGATTTTCCGTTCTGCGGTTCTGGCAGACAGAGCCGAGCAAGATCTTGAAGATCAACTAGCAAAGGAAATCACTGATTTTGTGATAATGGCCGTTAATAATAGACGTACGTTGGCAGACTACGCCATGCCAGGCGAAGTCAAAGTCAACCCGGCTATTGTTATTCCAGCCATTACCGCACAAACCTTTGAGCTAAAGCCAGGATTTATCCAGATGATGCAGCACGCATCAATTTTTCATGGCTATCAATCAGAGAATCCGCATACCCACTTACATACGTTCTTAGAGATATGCGGTACTACACGCATCCAAGGAGTAAGTGAGGATGCTATCAAGCTAAAACTCTTTCCATTTTCTTTGAAGGGAGAGGCTAAAGAGTGGTACACCTCTCTCCCCTCTGAATCTATCACCACCTGGGCAGAACTCGAAAAGGAGTTCTTGAGTCAATATTTTCCACCTTCAAAGACAGCCCAGTGTTTAAATGAAATATTCACTTTCTATCAGAAAGAGAGTGAATCCTTCTTCGAATGTTGGAAGAGATTCAAGTCTCTTCTTAGAAAGTGTCGCCACCATGGCTTGCCACTGGAAAGGCAAGTAAACACCTTCTTTAGTGGATTGACCGAGCTTACCAAAGGCATGGTCAATAGTTCTTCTGGTGGGGCATTTCTGAAGAAAACACCTGAAGAGGGATGGGCATTGTTTGAGGACATTGCAAAGTATAACTATGCCCCCTCTTATCAAGCAATTCAAGCACCTCCTCCTCCCAAGGTTGAGGAAGTCAATTTGCAAAGTTTGATCACCATGCTGCAGAAGCAGATGGCAACACCTCAAGTTTCAAATCCGGTAAATCAAACTTCTTCTTTTCCGCAGAACCCTCAGGTTCTGTAATGCGAAAACTGCTGTCAGACTGGCCATATGAATGGCCAATGTCAATTTAATCCCCCTGCACCTTATCAAGTGAATGCTGTTCATGATTATGGACAGTACAATCAAATCACATGTCATAATTGTGACGAGGTGGGGCACACTTCTAGATTCTGTCCTATGAACGGACAGAATGCTGAAGTGAATGCATTCTATGGCCAGAACAATCAAAGGTTCAATCAATTTCCTGGCCAGAACAATTTTCAAAACCAAGGGTTTAATCCATCTTCAACTTTTAATCCTAATTCGAATTTTAATTCGAATCAAAATTTCAATAGAAACCCTGGTTTTAACCAGAACCAGAACTCGAATTTTTCCAATCCTATTCAAAGGTTAAATCAGAATTGGCCTTCCAATTCAAATCCTGCAGTCCAAAGTCGGCCCAACCAGCCCTATGCTCAAAATTTCCAAAACTCTCAAAGCCCCTCCCAGTCTAACAATCTTGAAGCTAAGTTGGAGGAGCAAAGTAGATCAATGAAAAATCTTGAGAGACAAATTGGGCAACTGGCTGAATAGTTAGCTTCTAGACCCCCAGGGCAGCTGCCTAGTTTCACCGAGAAGAATCCAAAAGGTGGTCAAGTTGCTCAAGCTGACTTGAACAAAGGCCCATGTACTGACCTCGTGCCATCAATTCAATACGGTAAAGAAGAGGCCAGTGCGATGAACCTCAGAAGCGGTACTCAAGTTAGTGGTCCTTCCCATCAGGGAAACCACTAGCCCCTCCTGCCATTGATAAGGCAGGAGGGGAAGCTGAGCGCCTACACTCCCCTCGACTGCAAGAGAAAACTCAGGTGGCTGATCCCCTGAGAGGTGAAAAAGATGGAGACCCTCAAGTGGTTGATCCCTTGAGGACTGAAAAAGCAAGTGAAAGTCAGGAGGATGATCCCCTGACTACAAAGAAATCTGAGAAAGCTGTTCGTTGGAAGGATCTGGAAGACAAAGCTGTAAGTGCATCCTCAAAGAAAGTCTTTTCTGAGAGTGACCTTAAGAAGCTTCCATTTCCACCGAGAAAGAGCAACATTCCCTTGATTGAGGACAAAAAGTATGAAAAGGTTCTTAACCTTCTGAAAAATACTCAGGTGAATCTTTCATTATCCGAGGTCTTGGTCGAGATGCCTAAGTATACAAAATTCATCAAGGATGTTGTGTCTTCGAAAAAGAAGTTAGCAGGCATGGAGAGGCAAATTGGTGAGGATTGCTCCACGATTAATTATGAAGACTTACCAATTAAAAGAGGTGACCCTGGCAAGTTCGTACTTACAGTATTAATGGGAGGTCTAGTCTTCCCTAATTCTTTGTGTGATCTAGGTGCCTCTATAAGTCTTATGCCAATGTCTGTATGCAAACAGCTCGGTTTACAAAGCCTTCTAGAACCCACTACTATGAGTCTACAATTCGCTGATAGATCTTCTAAGAAAGCTTCAGGGATCCTGAAAGACGTTTTGGTTCAGATTGACAGATTTACCTTTCCAGTCGATTGGTATGTTTTAGATATGGAGAAAGATGAAAACGTCCCCCTGATTCTTGGAAGACCTTTCTTATCTACAGCTAGAGCCCTCATCGATTGCGATGGTGGGCAAGTGACTATCCGAGTTGGTGATCAAGAGGTGAGTTACAATGTCTTAAAGTCCATTCAAGTACCCTCTGGCCCTCCAACCGGCTTCTCCATTGATTATATGACAGATGATTTCACCGATTATATGGATAAGCAAGTCATGGCTGTAGAAGCTGAATATGAGCGATTGGTTGATAATCTAAATATTCATGGTGTGGTCAATCTAGATCAGTTAGCAGCTGATTTTGAGGAAGAGTTGTTGGAAGGAGAAGCTTTGGCAGTGGGACCATAGAGTAAACTCAGTGATATTGAGTTGAAAAGTGGAGATCTCAAGTCGAGTTTGGAAGACCCCCTGCTGATTTGGTTCTGAAGCCGTTGCCCAAACATCTAAAGTATGTGTTTTTAAGAGAAGGCGACAAGCTTCCGTTAATCATATCCGCCAAGCTGTCTCGTATAGAGGAGATGAAATTGATCAACGTCTTGAAACGTAATGAAAAAGCTTTTGGTTGGCAAGTAGGAGATATCCGAGGAATATCTCCTGACATCTGTATGCACAAGTTCAAGACGAATGAGGGTGCAAAATGTGTTAGACAACCCCAGAGGAGGCTCAACCCTCATATGCAAGAAGTCGTAAAAAAGGAAATCATCAAACTTCTGGACATGGGAATCATTTATGCCATCGCGGATAGTGAATGGGTTTCCCCGACTCAAGTAGTTCCCAAGAAAGGTGGAATTACGATTGAGAAGAATGAGAAGGGAGAGGAAATAGCATTGAGACTTGTCACAGGTTACAGAGTCTGCATCGA
Organism: Gentiana dahurica var. dahurica; assembly: GCA_024500145.1. Classification (NCBI taxonomy): domain Eukaryota; kingdom Viridiplantae; phylum Streptophyta; class Magnoliopsida; order Gentianales; family Gentianaceae; genus Gentiana; species Gentiana dahurica. The sequence continues at coordinate 63,229,769 of CM044903.1, forward strand.
TTATCGAAAGCTCAATGAGGTAACCATGAAAGATCACTTTCCCCTTCCATTCATTGACCAGATGCTTGAGCGTCTGGCGGGACACGCATTCTACTGTTTCCTAGATGGCTATTCAGGATACTTCCAAATACCCATAGATCCAGCTGACCAAGAAAAGACCACTTTCACCTGCCCATATGGTACATTCGCTTACAGGCGAATGCCATTTGGTCTCTGCAATGCCCCAGCTACATTTCAGAGATGTATGCTGGCTATCTTTGACGGTCTTGTAGAAAAGTGTATGGAGATTTTTATGGACGATTTTTCGGTTTTTGGTCAGTCTTTTGATGATTGCCTTGACAATCTTGATCAAGTGTTATCCAGATGTGTGGAAAAGAACTTAGTACTCAATTGGGAAAAATGCCATTTTATGGTAGATGAGGGAATAGTTCTGGGCCACAAAATCTCCGCCAAAGGTATAGAAGTTGACAGGGCAAAAGTAGAAGCTATCGAGAAGATGAGCTATCCCAAGAATGTGCGTGAAGTTAGAAGCTTTCTTGGACATGTCGGTTTTTACAGAAGATTCATTCAAGACTTCTCCAAGATAGCCAAGCCCCTGTCTACTTTACTGAAGGAAGACGTTGAGTTCAATTTTGATGAGAGCTGCAAGCAAGCGTTTGAGGAGCTTAAGGATCGTTTAATATCTGCTCCAATTCTTATATCGCCTGACTGGAATCTACCTTTTGAGCTTATGTGCGACGCATCGAACTATGCGGTTGGTGCTGTTCTAGGACAAAAGATCAAAGGGAAATTCCAGCCTATCTATTACGCCAGTCACACATTGAACCCCTCTCAAGTTAACTATACTACTACTGAAAAGGAACTACTGGCCGTAGTCTTTGCAATGGACAAGTTTCGTAGTTACTTGTTAGGAGCTCAAGTGATCGTGTGGACTGATCACGCTGCTTTGCGGTACCTGATGACTAAGAAAGAGGCTAAACCGTGCCTACTGCGTTGGATACTGACCCTACAAGAGTTTGACGTTCAAATTAAGGACAAAAAGGGCAGTGAAAACGTAGTAGCGGATCATGTTTCTAGAATGTTGAGTGAGGAAAAGGATGATCCGGATGATATAGATCTTTACTTTCCTCTAGAGAACATTATGCTAATAGACGGTTGTCCTCCTGATGTTCCATGGTATTCTTCCATTGTAAATTACCTTCATGCCCGATATCTCGATCCGGAAATGTCTTATCAGGAGAAGAAAAAGTTCTTCTCTGATTTGAAATCTTTCGTTTGGGATGAACCTTATCTTTTTAAGATCTGTAAAGATGGTTTGCTTAGAAGATGTGTTCCTGAATCTGAGCAACGGGATATTATTGAGCAATGCCACAGTGGACCCACTTGAGGTCACTTTGGTCCGTGGAAAACCGTTGCTAAGATCTTCCAATCTGGTTTCTATTGGCCTACGATCTTTAAGGACACAGAAGCTTTATGTAAAGCTTGTGATAGATGCCAACGAACCGGTACTCTGACGAGGCGTTTTGACATGCCTTTGAAACCCATCCTAGAATGCGAGGTCTTTGATGTATGGGGTATCGATTTTATGGGACCATTCCCATCATCTTGCGGTAACAAATACATCTTAGTCTGCGTAAACTACGTGTCTAAATGGGTGGAGGCTCAAGCCACTCCTCACAATGATCATAAGACGGTCATGAAATTCTTAAAGAAGAACATCTTTGTGAGGTTTGGATGTCCACGTGCCTTGATCAGTGATGAAGGGACGCATTTCTGCAACCGACCTCTGGAGAAAGTGCTTGAAAATTATGGTGTTTGTCACAAAACTGGCACACCATACCATCCGATGACTAGTGGTCAGGTTGAAAGGAGCAACCAAAGTATCAAGAAAATCCTGGAGAAGACGGTAAACATTCATAGGAAAGACTGGAGTTTGAAATTGGATGATGTACTTTGGGCTTATAGGACCGCCTATAAGACTCCTATGGGTACATCTCCATATCAAATGGTTTATGGAAAACCATGTCATCTGCCTGTCGAGTTAGAGCATAGAGCTTATTGGGCTACAAAGTTTCTGAACTTTGATTCCCAATCTTGTGGAAAACATCGACTGCAGCAGTTACATGAGTTAGACGAATTCAGACTCCAGGCCTATGAAAGTGCCAGGATTAGTAAAGATAAGATGAAGCTACTCCACGATGCTAAGATTAAGAAGAGAGAATTTCAAGTCGGCGAACAAGTTCTTCTATACAATTCTAGGTTACATTTGTTTCCTGGAAAGTTGAGAACACGTTGGTCCGGTCCCTTCGAGATTCTCCAAATCATTCCTGGAGGCGTTCTAGAACTTCACGGTTATAGCGGTAAACCGTTTCAAGTGAACGGTCAGAGGTGCAAGCACTACATTGGTGAACCTAAAGAAAAGCCTTTGATTGTTCGTTGCCTCGATATCCTCGGGTGTGGTGCTACGCAAGTCGATGAATTTGACGTGTTTTCACCCGACCTATTTTCAGAGGATGACGGTAATAGTCAAACTGAAGAAGTTCTAGCTGGTAGTTGGGATATGGAAGAGTATTGGAAAGAGCGTCAACTGAAACGTCATCAGAAGAATCCGAAGAGGAAGAAGTCAACCATGGGGAAGTTTAAACGTATTTGGAAAGCCATCACGGATTTAACCCCATGTGTTAAGTGTTGTTTCTGCAGCCACACTACTGATCAGAGCTTACACGAGGTAGTGGCTGGCAGAAAAGTCAAATGGCCTGATCCAGGCTGAGCTTTAAACGGTGTCGAGCTAACGACATTAACCAAAAGCGCCACTAGGGGGCAACCTAGATATCATTCTTTTAGTTATTCTTGTTTTATGCTTTAGTATTTAAGTTTAGTTTATTAAGTTTTAGCCTTACTAAGTTTTTGTTTTATCTGTCAGTTAGTTGTGCTTTCTAGATATGGATTTCGGTGTTCAGCCAGAGGAGTTACCTTTCCTTAGGAAGATCCCACTAATCACTGTAGATGACGGACCGAGAGGAACCATCGTTTTGCACGTAGACTTTGACATTAGTACCCGCGTCAAGACTGTCACCTTTGTTCTTATCGTTCCCCGCTGTTCGGGAGGTGGAGACTTTACTACTGAGGAGTTACAGGCAGCTCTAGGACGTCCATACACAATCCTGAATGATCCGATGCTGACAGATTTAGCGCTAGTGCTGCAAGCTGAACATTTTCGAGGTGTTGAGGTAGCTGGTGAGGATTGGGGTTTGCAAGATGAATATGACTTTCCTCCGGCAATTGACATGCTCCGCCGTCTTATCCGAGTTGTGGATTGGTCGGAAATTTACGAGGACTAGCGGTGTTAGGTTGTTTCGTCGAGCAAACGACGTAAAACAAAAGCGCTTGGTGGGAGGCAACCCACTGTTCTCTATTTGTTTTTATTTATTTTCAAGTAATTTTATGTACTTCGTTTGATTTTTATTTGTATTTTTTTTTGAAGTTTTATTTAAGTTTAACAAGAGATGCAATTTTGAATTTGAGTTGTATGGAAATTTTATAATTTTTGCACTTTTCCTGCTTGGACGCCCGTCCAGAAGTCTGGACGCCCGTACGCCTTGACCAATTTTTGGACGAGCGTCCACTAATCCTGGACGCCCGTCTGCTTTATTCCCTCCAATCCTGTACGTGATTTAAACTCTTGGACGAGCGTCTAATAAACTGGACGCCCGTCCAGTTCATCTATTTCCCAGTGGACGCCCGTCCACTGAGTTGGACGAGCGTCCAACCTCTGTCTATATATACCCCCTCCTTCGATGAACTTTCATTTTTCAGATTTTCAAACGCGAAAAACCGACTTTTCCCCTCCTTTTGCCCTAAAATCTTCAATTCTAAACCATTTTGGGCGATTCCAAGTGCTATAGACCGCTCTTGACACCCTCTCTTCGATTTTCATAACCAAATTCCCCAACACGCCATCTTTTTGGAGAATCAGGCCCCCTTGCAGTCTGACTTTTTTTGGAAAAAAATCGATTTTGGAGGCCATATTTGTGTTGTTTGGACTCGTTTTCATCTCGATCAACATCTACTCACCCTACTTGGTAAGTTAGTAACAACTTTTCTAGATTTTATTCACGTTTTTGCGAGTTCGATCTTTGGGTCGGCTCGTTCACTTGAATATTACCTTAATTCGTTTTTTTTTTCTGGTTTTGTGTTTCTTTCTGCTCTGTTATGGTGATATGGTGTTGTGATGGGTGATGAATGGGTTGTTTGGTGATGATTATGGTTGTGGTTGTGGTTTGGTTGGTTTGAAATCCCGCGTTGGTTGTTAAACGGGTATCTTGTTGCAAATTGGGTTGAATAATGGTTCATAAGAAGGCAGTGGTGAAGCGACATGGTAAGGAAGTGGCCCGGGAGGCCGGGAAGAAGCGTAAAGAGATTGATCCTACCTTAGTTGATCCTAACCGGGGTGTTAGTATTCGAGAGCAGCCCCCTAGAGCCACCCAAACTAGGGCAACCTTAAGAGATGAACCAACCTCGGATTCTGAGACGGATGAGGATGTGGCATTGGCACGGATGCATAGGGTTCCCCGAGGTGGAGAATCATCTAGGGCTGAGGAGACTGTAGAAGCTACCCGGGAAGAGGAACCGGTTGCATCTAGGGCTACCCAACCTAGAAAGAAAGCTAAAACCGTCGCTCCATGCCATTGCCTCGTAGATTCGTGAACCCTAGAGCCCATGATGTGTATACTAAACATTATTTCTCGAGGACAATGTTGATTGAGAGGGCCACTTTGGAGGCAAAGGTCGATCCGGATTTCGTTAAGTTGCTTAAGGATAGGAAATGGGAAGCCTTGATGACAATCCCGACTACCCCGGTAAATGGCTCCCTAGTTTTGGAATTTTACGCTAATTGTTCAGAAACCGACTTGGGGACGAAGGTAGTTGTGGTCCGAGGGGTGGAAGTTCCGTTTTCGCCGGAGGTGATTAATAAGAAGTATGGATTGGCAGCTTTTGAGGGTCGAGATTATAAGGAGGAGATTGTACATAGACAGAGTTTGGGGCAGGATCCTTTGGAGGAGTTGCGGTTAAGAGTTTGCCCGGATGTCGCGTGGACGTTGAGGCCGGGTGGAGACTGGAAGGAGTTGGTTACCACGACCTGGACGGAGGACTGGAAAGTCCAGTGTCGATTCATTCAGAATCGGTTGTTGCCTAAGAACAACTTGACACATTTTCATATTGGTGACCTAGGTATAATGTATGCGTTGACGTTTGGCCTCAATGTGGATGTGGGACAAGCTTTGTATGACGAGATATCTATTAACCAGAAGGTTTACACGCGGTGCTTGATCATCCCTCACCTAATCCACAGTTTGTGTATCGATGCCGGTGTGCCTGAGTTTGGAGCCGATCATAAGCCGAAGAACCCGAGGCCTTTACAGAGGGAAAAGGGTAAGTCTTTGGGACAGTCTGAGACGGAGGCACCGCAGGAGCCTGGTTCTTCGTCGGCACCACCTCGTGCTTCCTCCCTTCCTATTTTATCTCCTGCAGTCAGGATGCGGTTAAGCATGGCCAACAGTTTACGGGAATGGATGGGTGATATTCGGGATACGCAGAACAACATTTTGTCGATTCTTCAATGTATCTGCGAGGACCGGCAGCCGAGGGACGTGAGAATCTTCACACCAAGCCTGAGGGAGTATGTTTTCCACGATGACATCGAGCGAGCGATTGACGATGTGCTTCGAGTTGAGGAGGAAGATTTTGAGGATGAGGACGAGGAGGCACCGACTGCTACTGCCGCTGCTACTACACAGCCGGGACCTTCATCGACTACTTCTACGGCTTGTGTACCTCCCACTGATGATTCTGCGGCGCCGAGCCAACCGTGATCTTATTTGTTTGATTCTAGATTTTGTGGTTTTGTATTATTGACATTTTTACTTATATGATTCGTTGTAATTTTGATACTGCTACTATTTATTCTTTCCGATGGATCATGTAAGCCATAAGGCATCCGTACTTTTAGTTCTACTTTGTTTCAACTTTTGGTTGTATTGGATACTTTATCTCTTGTTAATACTTGATTTTGCTATCTCTTTTCATTTTGGTATAATTCCCCGTTTTCCCCGAGATATTTCCGTGTTTGTCAAGTCGTGCAGGTATCTTTTTAGCGGTTTTGTCAAGCTACATTGTACGGTTACGAGTTCTAAGTGTCACTATATAGGCTCCGGCCTGACCGACATTCGAGTACCGCTTGAAATCAGCTAAGTGTTTTTCCTTTTCGTTCATTTTGCACAACATGAGGACATGTTGATCTTTAAGTGTGGGGAGGGGAATGTTCGATATGTATCTATACATTTGCTTAATTCGTAATGTTTCTATGCAACATGAGCTAAAATTTTCGAAATTTTTTCGACATTTTTGTTTTTGTTTTGTCCCGAGTAAGCAATGCATATTCGGTGTTCGTTATTTTTATAGTCATTTAAGCGATATATCATATGTTTGATAAGTTAGTTGTTTCACCCGAGATCTATTCTTCACGAGCCATAGTAAATGATGAGCTAGTTTATAAAGTTATACCCCTTTTGATTAGTGATTTTTGATTATCTTATAAGTCTTGTGCTTAGTGCTACGTACATATCTTGAGATTTATGATAGTTTGTATTTAGATCCGAAGTATGTTATACTGTGAATATCTGGGTTTGAATGTGATAAGTAACACGTAACTTAATGTCAAATGAAAAAGTTGAATTAAATGAATTACTTGGGTGTGTCGAAAGCTAGTCGATGATTTGAGTGCGATAGGGTGTACCACGTATGTCCTATACCACTATGATGACTAAAAGCTCACGACAGTCAGGAAAAGCTGCCTTATGATTGGAGTAAGGTAGGGTATATCACGAATATCCTATTCTGCTATGACAGGGCAACAGCTCATTCTGATGTGTGTTTAAAGTGAAGTAGTTAAATCAACTTATAAATAATTGGTATGAAATGAATGAGAGACTAAGTTATCGTCTATCTTATCCCCAGTAGAAACTGACAGATATGCTGTAGGGATTATCCTCTGAGTATTTCAGAAAGGCCCTAGATATGCTCTATCATCCTTTTCGGGATATGCCACGTTTGTAGGGTGCAACTCATGAGTGTCATTTATCGCTAGTCTACGATGGGGTATTAGCTAGTTTTGCTTTGAGTTTCTCAAGTTTGGATTCAGTGGAAGTTTTCTATGGCTTTGCACACACACACTGGTGAACTTCTGATTTATTGGATATGTGTTATATATGTCTAGATGTCTATCTTTTCTCGAGCCTTTATTCTGTCTTGTTTTGCTCGGGACGAGCAAAAGCTAAGTGTGGGGGAGTTGTTAAGGGTGAATTTATACGATTTATAACGCTATATTTTATGATAATTTCCTTCATATTTATATTAATTTGTATAAGAAACGAGTGTTTAATGGATTTATTGAGTAAATGACATTTTAAATGAGTTAATCGCAAAATAGGTTGATTTATGTGTTTTAATTGTGATTTTTCGATTATTTGGACATTATTACATTTTGCGATGTTTTTGTGTGTTGTAGATACGTGGTTGAGGCTCAAAAGATGATCAAAAGTCGATTAAGTTAGAGCTAATTGATGATAAAAGAGATAATGAAGGAATTGACAAGAATAAAAGAGATAAAGATCAAAGAGATTAGAATTCGATCATGTTGGACTGGCGTCCAGAATCTCCGTCCAGCAGACGGGCGTCTGCTGAAGTGAACGAGCGTCCAGGGATGGGAAGTTGATTCAGGAAGTTTGGACGCTGGAGTGGACGCTGGATGGATGGGCGGCTGGTCATGACTCGGCCCGATTCAAGTTTCATTGAAGAGTGGACGGGCGTTCAAGGTTTCCAGACGGGCGTCCGGTAGCCGACTTTCTGAACCGACTTGGAAATCTATATATAGGCGGCTGTTTCTCAACCCTAAAGACACCATACACTCATTATTCAAAACCCTAAACCTAGGGGCGGCTTTAGGCTGCGTTTTTCTTCCTTTTTATTCCAGTTTTTATGCACTTTAGTTTAGATTAAAATTAGTTACTTTTTATGCACTGTTTCTGCAAATTTGAGTTGCTGAGGATGTTCAGAGGCTAAAAATTTCATCAAACGAGTATTGTGAAGCCATCCAACAATTGTTGATTTCGTTTTCATCGATTATACTGTGAGTTTTTATTAAAGGTTGTTTCTTATTCATGTTTATTATGTTTAAATTGCTCTTATGTCGGAAGATATGCATGTGTTGATTGTTTATTGTCGATGGAAATCTTAATAAACCTTAGATCACCATGAATAAGAATAGTATTTTGAATCTATCTAACGGAAGTTAATAGGTTTAATTGCTAGATTATAAACATAAAGTTTACACCTTTGGTTAGAAAACGCGTTAATCTTGCATTGGAAGATAATAGATTAATAGATGAACTTTCTAAGGAATTAGGGTTCATATTTAGATAAGGTGAATCACAACTTAGATAAAAACCACAATATAATCGAGATAGGAAATCAATGCTTGTTGGATAGGTGGATCAATCCTCGTTTGTTCGTTACACACTTGATTTAAATCCTTAAAAACTTGAATTTGTTTAGTTAGTTTACTTTTATTTGCATCTTAGATTAGTTTAGTTAAAGGTTCGCAACCCGTATTCTTCCTAGCTTTGGACTATATCCTCTGTCTAGTTTTATTTTCAGTTCCATTTTGCTTTATTCGCTGTTAAAATTAGTTTCGTGACATAGTTTAGGTTAGACAAAAACTAGAAATCACAATTGTTTAGTTCCCCGTAAGATCGACCCGGCATTAACCACTATTACTACGATCCTTATACTTGAGGTTAACCGGATTATTACTTGTTTGTTTTGTGTTAATAAAATCCGTGACAAGCGTAATCAGGAACCATAAATCTAGGGTTCAATGCATGAACCCTATACCAGAACAACGCTAATCTTTATGTGTAGAAGAAGTAAAATTTCACACAAGCATGGTGATGACTCTTTGCTGAATGACACACAGCACAAACGGTGGCTGATGATTTATTGGACACAGAAACATTAAATATACTTAAGAATTGAGCTATGGATTGCTGAGAACAGTGACAATGACGTTGATGATAGAGGGAGGGTGAATCACGGGTGAAGAAGGGCATTCGCAGTGGGACGATTGAACAAGCTGGAAAAATGACAAAAACCGTCTTTCAGATGGCCTTTATGATGGATGTGGCCCGAGTAGTCCTTCACAATAAAGTAAGTGTCATAAAATTCAAAATAAACTGAATTGTTTGAAGCAAACCGCTGAATAGAAAGAAGATTTGTATGTAGGGAGGGGAAACAGGTACATGTGAAAGAAGATAAGAACTAGTAGAGGTGGAAATACGGGAAGTATAGATATGAGAGATATGAAAACATGTACCATCACCAATGCATAAATGATCGGGGCCATTATAAGGTTCAGACTGCAAGTTGAGATTCCGTAAATTGTTCGTCATTTGATGAGCGGCTCTAGTATCTGGGACCCATTCATGAGAAGGTGGCAAAGTAGGGTATGGTTGGGTCTGATATGCTTGGGGAGGAGGTTGTAGAGGTGGTCTTAGGGGGTGAAGGGGCATCATCATAGCGGTAGTAGCAGTTTTGGGCCAAATGTCCTTTCTTGGCACAAATTTGATAGACAACCGGAGGACCTGTCGAAGAAGAAGATGTCCGGCCAGAACCACGACCAAGAAAAATTATTTGAACTCCACAGACTCGGTTCTGTCCGGATTGTCTATGACTGCGCTCATGATATGAACTCAGCGGGGAAATGCGGGTACTCAGGTTGGCCGATGGGTTTGTCGGAGAAGCTGCAAAAGACAATGGATGGGGCACATGAGCATGGGGTTGGATGCGTTTGTCAGCCATGAGTAACAACAAGTTTGCTTCTTCGAGAGAGAAAGAGTCACAGGCTGAGATCATCGTGACCAAAGAGTCATATTCAGGGCCGAGGCCAGCTATGAGGTAGGCCACGATGTCATCGGTTGAAAGAAGGTGGCCAACCATGGAGAGTTCACCAGTAAGACTTTTGATAGTTACATATGATTCGTTGGCTAATTGAGTACCTTTTAGAGTAGAGGCGAGTTGTGTAAGAATTTGAATTATCTTAGCCCGGGATCATGATGCGAAACAAGTTTTGATGGCCGACCATATTTCGGTAGATGTAGTTTCATGGTAGACCTGCATTAGAACGTCTTCAAAAATCAAGGAGGTGAGAGTTCTTAAGATTAAATTATCTTTTTATACCCATGCATTGTAGGCTGGATAGGCCACGGTTTCACCTTTGTCATAAACAATGGTAGCCAGCGATGCTTTGGTGATTACATTTACGCATCCAATAACACCCTAGCCACGGACATACGGTAGGAGCTGAGCAAGCAATACATGATAACTTTGGCGGTTTAATTTTGTGATGAAAGGGAGGAAGTGAAGGAGAGGCCTTGGCCGAAGAACAAAGGCCATCCGAAGTTGCAGAAGAAGAAGAGTCGTCCATAATGGTGCCGACTTAAGGGTTTTTTTTGTTAAACGAAGAATAGGGGAGCTTGGGGAGATGTGCGGATGAGATCAATAAATGGCTTTGGTACCATATTAACGATAAATAATATTCCACATATTCATTAAATAGACCAACAATTTAATTTATTCTCGAGTTTCCACAATAAAAATTCATTCGCGTGTTAGTAGCCAACCCGGGCACCATGGACCTATAACCAATAGCTACAATAAATTGAAAAAAATATTCATCGAACAAAACATATCTATTCAACTTCTTAATTCCGGAATTACGCCACCATAAATCTGAAATTGAACTGTATCGTTTATAGATTTAACTTATTCTTCGTATGTCGAGTCAATAAGTGTCCATTGATATAATAATTACATTCAGACTAACTGTTGGTCCCTTGAAAAGGCTTTTGTTAAGTTTAGAGGGGGGATGAATAAACTTAACACTTAAAACTTTTTGGAGTTAACAAACTCAGCAACTTCAGCAGCCTGCTGATACCTCAGTAGTCTACTGACACTTCAGTAGCCTGCTGATACACAGTAGTCTACTGATAGTTGAGTTTACTGAATTTGTGCAGCGGAATTATATCAAAAATAATGCCTTGTTACTTGTTAAATATGATACCAAGTATTGGATACTCAGTAGTGTATGTGTGTGAGTTCAGTTGCTAGATTCAGTAGGGTGATGTGGTTGATAAACTAAATGCAGAATATAAATGCAGAAAGTAAGTAGGCAGATTTTATAGTGGTTCCAGGTGGTGTAATACTGTCAGTCCACTCTTCTCATGTGATGTTGGAGGTAATTCAATAGAGAGATTCTTGAGATAGCTGTTACAAAAATCCCTATGATGTTTGTCCTTCACCAATCACTATGGCTTCACAAACTGAAAACCAGGAACAGGTAGGATTGCTGCTCCAAAGTCTTTCACTGGTCCTTGAAGGGTAGGATTACCTCTTCACCAGCTCCACCACAAACAACAGTCTTTTACACAGATGTGCTTCACTGCCTTCAACAGATTTCTTGTAAAAGAAAGATTGAATCAAATGAATGATTCAGTTGCAGCAACTTGATCAGGATGATATGATCAGTAGCTTGCAGTCTTCAAGTGTGTAAACTTGATGTAGCTTGAATGCTGATTACACTTGAAGAATTTATCTGGATCAGTAGCTTTAAGCTCAGTAGGGTTCAGCTGGGTGTTTTTCTTGATCAGAAATTAAAGCTCAGGACTATATGTATTTTTCTCTTAATGTTCATCATCTGTATCTGAATTAGGAGCCCTCTATTTATAGGTATAAGTCCTTGTGACTGTATTTGAAATTCAAATGTAGCCGTTCCAGATTTTGTCCCATTTGACTTGCTTTCTGTCACTGTTCATAGTACTGACACAGTCAGACTGCTTTTTGACAGAATGCAGTCTGTCCATCCATTGACTTGAATTCATCGGATGAAGTCCTGAATCATCCCAACGTCCCTTTAATCTCAACCATTGATTTGTTTGGTAAAGTCAGAGGTTGTTAGCTGTCCTTATCCATGTTTTCTTCCAATGTAACCTTGAATAAAACGAGGTATATGTATCAGTAGGTTTATGAGTCTGCTGAGATACATATCAGTCAGCTGAACCATATTTAGCTAACTGTCTTTTATCTAACTTTTATTTATGAAGTTAGATTACACCTTTTTGCATATAACTAAGTTCCAATCATCATCCAACTTATGGAACTCAGACCTTGTACACAAGGTATATGTAATCAGTTTAGGTCATCACAGACTTCCATAAATTCTGATTCCATATCCTTGACTTTGATTACTAAGTTTGATCCCTTAGCCTTCATTAATGAGTTTGAACCCTGTTTGTCTTCAGCAGGTTCCTGATAAGTCTACTGACCTAGCTACCCTACTGACCTAGACCAGTCTGCTGACATAAGTCAGCTGACCTTTATAGTGCTTGTATGATCAAACCTATACAAAGATCAAACTCTAATAAACCTATACATTTGATCTTGACATCTTTTTGCCTTTGCTCTATAACAGTTAGTCTGGCACTCATCACTAAAACTTAAAAATAAGTCCAACAATTTCCCTCTTTTTGGTGATGATGCCACTACCCTCACCTAACAGCAAAGCAAAAAGATTAAAACAAAAAAGAACAAATTTCAGTCATTTCTCATTAAAATCAATTGTTCACAGTTATTACAGTCTAGATGCAGCAAAGATAAAATAGATTGAGTATGCTGATCTACTGTCTTCTTTCTCTATCTTGTCTAGCCTTCTTCACTTGCTCTTGGTAGGCTCTTATCTCTTCTATCATGTCTCTCATCCATTCATTCTCAATCAGAGTGAAGTCAATATAAGGATTCACTTTTTTCCACCACTTCCATGCTTCAGGTAGGATGAGATTGATTTGATTGACTCTGAAACCTAATTTCATGTAAAGTTACTTGAATTCATCAAGTGAGTCCTTTGGTTTTGTGATATGTAAACTTCTTTCACCTCTACCACTTCTTCCACCTCTTCCACCTCTGTAACTTGCCCTCAAGGCTTTAACTCTTGCTTCCCAAAACTTTAGGCCCAAAAATGAGTTCAAACCTTCATGAAATCCCTTGTCATGATAGGGTTTCCTTCTGTTGTAGTACTCATTCTTGTATTGTTTAAGGAGATCATTAGTAAGTGGAAGTCTGCCAGGTGCAGGTTCCCTGAATGCATTAGTATCATTCTCCCATTTTTTCTTAGCAAAAATCCTTGCAACCTATTTTGCTACGCTTTTTGTCCCTCTTCCCCCTTAGTGACATCATCAACAAACCGGGACAGTAGGCCATGAACATTCTCCTGTGTGATAATCAGATTACTCAGTTGTCCCTCCATAATTTCAGTTCTTGTATCAACTGCAGTAATCCTTGATTGCAAAGTCTGCTCCAGGAGATTGATCCTCTCAGTAATCTTAGGATCCAATCCAGCAGGTTGAGATGTTCCAGCAGCCTCAGCAGGCTTAGGTGCCTCAGCAAGTTTATCAAGTTTCTGGTGGATGGATTCAAGTTGATCTTTCAGAAACTTCTCCTTCATTGTATTTGCTTGCTTAATTCCTCTCACTTCCAGGGTAAGGTCTGCAAGAGCATACTGATTTTAGGTAATATTAGAGGCAACTGTTTCTGTAGTCCTCCCTCTATTTTCCACCAAATTGATCAAATCTTAAAATCTCTGCTCTTGTATGTCAAGTTGAGTTCTTATATTTGCAATGTCATTTCTCACTGTCCTCAACTCTTTCATGACATGTGCTGGTACACCACCAACCATTCCTCCATCAGCTCCATTAGCATGCTCTTCTACATTGTATTGTGGCCTATGTCTGCTGATAACCACTGCAAAACTCATATCCAGTCCAGCAGGGTTTGGTCCTTGATACTCCTCCAGAATAGGATCAAGAGCTGGTTCTTCAGGAATTGGAACAAATGCCTGTTGAGGTTCAACATCAACATTTTCTTCTTTAGGCATTTGAAACTCCTCATCACTGTAGTCATAATCCAGCAACTGCTCTTGCTCATCAATATCAGCAGCCTGCTGACCATCTTTCCCTACAGTGGTCTTCTTTCCAACAGGCTCCACTACAGCAGCCTCTACAACAACAGCATGGGTTTCCTCCAAACCCAAAGTTTGTTCCAACCTTTGTCCAGGTGCTGTTTGAGACTCAGCAACCTGTACCTCCTGTTCCAACCTGTGTGCAGGTGCTGTTTGATCCTCAGCAACCTGTGCCTCCTCAACAATCAGTGGTGATCCTTCATAACCCACCACCACATCTAATCTTTGTGCAATCACTGTCTGATCCTCAGTGATTAACACCCTCTATACAAGGATTGCAGGGAATTCAGCTCTGTTTTCTTCTTGAAATCCTTCAGCAAGGGCAATCCTTCTCACAGTATTGGCAGATTTGAATAATGTGCCCTCAGTTTCAATCCAGTCCTGATATTGAATTGAATCCATAGAACTGACACTTGATTCATCATGATCAGTAGCCCTCTCATCATTTGAATCCACAGTCTGCTGATCATCAACATGCTCAGCAAGTTCTTCAACAAATAAGGGATCTATCTCACCAACCATTCTGTTTGCACCAATGGTTATCCCCTCATTGATTTGTGCCTCAATATCATCCACGGTGAGATGTTCCACAACCTCATCCATCTGTCCAGTTTGCTGTTCCTCTGTGGATTGACCAGCATCATTAGACTGCTCTACCCTTGGTTCAGTAATCATGGCAGTTCCACTGGTTCCTCCTGGACCAGAGGGATGATTGTCATCAGAATCAGATGATGAAGAGTCATCATTATCACCTCTTGGATCCCTGAACTTGATACCCTCTTCTTTCTGTTGTTCATCAAACAGATCCATCAGCCTTTATTGCAGTAAGGTGGTATCAATCAGATCCAGCAAATTCTCCACTCCCAATTTTTCAAAAGCCCATTCTTCAAAGTCTGTCATTGGTTCTGCAGCTGGCTTTTCTCTCTTATAATATCCAAATTTCCATTGGAAATAATCAGCCACCAGCAGGAGCTTTGGATCAACATACCCTTATTTCTTCTTTTTCTTATGTCTTTCAAAGGGCAAGAAGGAACCTCTGGGAGCTGTTCCAGTACATTGTTGACCTCCAAAGGTCTCTACAAGTAGATTCAAAGTTTCTTCTACAGATGCTTCTGGGTCAGTAGGTTTCTCAGGTTGGATATTAGTCCCTACTACCTCCATCTGTATAACACTTGGTTCCCCCTGACTTATATGCTCATCAGCAGGGTTAGCAGACTGCTCTTCCCCCTGAACTATTGCTGGAATTGCAGGGTCTTGTACAAGTGTTTCCACTTCCACAACAGTTGTAGACTCAGTGGTTTGCTGTGGTTCTTCTTCAAGTTGCTCAACAACAACTTGTGCAGTTTTAGTAGGCTCAGCAGCCTCTTCTGGTGAGGATTCAAAATTTTTTACAGCAGGCACAGGGTCAGTAGTCTGCTGTGATTTCCAGCAGGTTGCTCAATAACAACCTCTGCAACCTTATTAGGCTTTATAATGGTTAAGGGCTCAGCCTCAATAGCCTCTCATTGTACTTCCATTTCTTCTTCTACTGCTTCTTCTTGTTGTTGTTGTTCTCTCTGACTTTCCAAAATTTTCAATTGTTTACCTTTGCCATACTTCTTCTTGGAAATCTCTTTCATTCTTTTGGAAAGTGGTTCATCATCATCAACTCCAGTAGACTTCCTCTTTCTACTGGTTTCCTTTTGTTGCTCTCTCAGAATTTCAGCAACAGTCTTCTTAGCAACTACAACAGGGTCAGTAACCTCAATTTCAGCTGGACCCACAGCAGACTCAGTAGTCTGTGCTGTTTGCTTCTTTATCTTCTTAGGCTTTAACATCTCTATTATTTTCTTAGTATCAGTAGCCTTTCTCTTCTCAGTAACCTTCTTTGGTGCAGCAGGCTTGACTACTTTTTGAACCTGCTCACCACCAGCATCACCATCATCTCCACCATCATTACTCTCAGCAGCCTCAGCAACATCTTCATCATCATCATCCAGACCAGGGATAGGATAGTTAATTTCTTTCTTGTATCTGGATTGGTTTATCTTCTCAGGTGCAACGTCAGGAATTTCCAAATGATTCAGCAGGGCTTGAACCATTAATCTTAAGGGTAAGGCTTTGGATTTCCTTTTTCCTTCTTTCTCTTCCTTGGCAACCTTCTTCATGTAATGAATGAAATATCCAGCCCAATCAAACTTCATACTTCTGCAAATAATCATCAAAAGTTCTATTTTGGGTCCTGATAGAGTATCCATGCTTCCAATGAGGCCTAAGATATTCTTAGCAATGATTTTGCTCAGCATATTGTATTCATAACCAATATGTTTCACATTGATGCCTAGAGTTGATTTGATGGTTTCATTGGTTTTGATTTTGTCAATAAAATCAATCCTTGACAATCCCATTTCCTTAGGATTCACAGGAGCATCTATTACTTCTGCAAAACCAAACACTTCCCTCAGTAGGTTTGAGGAAACTTCAATCTCCTGTGCATTTACAGTGGTGGTAAATGCTTCTCTTACTACAATGTTTCTCCAGAAACTGACAACATTTGTATAAGAGATTGTTTCCAATCTTATATTCAGTACGTTCTCCAAGCCTTCATATCTCCTTATTCTTTGACCAAGGTTGATTGCTAGTTCAGTTTGATTAGCATCAACAACAAAACCTCTAACTCTTTGGCTTGTTTCAATTTGAACATCATCCTTTTCCGCCATTATTAAAAGAAAAAGATGAAGAAGATAGCCTGTAAATCTATGTTCACACTGTGTAAATACAGAGAAAATCAATCTGAGATTTTTGTAGTAGCCACTGTGTAATAATCTCTGTATATATAGGAAAATGCAGTTGAAACTGTCAGAGCACGTACTGTGCATTTAACCATGATTAATCTGAGTGAATGCTAATCTTGACACGTGGCCCATTACTTCTCCATAACGTTTGTAACCGTTAGATCGTGTTAACTGTGGTTATAAAGGGGGGAATAAATATCCCGCCAATCTGCTTTTTGACTTTAGTAAGTTTGACTGAGTAACGTTCCTTCAGCAGCCTTGTCATCAGCAGACTTGGCTCAGCAGTCTGCTGACAAAATGTCTCAGCATCCTGCTGATAGAGTCACTCTGCTGATGCTTAAATACTTTTGTATTGTTCAATTGATAATACAAGATGAAGTTTAATACCAATGACTGATCTATCAAGCGAGCTCACCCAACATGACAAAGACCAATCCCCTTGGCAACCTCATTTGCTCAATTGTCCAACCATAAGAACATGGAATTGGTGATACCGATGACTAATCTGCTAAGTGAGCTCACCCAACATAGCAAAGACTAATCCCCTTGGTAAATTCCAGTACATTGCTGAATAAGATTATATCAGTCAACTTTAATGATTCCAAGTTATGTCCTTAATTTGGCAAATCTTTCACTATCCAAAGGTTTAGTGAATATATCAGCAAGTTGATCTTCAGTAGGGATGTATAGAACCATCACATCCTTCTTCTCAACATGATCTCTTATAAAATGATGTCTCACATCAATATGCTTGGTTCTTGAGTGCAAACCAGGATTTTCAGTAATAGCAATTGCACTTGTGTTGTCACGCATGATTGGAATTTCCTTTTCTTCAATTCCATAATCCCTTAACTGTTGTCTTAACCACAATATTTGTGCACAGCAACTTTCAGCAGCTATATACTCTGCTTCAGCAGTGAAAGTTGATATAGAATTCTGCTTCTTGCTGAACCAAGAAACCAGTCTATTTCCCACTAACTGACAGGTTCCTGTGGTGCTCTTTCTGTCAATTTTGCATCCAGCATAATCAGAATCTGAGTAGGATATAACTTTGAAACTTCCATCTTTAGAATACCATATCCCTACTCCCAAAGTCTCTTTTAGATATTTAAGAACTCTTTTGACTGCACCTAAGTGACTTTCTTTAGGTTTTGATTGAAATCTAGCACAAACACCTACAACAAAGGATATATCTGGTCTGTTCGCTGTAAAGTACATAAGACTGTCTATCATCCTTCTGTATAAGGTCTGATCAACATTGTTGGACTTATTTCTAAGTTTTGATGATGAGTGTCATACTAGCTGTTATAGTGCAAAGGCAAAAAGATGTCTAGATTAATTGTATAGGTTTATTAGAGTTTGATTCATAAATAGATTTGATCAAACAAGCACTGTAAAGGGCTGCTGACTCATATCAGCAGACTGGTCTAGGTCAGTAGGGTAGATAGGTCAGTAGACTAGTCTTGAACCTGCTGTAGACTGAAGGCTGAGGGTTCAAACTCAGTAAATGAAGGCTAAGGGATCAAACTTAGTAACTTAAGTCAAGGATATGGAATCAGAATTTAGGCAAGTCTGTGATGACCTAAACTGATTACATATACCTTGTGAAGAAGGTCTAAGTTCCATAAGTTGGATGATGTTTGGAACTTGGTTATAATTAAAAAGGTGTAATCTAACTTCACAAATAAAAGTTAGATAAAAGAAATCAGCTGCAATGCATTTTGTACACAGCAATATGCTATTCAGCAGACTGATTGGTATCTCAGCAGACTGATGAACCTGCTGATATATACCTCGATTAATTCAAGATTATATTGGAAGATTACATGGATAAGGACAGCCAACTACCTCTGATTTGATCAAACAAATCAGTGGTTAGGATTAAAAGAACGTTGGGATGATTCAGGACTTTATCCAATGGACACAAGTCAAAGGGTGGACAGACTGCACTGTCAAAAAGGAATTCTGACAGTGTCAGTCCTATGAATAGTGACAGAATGCAAATCAGATGGGACAAAAACAAGGAACGGTCACATTTGAATTTCAAATACAAGTCACATGCATTCTTGCCTATAAATAGAAGACTTTCAACTCAGAAAAGAAAGATGATGAATTTTGGAAAAACTTTGAAGAAATATTAAAGAACTGAAAAACACCCTGCTGAACTTAATGAGCATAAAGCTGCTGATCTAGAGAAATTCTTCAAGTGTATTCTACATTCAAGCTACATCAAGCATACACACTTGAAGCCTGCAAGCTGCTGATTATATCATCCTAATCAAGCTGCTGCATCTGAATCATTTATTTGATTCAATCTTTATTTTATAAAGAACCTGCTGAAGACAGTGAAGCATCTGTTGGGTGTGAAAGACTGTTGTTTGTGGTGGAGCTGGTGAAGAGGCAATCCTACCCTTAAAGGACCAGTGGAAGACTCAGGAGCAGCAATCCTACCTATTCCCAGTTTTCTATTTGTGAAGCCATAGTTATTGGTGAAGGACAAGCAACCTTAGGAATCTTTGTATAAGCTACATCAAAGATCTCTAGTGAATTTCCTCCAACATCACAGGAGAAGAGTGGACTGACATGATTACACCACCTGGAACCACTATAAAATCTGCCTACTTACTTTCAGCATTTACTTACTGCACTTAGTTTATTACAGTCAACAGTCAACTGAATCTAGCAACTGAAATCACACACATACACTACTGAGTATCTAATACTTAGTATCATATTTAACAACAAGTAACAAGGCTTAATTTTGATATAATTCCGCTGCACAAATTCAGCAAACTCAACTGTCAGTAGACTACTGTTTATCAGCAGGCTACTGAAGTCTCAGCAGACTCCTGAAGTATCAGCAGGCTGCTGAAGTTGCAGAATTTGTTAACTCCAAAGTTTTAAGTGTTAAGTTTATTCACCCCCCCTCTAAACTTAACCAAAGCCTTTTCAAGGGACCAACAAACATCTTTTCCTTCTTTATCTTCATCCAATCTTATGTTTGTACTCATTGGAGTTGATACCTTGGTGCTGTTTTCCATACCAAACTTCTTTAGCAGCTCCTTGGTGTACTTGGTTTGATGAATGAATATTCCATCTTTCAACTGTTTGACTTGTAAGCCCAAAAAGTAGTTCAATTCACCCATCATGCTCATTTGGAACTTACTTTTCATCAGATTTGCAAACTTTTCAGAAAGTGAATCATTTTCAGAACCAAAGATTATGTCATCAACATAAATATAGACCAGCAGGGTGCTATCACCTTCACTGATTCTGAAAAGAGTCTTATCAATGGTACCTTTGGTAAAACCATTGTCCACCAAGAATTGATATAGAGTTTCATACCAAGCTCTTGGTGCTTGTTTTAGTCCATAATGTGCCTTGTTGAGTCTATACACTTTATCTTCTTGGTCTTTAACTTCAAATCCAGGAGGTTGCTGAACATACACTTCCTCCTCTAGAATGCCATTCAAGAATGTACTCTTGACATCCATTTGATATACCTTGAAGTTTTTATATGCAGCATGTGCCAAGAATAATCTGATAGCTTTCAATCTTGCAACAGGTGCATATGTCTCATCAAAATCTATTCCTTCTGCTTGAGAATAGTCTTTTGCTACTAGTCTGGCCTTATTCCTTACAATGGTTCTAGATTCATCAAGTTTGTTTCTGTATACCAATTTATTACCAATGATATTTGCATGATCAGGCCTTTCAATTAGTGTCCAGACTTGATTTCTTTCAAATTCATTTAACTCTTCTTGCATAGCAATTATCCAATCTGGATCTGAAATTGCTTCTTCAACAACTTTAGGTTCAACTTGGGATAGAAAACAAGTAAACATCGCTTCTAATTGTCTTCTTGTCCTCACACCTTGCTGTATGTTGCCAATAACTTGTTCAGCAGGGTGATCCCTTAACCATTATGGATTCTGGTTAGATTGATTTTCAGGAACCTCATCTTCAGTAGGGTCTGCTGTATCTTCAACAGGGGGTTCAGCAGATCCTTGAACTGCCTCAGTTGTTGCATCAGTTGTATTATCAGCAGGGTGTTCAGCAGGGGCAGAATCAGAAATCTTTAAGTCATTAAATCTTTCTAAAACTTCAACACAATCTGGATCAGTGACTTGTAGATTCTCAGCAGGTTCACAAGCTTCATCTTCCATACCAGTGAACTTAGTGTTGGTCCCTTGGAAAGGCTAACACAAGTTTAGAGGGGGGGGTGAATAAACTTGTCACCAAAAACTAATCCTGAACTGGAAAAGTCCCAGGAACTGAGTTTCTCTGAAACTTAAACTGATCTTCAGTTCCTGTCCCTTTAACTTGTGCGGAGTTCAGTTAGCTTAACTGAATATAAGTTATTACTGACTTATATTTAGTCTCGTTAACTGGCAGCGGATAAAACTAGCCTTTAGCAATTAGTAATTATAATTTCAATATTAAAACCATTATAAGGGAGTAAAAGAATGCATAAAGTAAATAGACAAGTATTATAGAGGTTCCAGGTGGTGTAATCCTGTACGTCCTCTCTTCCCCTGTGATGCGGAGGAAAATTCCACTAGAACTTCTTTGAGATGGCCCGATTACAAAAAGTCCTAAACTGATAGTCCTTGGCTAATCCCTAGCTTCACTATCTAAACACTTGTAGAATAGGTAGGATTGCTGCTCTTCAATTGTTTGAACCACTGGTCCTTGGAGGGTAGAATTGCCTCTTCACCAGCTCATCACAAACACAGTCTTCCTGACTGCACTCAACTGTCCTTCACACCTTCTTGGTGTTTCACAGTCTAGACCTTTGATATAATCAAAGTTGAGACCTTGAATCAATGACTATGATTCAACTGTGATTTGAGCTTTTCTTCTAGATGATTAATTTAAGCACGGCTCTGTATTTCTTCAAATGTAAGATCTTGAATCTGTCTGAATATGTTTGAACACTTTGAAGAAATTTCTTGATCTTGCAATTAAGTATTTAGAAGGTATTCTTTTGAATTTTGGCTTTCCCCCTCAATTTAATCTTTCTTGGCTAGATAGATTTTCTTGCTTTTTATCATATGCCTGCACTCCCCCTTCTTTTTTTTGATGTTGTAGAGGTAATGTATTTATAGGGGTTTATCCTGCTTTGACCGTTCCTGCTGTGTCAGTGACTCATCCAATGAGATTTCTTACTTTACAACGTTCGACTGTACTTTCAGCTTGTTGGATGATTAACTTGTAAAACTGAGTTTCCTTATTAGTTTTACGCTTATCAGTTTCCTAACTGACTTGGAGCATTAACTGAGATTTTACTCTTCTTCAAATATCAGTACTCCAGTTTTCATCTGATTACAATTGACTTAATCAGAGTACACCATGATACATTTATCATCTAAGAATTCATTGTCCTTATGATTCTTAGGTCTTCATACAAGATCTGTAAAGTCAATTCAGGTCACCACAATCTTGCCTGAAGTCCAACTTTACAGTCTCGACTTATAATCTTCATAACTGAGTTTGAACCCTCAGTTCTTCATTCTTCAATAACTGAGTCTGTGTCCCTCAGTTCTTCATCTTCTAGATAAGCCAACTGAGTCTGTAACTCTCAGCGAACTTACCTTCTTCAGTCTTCTGTGGATCTGCTCTGTTGTCAGTTTTTCGTAGGGTCTCAGCTAGTCAAGATGTCAGTTTCTCCATTTCTCAGTTTTGGTCAAGAACAATTACAGTGCTTGTCTGATTTAACTTATACAATTATCAGACTTTAATAAATCCTATACATTGGTATCTAGACATCTTTTTGCTTTGCACTATAACAGCTAGTTATGACACGTCATCAATGGGGTTAAGAACAATTAATAAACTAAGTGATGAATCATCATCAAAACATAAATTTTATTTCCGATACCAGTTTTTAGGATCAAGCGCTTACCGTTGTACTAAAACCAATTGGTGTTAGTAAAGGTGCTACTTTATTTCCTTATACCACACCTTCACAGCGCCATGGGTTGAACGCACATAGGCGGGCAGAGTGCTGTATTCCCAACACTTAGGTTCATCAAACACAACATGGATTTTTTCTTCATGTTTTAATGACCTCTTGTTCAGTACCCTGAATTCCTTGCTGACTGAAGAATATCCCAAGAAAATTCCTTCATCTGATTTTCGTTGGAATGTCTTCAGATGTTCCTTATGATTTAAGATAAAACACTTGCTTCCAAATGGATGGAAATAAGATATACCATTCCAAATCTCATAAGGTGTCTTCAACAGCTTCTTGTTCACTGATGTTCTATTTTGTGTGTAGCGTGCTGTATTAACTGCCTCAGCCTAGTACCTTTCAGGTTTCAATGCTTTACTAATAATAGTCCTTCCTGCTTCTTTTAGAGTTCTGTTTCTTCTCTCAGCTACTCCATTTTGCTGAGGTGTACCAGCAGCAGCAAGTTAATGTAGTACACCATTCTGTTCACAGTATTCTCTTATCACTTTGTTGAGAAACTCAGTACCCTTATCTGATCTAATCTTCACTACTGTGACACTTTTCTGATTTTGTAATATTTTCAAAAGCTCTGGCATCTTTTGAAGTGTTTCACTCTTCTTATTCATGAATATCACCCAAGTATAGCTTGAATAATCATCCACAACAACTAATGTGTACTTCTTTCCTGTTACACTTGTTGGAGTTACTGGTCCAAATAGATCCATGTGCATCAGCTCCAACACTCTCTTAGTTGATTGCTTTGTGTTTGACTTGAAGCTTGATTTGGTTTGTTTACCTTGCTGACATGCATCACATATAGCATCTTTCTTGAATGTGATCTCAGGTAATCCAAACACCAATTTCTTCTTTACTAACTGATTGATGTCATCAAAGTTAAGATGATTCAGCTTCTTGGGCCATAACCAATTGATTTCTGACTTCGTATGCACTATCAAGAAGGTTTCTGGAACTGCAGTTGACCAATCAACAACATACAAATTTTGTTGTTTTCTTCCAGCCAACACAACTTGCTCACCTCTTTCACTGATGACAATACAGTTGTTTTTGTCAAAAGTGACCTTGTATCCCATATCACAGAATTGACCAGTGCTCAGCAAGTTGTAGTCCAGTCCTTCAACATATGCAACATTTCTGATTGTTAGTCCATTCCTCACAAGTGTGTCGTAACCTCTTGTGTATCCAGGTGTATTCTTGTTGCCAAAATTCACCCTTGGACCATCCTTTGCCACAAAGTTTGACAAACATTGCTTATTCTTTGTCATATGTCTGGAACATCCACTGTCAAAGTACCAGACACCCTACAAAACAAAGTTAATACATTTTAGGTACACAAACATGTTTGGGTCCATAATGGTCAGTGGTAAGCATGACCCCTGGGATGTTTCCATAAGGTCTTCTCCTAAAAGTGTCATACTTTGGTTCATACATGTATTCCTCACATCCATAAGTTCTAACAGTTGGTTGTGTAGGATTCACATATGTTTTCTGGCCTTTTGGTTTATAATGCTGTTTGAGGTGATTCTTGTTGTTAGAAGCATTGGTATAACCATTGGTTTGCTGTCTGTTAGGAACAGCACTATAGTATGGAGTCTGCTGAGGTCCCTACTGAGGTCTTGTATAAGCCCTCTGCTGAGTCCTTTGCTGATTCCATTGCTTAGGTTTTACCCTAGCAGCATGGTTATACTTGCTGTTTCTAGCACCAGATGCAGGAATATTCCAATCATCATCAGTAGGGAACAATCTACCTTTCCCCCTGAGATATGTATTCCTAGAATGATTAACATTTTTGGGTTTAGGATTCTTATCCTTGGAATATTTCTGGTTCTTTCCTTTTTGTGGTCCAGTAGACTTGGTAGCAGGTCTGCTATCAGTAGGTCTAGAAGGCACAGCAGTCTTATTTTTGGATTTATTCTTTTTATTAGGACCTGTTGACTTCTTTGACTTCTGATTTTGCTTCCTTGAAGCTTTCTCAGTAGGTTTTACTGCCTCAGCAAACTTAATAGGAGTTGGATCTTGTGCAGGCACAAACTTAGAACCAATTCTGGTACTAGGTTCAGTAGCCTTACTGGATCCACTCTTGTTAGATTGTTGAGTTCCAAATCCAAGCCATGTTCTATCACCATAAGGCTTTCCAGATTTGTATGCAGTAGAGGAATAAGATGGATCAGCAGATTCAGAAGCTACTGGATGTTCAGCAGGCTTATACTGATTCTGTCCAACATCTTTTTCCTTACCTTTGAGAACCCTTAATTCAGCATTCAATCTTTCAACTTCTACTTGAAGAGCTTCTTTTTCAACCTTCACAATCTCATCACCAGATTGTATTTTCCTCAGTTGATTGAGGATGGCATCCAAAGCTTCTTCATTGTAAGAGTTTCTAGGATTTGAACCACACATTGATTCACAATCACTTCCAGCAGGAGTGTTAATTGATACAGTATTGTATACCTCCTCTGTTTCATCCATATTAGCCATTACTGCATAATCTTCCATTTCAGCAACCAATGCTATGTCATCTGATTCATTTCCCTTTTCAGATTCCACTTTATACCCTGATTCATCTTCAGCAACCATAGCCTTCTTTCCATGTCTTCTTTGTTGGTTCTTGGTCTTCAGTAGGTCTGGAAAATCAGGTCTAAAATTTCCAGGCTTCTTGCAATTGAAGCAAAGATAATCAGGCTCCTTACTTTGTTTTAACTCAGGATAGTCAGGTTTGAAGTGTCCTGGTTTCTTGCATTGGAAACATAAGTAATCATTGTCTTTCCTGGAATCATCTTTCTTCTTTTCACTGAATTTCTTAGTGAAATTCCTTGGAGAGCTTTTTCCAGTCTTCATTATCCTGATTTTCTTGCTCAGTAGGGCAATCTGCTCTTGCATTTTATCCAGCAGATCATCTTGAGCTCCTGATGTCTCTTCTTGATGTTTAGCAGCCAATGCAGTTGTCTTTGGTTCCTCTTTTTTAGTGGTAGGAACCAATCCCTTGCTGAATTCATAAGATTTAAGATCTGAGAATAATTTGAAGGTATTATCTTCATGTAACTTTCTCATTTCTTCTATTGCAGTGACTTTCATCTCCCAAACTTCTTTGTCATGTAATGCTTCCAAGATTTTTGAGTTTATTTCTTCTTTTGAATAACTTACACTCAGTAGGGTAAGTTCATCCAGGATAGCATTGAATCTTGACTCCATTTGCTCAATGGTTTCATTTGGTAGCATTTTGAACTTTTGAAACATCTTTTTGGCCACACTGATTTTATTCTTCTTGATTGCATCAGTGCCTTCACAGATCAACTGTATCTTGTCTCAAAGTTCCTTTATAGTTTTGCAATCTTTAACCTTCATGTACATATTGCTATCCAAGGTTCTATAAATGATATCAATAGCAATATTGTTGAGGTTTGCTCTCTTTCTATCTTCAGCATTCCATTCTCTTTTTGGTTTTGGAATGTACTCTGTCACATCACCCACTGGTACTGACATGGTAATCTCCAGTGGTCCATCTGTCAGCACATCCATCATTTCATCATGAGTTGCAGCAAGGTAAGCCTGCATTCGACGTTTATATTCATCAAATCTATCTAGAGAACACATCAGCATAGTTCTAGCATACTGTTTGTTATCCATGATGCAAGTCCTTGAAAATCAGTAATTTGAAAAAGTTTTCAAAGTATTTTCACAAGCACAACAAGTAGGATTACTTCAGAACAGAAGCACTGCTCCGATACCAATTGTTGGTCCCTTGAAAAGACTTTGGTTTAGTTTAGAAGGGGGGGTGAATAAACTTAACACTTAAAACTTTTTGGAGTTAACAAACTCAGCAACTTCAACAGCCTGCTGATACCTCAGTAGTCTGCTGACACTTCAGTAGCCTGCTGATACACAGTAGTCTACTGATTGTTGAGTTGACTGAATTTGTGCAGCGGAATTATATCAAAAATAAAGTCTTGTTACTTGTTGTTAAATATGATACCAAGTATAAGATACTCATTAGAGTATGTGTGTGAGTTCAGTTGCTAGATTCAGTAGGGTGATGTGGTTGATAAACTAAATGCAGAATATAAATGCAGAAAGCAAGTAGGAAAATTTTATAGTGGTTCCAGGTGGTGTAATCCTGTCAGTCCACTCTTCTCCGGTGATGTTGGAGGTAATTCACTAGAGAGATTCTTGAGATAGCTGTTACAAAAATCCCTATGATGTTTGTCCTTCACCAATCACTATGGCTTCACAAACTGAAAACCAGGAACAGGTAGGATTGCTGCTCCAAAGTCTTCCACTGGTCCTTGAAGGGTATGATTGCCTCTTCACCAGCTCCACCACAAACAACAGTCTTTCACACAGATGTGCTTCACTGCCTTTAACGGATTTCTTGTAAAAGAAAGATTGAATCAAATGAATGATTCAGTTGCAGCAACTTGATCAGGATGATATGATCAGTAGCTTGATGTCTTCAAGTGTGTAAACTTGATGTAGCTTGAATGATGATTACACTTGAAGAATTTATCTGGATCAGTAGCTTTAAGCTCAGTAGGGTTCAGCAGGGTGTTTTTCTTGATCAGAAATTAAAGCTCGGGACTATCTGTATTTTTCTCTTAATGTTCATCATCTGTATTTGAATTAGGAGCCCTCTATTTATAGGTAGAAGTCCTTGTGACTGTATTTGAAATTCAAATGTAGCCGTTCCAGATTTTGTCCCATTTGACTTGCTTTTTGTCACTGTTCATAGTACTGACACAGTCAGACTGCTTTTTGATAGAATACAGTCTGTCCATCCTTTGACTTGTATTCATTGGATGAAGTCCTGAATCATCCCAACGTCCCTTTAATCTCAACCATTGATTTGTTTGGTAAAGTCAGAGGTTGTTAGCTGTCCTTATTCATGTTTTCCTCCAATGTAACCTTGAATAAAACGAGGTATATGTATCAGCAGGTTTATGAGTCTGCTGAGATACATATCAGTCAGCTGAACCAGATTTAGCTAACTGTCTTTTATCTAACTTTTATTTATGAAGTTAGATTACACCTTTTTGCATATAACTAAGTTCCAATCATCCTCCAACTTATGGAACTCAGACCTTGTACACAATGTATATGTAATCAGTTTAGGTCATCACAGACTTCCCTAAATTCTGATTCCATATCCTTGACTTTGATTACTAAGTTTGATCCCTTAGCCTTCATTAACTGAGTTTGAACCCTCTGTCTTCAGTCGGTTCCTGATAAGTCTACCGACCTAGCTACCCTATTGACCTAGACCAGTCTGCTGACATAAGTCAGCTGACCTTTACAGTGCTTGTCTGATCAAACCTATACAAAGATCAAACTCTAATAAAACTATACATTTGATCTAGACATCTTTTTGCCTTTGCTCTATAACAGTTAGTCTGGCACTCATCACTAAAACTTAAAAATAAGTCCAACACTAACCCTCCAGAGACTATCCGTAATGAAGCGGGAATATTTTCGTAAATCTTCTTCATTACATCTTATTCTTATTTACCATTAACTCACTAGTGATCAATTAGTTCATAACCAATATGAACTCGGCCGATCGATCAGTTTCTAGGATTAACAAATAAGGGGATTGTCTTTCTACTTTCCTCGGGAAGGAATAGATTCCGTATATGTGAAACGCACACTCGCTCCCCATTCCCAAATACTGCTAACGTGAAAGTGATTCGGACTGCACCTCTTAGCAAACCTTAACGAACACATATAACACTATCTTCAAACAAGCAGGAGTCTGGAATCACATCAAACAAGCAGGATCATTTTGTGATTTAATAAAATTTCTCAGTCACAAAATTATTTAAGAAATACAGATTAAATCCGTCGGTCATATATGACTACGTCGTATATAAATGCCCCACTTAGATTACCAATATCGATGGTCCAGATAATACTATGATTAAGTTCACCACGGACTAATAGTTCAAGTGTATCACCGTAAACTTAATCCTCATTTCTGACACAATAAGTTATATGGCTAATGATATGCCAAAATCGGCAAAGCCCTGCTAAATCCAGAAAAGAGACATAAGACCAGTAACGGATAGGGTCCTCGGCCCAGCTCCGCCTCACGCTATCACGATCCTCGTCATTAGCCAAGCCAATGGGAATAAAGCAGCAAATAACTAGCTCGATACAAAACACTGGGGGCCAACATGCCCGCCTCTCCAACTCGCCATCCTTCAACACAACTAGGCAACAAATTTCATTTACGACGCTCACCAGCTCATCACCTTAAGTCCAACCACAGCTCGGCACTCTAAGTCTGACCTCCACTCGGCACTCTAAGTCCGACGCTCTCCATCTCTGCACTCTAAGTCCGACGCTCTCCAGCTCGGCACTCTAAGTCCAACCTTAGCTCGGCACGCTAAGCCCAACCTCCTCTCAGCACTCTAAGTCCGACCTCCACTCGGCAGGCTAAGTCCGACGCTCTCCAGCGCGTCATCTTAAGGCCGACGCTCTCCAGCTCGTCACCTTAAGTCCGACGCTCTCCAGCTCGTTACCTTAATTCCGACCTCAGCTCGGCACACTAAGTCCGACCTCAGCTCGGCACTCTAAGTCTGACCTCAGCACAACACTTTAAGTCCGACCTCAGCTTGGCACTCTAAGTCCGACCTCAGCTTGTCACTCTAATTCCAATGCTCTCCAGCTCGTCACTCTAAGTCCGATGCTCTCTAGCTCATCACCTTAAGTCCGACCTCAGTTCAGTAGTCTTAGTCTGACCTAAGCTCGGCACTCTAAGTCCAACCTCCACTAGGTACTCTAAGTCTGAACTCCGCTCGGCACTCTAAGTCCGTCCTCCGCTCAGCACTCTAAGTCCGACCTCTGCTCGGCACTCTAAGTCCGACCTCCGTTTGGCTCTCTACCCGACAAGACTCTCTGCCCGACATAGGCTCTCTGCCCGATGTAGGAACTCTGCCTATCAAGGATCTCTGCCCGACATAGGCTCTCTGCCCGATGTAGGCTCTCTCCCTGCCGTAGGCTCTCTGCCCATCAAGGCTCACTGCCCGCCGTAGGCTCTCTACCCGTCAAGGCTTTCTGCCGGCCAAGGTCTTTCGGCCCTCCAGGATCACAGTCTGCTAGCTGTCCTGCTCTCGCCAGCTGGCCAGCTCCATCCTCTATAACTATCACCTTCACCTCCATTACAACTCTCTGATTTTTTCTTCTAAGAACTACACATTTGGCTTGATCCCTTACAAAGGGTACGTAGGCAGACCCTTCAGGCTCAGCTCATAATAAAAAACGCTATCCTCCTCCTCTTGCTCCACAAAAGCTCCATCTTCTTTCTTGAGCACCAATGCACCTCACCGGAGAAATCACCCACAATCAGCTAGATATCCACCTCAAAATCCATATACCGCAAACCTGATATCTCTGACAATATCAGTTGGCTCCGTTACAAGGAAAAATCCTCAAGAAAAGCCAACGCCGGTAGCCCGCACCACCGTGAAATCCGTTTTCACGGCGTCGCCGGTGATATTATTCCTCCATCTTCAACTTCAAAATCAACAAAATCTTTGATTTTCTGGATTGTACAACCTAGAAATCATCATTTTCAGCATATTAGCAGCAAACTCGGTGCAAGGACCACTGGTTTTATGGATCGTTGCTCTTTTTTCCGTCAAAATCATCTCAACTTGAAAGAACACCTTCAACGTCATCTTCAAAACTCGCACACGAGTCTTTCATAATTTCCAGGTTGGCATACGTGTTTTATCAACTCAGCTTTTTACATATAAAGGGGATTGCCTCTACTTGTGTTGTTTGAGACCATTTGGGGTTACATCACCTAAGCTTCGCCAGATTATGGGTAGAAGCTTCACCGGCCAGCAACGCCTTTTTTGAGTGTTCATTAAGAAACCACTCTAAGCCCGACCTTAGCCTCGGCACTCTAAGCCTGACCTCAGCTCGGCACGCTAAGCCCGGCCTCAGCCTCAGCACTCTAAGCCCAACCTCAGCTAGGCACGCTAAGCCCGGCCTCAGCCTCGGCACTCTGGGCCCGACCTCAGCTCGGCACGCTATGTCCGACATCTGCTCGGAATGCTATGTCCGACCTCAGCTCGGCACTCTAAGTCCGACCTCAGCCTCGGCACTCTGAGCCCGACCTCAGCTCGGCACTCTAAGCCCGACCTCAGCCTCGGCACTCTAAGCCCGACCTCAGCCTCGGCACACTAAGCCTGACCTCGGCTCAGCACTCTAAGTCCATCCTCTGCTCGACACGCTAAGGCCGACCTCAGCTCAGCATGCTAAGCCCGAATTCAGCCTCGGCACTGTAAGCCCGACCTCAGCCTCTGCACATTAAGCACGACCTCAGCCTCAGCACTCTAAGCCCAACCTTAGCTCGACACTCTAAGCCCGACCTCGACCTCGGCACTCAAAGCCCGACCTGAGCTCAGCACGCTAAGCCGACCTCAGCCTCGGCACTGTAAGCCCGACCTCAGCTCGGCATTGTAAGCCCTACCTCAGCTCGGCACGATAAGGCCGACCTGTGCTCGACACGCTAAGCCCGACCTCAGCTCGGCACTCTAAGCCCGACCTCAGCCTCGGCACTCTAAGACCGACCCCTGCTCGGCACGTTAAGCCCGACCTCAGCCTCGGCACGCTAAGTCCGACCTCCACTAGGCACTCTAATTCCGAACTCAGCTCGGCACTCATAAGCCCGACTCTAGCTTTGCATCATATTTGGATCTCACCCTAGTGAGAATCTCCTATAAGCCCGACTCCAGCTAGGCATCATATTTTTGCTCGCACTTAAGAGAGTCTTCTATCGCTCTGCAACAGCCATCTCTGCACACGATACATCAAGTCATCTACAACTTTACTCCATGACTCTCACAAGTATAGTGAAGAGCTCAAGTTGTAGGGGGCCATTGATATGCCAAAATCGGCAAAGCCGTGCTAAATCTAGAAAAGAGACATAAGACCAGTAACGGATAGGGTTCTCGGCCTAGCTCCGCCTCTTGCTATCACGATCCTCGTCATTAGACAAAGCAACAGGAATAAAGCAGCAAACAACTAGCTCGATACAAAACATTGGGGGTCCACCTGCTCGCGTATCCAGATCGCCATCCTTCAACACAAATAGGCTACAATGTTCATTTACGACGCTCTCCAGATCGTCACCTTGAGTCCGACATCAGCTCGAAACTCTAAGTCCGACCTCCGCTCGGCACTCTAAGTCCGACGCTCTCCAACTCGTCACCTTATGTCCGACCTCAGCTCGGCACCTTAAGTCCGTCCTCAGCTCGGCACCTTAAGTCCGACCACAGCTAAGCACCCTAAGACCGACCTCAGCTCGACACTCTAAGTCCGACCTCAGCTCGGCACTCTAAGTCCGACCTCCGCTCGGCACTCTAAGTCCGACCTCAGCGCGGCACTCTAAGACGGACCTCAGCTCGGCACACTAAGTCCGACCTCAGCTCCGCACTCTAAGTCCGACCTACGCCCGGAACTCTAAATCTTACCTCATCTCGGCACCTTAAATCCGACCTCAACTCAGAACTCTAAGTCTGACCTCATCTCGGCACACTAAGTCCGAACTCATCTCGGCACTCTAAGTCCGACCTCAGCTCGGTAAACTAAGTCCGACCTTAGCTCGGAACTCTAAGTCCGACCTCCGCCCGGCACTCTAAGTCCAACCTCAGCCCGGCACTCTAAGTCCGACCTCCGCCCGGCACTCTAAGTCCGACCTCCGCCCGGCACTCTAAGTCCGACCTCAGCTCGTCACCTTAAGTCCGACCTCAACTCGGCACTCTAAGTCCGACCTCAGCTCGGCACGCTAAGTCCGACCTCAGCTCGGCACTCTAAGTCCAACCTCCGCTCGGCACTCTAAGTCCGAACTCAGCTCGGCACCTTAAGTCCGATCTCCGCTCGGCACTCTAGGTCGGACCTCCGCTCGGCACTCTATGTCTGACCTCCGCTCAGCACTCTAAGTCCGACCTCAGCTCAGCACTCTAAGTCCGACCTCCGCTTGGCTCTCTGCCCGACATAGGCTCTCTGCCCGACATAGGCTCTCTGCCTGTCAAGGCTCTCTGCCCGTCAAGGCTTTCTGCCCGCCAAGGTCTTTCGGCCCTCCAGGCTCGCAGTCTACCAGCTGTCCTGCTCTCGTCAGCTGGCCGGCTCGATAATCTATTACTATCACCTTCACCTCCATTACAACTCTCTGATTTTTTCTTCTAAGAACAACGCATTTGGCTTGATCCCTTACAAAGGGTACGTAGGCAGCCCCTTCAGGCTCAGCTCATAATCAAAAATGCTATCCTCTTTCTCTTGCTCCACAAAAGCTCCATCTTATTTCTTCAGCTCCACCGCACATCACCGGAGAAATCACCCACAATCAGCTAAATATCCACCTCAAAATCCATATACCGCAAACCTGATAT
This sequence comes from Gentiana dahurica var. dahurica, assembly GCA_024500145.1. NCBI lineage: Eukaryota > Viridiplantae > Streptophyta > Magnoliopsida > Gentianales > Gentianaceae > Gentiana > Gentiana dahurica. The sequence goes on from CM044903.1 coordinate 63,263,030, forward strand.
TTCTGACAATATCAGTTACATATGATACAACTTAGGGTTTTCAGTGGTGTATTACTTATTAGCACAAAGCAAATAATAATATGATAATAATTCTGTCATTTTTTGAATAAATTATCTTTCGGGCATTACACCTAACATTTGGGCTGAGAAAAATAACCACTAAACCAATCTAAACTGTAAACCTATCCAAACCAATCCGAATAAACCAAACCAATAACAAAGCAAATGAATTGGTTTGGTTTGGAACCAAACCGAATTGCATTGGGTTGGTTTCGGATATTTTAATTATACCCAATCCTATCCAAACCAAACCAATATTTTTATACATTAATTATATATTTTATACCCAATACCCAACCGACTTAATAGAACCCAATTATTTTGATCATTTTGCTATGTTGTTCTTGTTGGAAGATACTAACGGTGTTTTGATCATTTTGTTGTGTCAACATTCAGCCTTTTGCTCTTTTGATGTATATATGTGAATCCGTAAATGCATGTACGTAAGTATGCAACTATGGATGATTAATTGCAGCAGAATTATATTGTAATGTTTGTTACTTGTTAGTTGTTTTAAGTTTTTTTAATCATTTTAGTTTGTAATTTATTTTAGTTTGGATGTAGCTCATAAGAGTTTATGTAAAAAAAATGTTGGTCTTGTCATAATATTTTTGGGAGTGCACCATCGGTGAGCCGGCATGCCTATCACCGGTGAGCCGGTGGCATCAGTAACCATGTCGAGGATAAACTAAAAATAGCTTAAATATTTATCTTATATTTTATATTATTGCTATTTATCTTTCTTTTTTGGTTAAAGGTAAATATATATAGCCATGGTATACAAAATACAAGAAATTACATCCTAATCTAAAAGAAGAACTAGGCTAACACCTACACAGTGTTGAAAAGAGGTTAGATTTGTTGATTCCACGCAGCATAAGACCCTTGAGGTTATATGCTACAAGAAACAACAGCCACTAAACAATTAACAACACACAAAAACTGCAAAAAAAGGTCAAATGAGAGCATAACTCACAGAGCCTATCCCAAGGTATGTAGAGAAACAAAATAATCTCAAAAAACCACCAACAAGCACTACAAGAAATCCCAAAAGATGTACAAAACCCTAACATCAAGGGGTAAAAGTGTACAAAAGAAAGGCAGCCTGCATTATATAAAAGATATGAGTTTTAATACAATGCAGCACACCTAAAATCTTTATTGTAACACCATCAAACCTCTTTATGTTTCTCATGTGCCAAATCCAATAAACAACAACAGAAACATAAGCTGATTTTGCCACATTCCCATGAGAAGTACCTCTACACTTCCTACTCATACATCTAAGAGCACCAATCACAGTTTACAATCTTCTACTGATGCTTGACCACAATCTGATCATCCCCCAAACCATAGAGGAAATAGGACACTGAAAGAATAAATGAGAGGCAGATTCATTCACCAATCCATATAAAGAACATAACTTATCATCAAACTGCAACCTGTCAGTAGGGAGCAAACACTTCTTCATAGCCATCCAGAGCAAGAAATAGTGTTTTGGAGTAGCCCTAGGGTTCTAGACAGATCTGTACCACCAAACCTTAGGACCATGATGGCTAAAGAAATCATCTGCCTTGCTAGGACACAACTTAGAGCCAAAAGACCAGGACTGCAATAATGCAACAGCAGAACCTGCACTTTCTAGAATCCTGTCCCTAATCCTAAATATAGATTTGATCATAGCAGAATCACTAAGATTATACTGATAAGGCCATAGGTCCACATTCTTAAAGTACTCTTTACTAATCCATTTCACCAGGAGGCAGTCCTTTTTACACTGAAAATTCCACAGAATCCTGCACAAAAGTGCAAGATTCCAGTCATCAAGCTGAAAAATCCCCAAACCACCCTCACATTTTGTCAAACAAACCTCCTCCCAACCAACTAGATATTTCCTATGAGAATCACAAGAACCTCCGCACAAAAACCCCCTGCATAATTGATCCATCTTCAGCTTGACACTTCCAATGATAGGATAGATACCAAGCCAGAAACAATACACACCTTGTATGACTGATAGAACAAGTTGTAGTCTAACAGCACAGGACAGAGTGGCAGCTTTCCAATTACAAAAATAATTCCTCAAAGAAGAAAACAAGGGATCTTAATGCATAACCTTCAACCTAACAGCACACAGGGGAATACCAAGATACCTAATAGACTGCACACCTTCATTCAGGTGAGAGATATCCAGCAACACCTCCTTGTTATAGTCATCCAAACTAGCACAAAAAATCTCAGACTTTTGCAGATTAGCAACAAAGCCTGAACATTCACCAAAAACAGTTCATCATTAGGGTGCCAGATATAGGATCACCCCTAGTAAACAACATCAGATCATCTGCAAAAGCCAGATGATTGATCTTCAAATTCTGACAACCATTGTGAAAATTGAACTCAGAATCCTCCCCTAAAATCCTCAACATTCTTGAGAAGTATTTCATACCAATAACAAAAAGGAAAGGAGATAAAGGATCCCCTTGTCTCAATCCCCTTTTTCCAGGGAAAAAACCTTTAAGTTCACCATTAATAGATAGGGAGAAAGAAGTAGTAGTAACACACAACATGATCCATCTCACAAACCTGTCAGGAAAACCAAAACCCCTCATAACTGCCTCCAAAAAAGACCAGTGCACAGAATCAAAAGCTTTTTTGATATCCACTTTTATCATACATCTAGGAGTCCTCTTGGCAACACCATATTTCCTAATCAACTCCTGACAAAGGAAAATATTGTTTGACATGGCCCTACCATCCACAATACCAGTCTAGCATTCATCAATAAGATCGGGCAAGCAAGCAGAAAGCCTTGTAGCCAGGATCTTAGAAATCACCTTGTAAGTAACATTACAGCAAGAGAAAGGCCGGTAATCTCCCACCGTAGTAGCATGAGTAGTCTTAGGGATCAATACAATAACAACATGATTGATCTGTTTTAGGAGGCAAAGTTACCGATTCCTATATATTTGTACTCTCCCCGTTCGGTTGATTCAATGAAATACACTACACTTTGAATTATGTTATGGTATCAGAGTATCTCGATTTTCTTTCTCTCGTTATTTAAATTCTTCCCTAAACCCTAACCCCTTCCTATTCAAAAAAAAATCGGCCGCAACATCATCTTCTCCGGCCAAAATTACTGAAGTGAAAAAGTCCGCCGGCATCGACAGATATTCATAAAACCTTTGGCATAGATCCAAATCTCCTAACTGTAGCTCTGCCTCAACCACGTATCTTCCATATCTTATCTCCACCTTCCACTCTTCGGCACCTACTCAACCATCTTCTCTGGTGAGCCCCCATTAGTCAACCAGCCCTAGCTTAATCAACTACATTCTGCCCCCACAACCGCTTACCTCTGCTTGGCTGCTCCGCTGCCTAAGTGAAGAGAGGGACACCTATTAGTTAAGTGACTTGATCTCTAAAACTGAGTTATAAACTGGTGGAACTAATCTGTAAAACTGAGCTGAGATTGATGGTCAGCTTAGTAAGAGTATTGAATTCTGTGAAAGTCAGTTATGGTGAAGTGTAAACTGAGTTTAATCTAAAGTCAGCTTTCAGTTTTGTCAGATGAGTTATTGTTGAATACATCTGAGTTCCGCATCTGAGCTGTTGGATACAAGTCTGGGAAAGTCTGTTTTGAAGCCGAGTTTCATCTGGTGGATAATAGCTGGAGCTGGGGTCCACATCTGGGGGTATTTATGACAGTTCCGACAAAGATCTTATGGCGGTTAGGGTTAGGGAATTGTGCCTATAAATACCAATGTTGTAATCAATGCAATGTGTGTGAAAATCCTTGTAACTGTATGCATAATAAAATATCTCCTTTTCTGTCGGTGGAGTAGTAGGCACAACGCCGGAAACCACGTTAAATCACTGTGTTCTCTTTTTTCCGTGTTTTTATCAATTTTCACCATACTTTATGTTTTCATTGCTACGGTTTTATCTTTCCTAAACTGCAAGTTTCTCGTCTGTGCTTTGACAAACTAGTGAAAGAGCGTTGGTTCATGGATCCAGAGGAGTTTGCAGGTTGAACGGAGTTGATCTTCACCAACACAGGTGACCGGTGCTATGATTTTGTGATCAATGGTCTGTTCTTTAACAAGAAGGATGTCAGCAATGAATGTAAATATTGTTAAATTATAGGGAGGAACAATTTCTGTTTGTGGAAAATCAAGATGCGGGCCTTGTTAAAGTAACAAGGATTGTGGACTCCTTTATCTAATAAAGGGGATGCCAGTTCAGCAGATTATGCCAGTCTGGAGGAGAAATCACATTCAACCATCATGCTCTGCTTTTCTGATGATGTTATCAAAGAGGTTGCCGAGGAAGACACCGCTGCCAAGTTATGGTTAAAGCTTGAAAGACTATATATGACTAAGTCGTTGACCAACAAGTTGCTGCTGAAGCAAAAGCTATTCAGCCTGAGGATGCATGAGGGGACTAAGTTGAGAGATCATCTTGATCATCTGAACACAATATTACTTGATCTCAGGAATATTGATGTTAAGATTGAGGATGAAGATGTTGCTTTGATTCTACAGGTTTCACTACCAGCTTCATCTGAGAACTTTGTGCAGTCCTTCATAGTTGGGAAGGATACAGTTCCTTTGGAGGATGTGAGGTCAGCTTTACATGCCAGGGAGCTGCGACATAAGGCAGCTGGGGCAGAAAATCAGGTTGTTGGACTAGTAGTCAGTAGCAGTAGGGTAAAAGAGCATGGGCAGTCTAGGAAGAAAAACTCCAAGTAGACAAGGTCCAAAGGCCCTAAATCCACAAAGTTTTGCAATTATTGTAAGGAGTAAGGACATTGGAAGTCCAATTGTCTAAAGAGGAAGAAACATCAGGAGAAAAGTTCTGGCACAACTACTGTGGCAGCTGAGCATGACTCAGATGAGGATATGGTTCTAGTGGCAGGAAAGTCAGCACATCAAACTAATGTGTGGATTCTGGACTCTGGGGAATCCTTTCATATTTTCCCTCATAGAGAGTGGTTCTCAAGTTATCAGCAGATAGATGGTGGTCACATACATATGGCAAACAGCAAGATCTACAAGGTAGTTGGGATTGGTTCAGTTCAGTCGAGGACAAAGGATGGAAGATTCTATAAATTGAGTGAAGTTAGACATGTTCCACAGATGACCAAGAACTTGGTATCTCTAAGTTCTGTAGACAGCAAGGGATTTAGTTTCAAGGGTGAAGGTGCAGTTCCGAGTGTCTATAAAAACTCAGTTTTGGTTCTCAAAAGAGTCAAGAAAGGGACCTCGTACATACTACAAGGGTCAGCTGTTGCTGGTTCTACTGCTGTGGCATTTGCTGAGATTCATCAGTCAAAGCTTATAAAACTGTGGCACATGAGACTGGGTCACATAGGTGAAAAAAGGATGCAGGTTCTTCTCAGAAGGATCTTCTTGGGGACTGTAAGGTCAAGCATCTGGACTTTTGTGAGCATTGTGTGTCTAGGAAGCTTCATAGGGGAAAATTCTCAAAAGTGGTACACACCACAAAGTCATCACTTGATTACATTCATTCTTATTGTTGGGGGCCATCGAAGGTGGAATCATTAGGTGGTCCCAGATATTTTGTGTCATTCATAGATGACTATTCAAGGATGACTTGGGTGCTGATGATGAAACACAAAAGTGAGGCATTCAAGAGTTTCAGGCAATGGAAGGCTCTAATTGAAAATCAGTTGGGGAAGAAGATCAAGAGGCTTCGTACAAATAATGGTCTGGAATTTTGCTGGACTGAGTTTGATGAGTTTTGTAAAAATGAGGGTATTTCCAGACATCATACAGTTAGGAATACTCCTTAATAGAATGGGGTAGCTAAGAGGCTAAATCAAAGTCTTCTGGAGAGAGCAAGATGTATGCTCTCTCATGCTGGTTTGTCAAGGAGATTTTGGGCAGAGGCTGTTGATGACGGTCTACTTTTGTCATCAACATTTTCCCTAAAAGGAGTATAATGTTATATTATTTTAAATCGAATCACGTGTTTATAGTGCTTAATTCATGCTGTGTGATTTGTGAATCGTGATTGGTATTTATGCATTTTTAGCCCCGGAATATGTTTTACTGCTCGATATTTATCATAATTATAGGTTCCGGAAAATCTCAAGTGAAGTGGAAGGAAATCTGGAGCGAAATACTGAAAAAGCCCAACATAGCACGAATCGTGGAACGGAGTAAAATGAAGTGCGATCGAAACCGGGCCAGAAGCCCAGTTCGCTGGAGCGAAGCACCCATTTCACTGGGTCAAAATGCCCAGTTCGCTAGGGCAAAATCGTCAATGTACTCCGCCACTTTTGGGTTTCAAAACAGTACTTCCTAGGGTTTCTAGAAGGTTTTAAGTCAACCAGAAACACCTATATAAGGCCGTCATTCATACATTATTTCACACACCGAAAATACAGAGCAAAATACAATACGCTTGTATTATATATATAGTTTTTCTTTGTTTACTTTATGTTCTTTCATTACGGAGTCGATAGATTCTCCGGTTAAGGATAGCATCGAGGAGTGGGAGTGACGCTCATCGTCGAGGGTAGTGCCTACTTATAAATGTTATCTACATACGTAGATCTATATTATCTTGTTATGGAGTAGTCGTTTATGTATTGATTTCACGATGTAGTAATTAATGAACCTATATTAATGTAGATCTAAGCCGTACAAAGACGTCTTACGATAAAATTCTGGAATCACCGGTCTAGCTAGAGCCGCGGTCTTTACTGAGGGAGCTAGCCACTTAGATTCTGGGAATTTTCTGTGAACGAATTCGGCTACGTCTGGTTATCTGATTGTCATAAAAACGAGTAATAAACCTGATCAACTTATTATATCATCATCATAAATTAACATAAAGCCTAAAAGTGGAATGTTAATTAGGACATAGAATAATCGATTGTCTAGGAGGTGTGCCACCCTACCCGGGCTGGTTTATACCGGCATCCCTAGTTTTGAAAGCATGTTTTATTATATAAGATGGAGACCTACCCGGTAAGGTCATGTAATAAACATAGGGGTTTAGGGTCCTACCCGGATCTAGATCTATATAAGGGGATGACTCCCGTAGCCAATAATATAATCAATCTTAATGTCTTATTTGTCTGGGCTTAGATATACATATATGGGGGAGTAATTACTACTAGCGTTATCAATACCGTTTCTTAAGAGTCTTATACAAAAACATAAAGATACTAGTGTCGTGCGTTGTGTCGTATTGTTAGTCTTGTGTTTTATATCTTTTTATTCTTCGGTTAGTGTTGGTCGTAGACCGCCCTTAATTTACTTTAGTTTAATACGTTATACTAGTTTAATTTGAGTCTCTGAGGGATCGACTTTGACTCTATCTAGCTATACTACAATTGTACCTAGTACTCTTGCTAGTTGGTTGTGTAGATCAAGTTATAAATCTAACTTGACCCCCATCAAGTTTTTGGCACCGTTGCCGGGGACTCGAGTCATTAAATTGAGTATAGCTTCTTTATTAAAAGTAGATTCGTAAATACTGTGAATATTGTCTTCTTATTTAATTTTTATAGCATAGAGTCAACATGAAATATTCGTAGAACAGATCTGGGCTGAAACCCAGAAAATCAGCACCCTTCACTAGGGCGAGGCATCCGGTTTGCTGGAGCCAGCCTAATTTTTCTAGAAATTTTTGCGTCATTCTGTTCTGCACAGTGTCTGCTTTAGTTTTTTTTTTCATAGGAGTCGTTAAAAACTAGAACGAAACGAAATTGCCCAGTCCCAGCAGGAAAGACAGTTTCGTTGAAGCCAGCTGAGTATCTCGCTGGAGCGAACCTGCTGATTCTGGAAATCTTAGTTCTGTCTGTTCCGTTCAGACTCTGTGTTATTCTTTTCTAATTTTGAGTCAGTCAACGGTTTTAGCCTTTTACAGTTTCTAATTTTTAGTGTTGTTTTTATCTTGCAGTAGGCTACCCGGAGTTCTACGGCACCACTTGAGCCTTACCACCCCGAGATCGAGAAATTCGCAAGGAAAATAGCAAGTTGGATAAAGGAGAAGGATCTGCAAGAAGTCTGGAGGAAATCGAATCAAGGTTAGCGGAATTGGCTAGCCAAAGTGAACCAATGGGGTACGAATCTGAGGAAACAAACTATTCTACGAGTACTGAGTCAAAAATGGAGAACGGACTGCAAAATCCCGTCAACCCTAATCATGTAATCAATAATAATAATAATGTGAATATTCCTAATCAAGCTGTCGCTGGAAGAGAAAGGCGTACTTTGCAAAGCTATGCAACGCCTACTATTGAACAATTCATTCCCGCTATCGTAGCACCTGAAGATGCCGCGAAGGTTTATCACCCGAGACCTAATGTCATTCAGATGGTGACAAACTATTCCACTTTTCATGGTATCATGAATGAGGATACTGGCGTTCACGTGACGAATTTCTTGGAGATCGTTAGAACGGTGAAGCCAGAACTAATCCCGGAGGGTAACATTAGGCTTAAGCTTTTTCCTTTCACTATAAAGGATAAAGCTAAGCAATGGCTTCTCTCATTAACAGCTAGATCAATCAGGACTTGGGATGAACTGCGGTAAAAGTTCATGAATAAGTACTTTCCTCTAGGAAAGGCCTTTAAGTTACGCCAAGACATCTTGGGGTTTAAGCAGCAAGCTGTTGAGAGAGATTAGAGTAGATGCATCCAGCAATGGAGCATTTGTCCTATTATCTCCTGAGGAGCCCCAAGCAAAGATGGAGCAAATAGCGATGAATAGCCAATGGGGAGGCAATGATAGAGCTACCGTGAAGATGGCCGCTGATATGTTTGAAGAAAGTGCATCAACTAAGATCCTACAACAACTATCACTTATCAACACTAAGGTGGATGGAATGCAAGAGAGGATGGCAAGAGTAGAGAATGGAAACGGGATTGAGATGATCAATCAAATCGAGAATGCTGGTACTGAAGAAGCCAACTATGTTGGAAGACAAGGGAACCAATATGGAGGCTACAAACCGATTCATGACCACCCTGGATTCCGATATGGTGACCCAAATGGAGGAGAGCGGCCTAGACAACCTAACACTTATGCACCCCAGCAAACTAAAACTTTTGGTTGGGAAGCTGTGATTAAAAAGATGAGCAATGCCGTGACTGACAATATGGGACAATTGTCAATATCTATGACCGAGTTGGCTACTAACATTAGCCAATATTGTCAAAAGAACGACGCGAAGGTAACAAATCAAGAAGCCCTAGTCCAGAATCTCTCTCACCAAATAGGTCAACTAGTTGAATAAGTTTCAACTAGACCTCCTGGTGGATTGCAGAGTAACACTGATAAGAATCCTAAGGATTTGAATGCAAAAATGACTAGGAGTGGGAAAGCACTGACTCCACCAACCCTGAAAGACAAGGATAAAATCATAGAAAGTCGGGATGGAGAGCCATAGGCTGAAGCAAGTACTTCAGGAACCATGCTTGTGCAAGATACTGTGAAGGAACCTGCTGCTACTGGTGTTGAGCATACAAGTAAGTTTCCTGCTACTATTTCTATCTACCCTTCAACTTTACCTTATCCTCCATGCAAATCTAAGCCTAAAGTTGATGATACAACGTATAAGAAATTCATTGATATGTTTAGGAAACTACAAATTAATATACCTTTGGTAGAAGCCCTTGCTAAAATGCCTGAGTATGCCAAGTTCTTAAAAGATGCTCTCTCTACTAAGAGGAAACTCTTAGACTTAGAGGCCATTTGCCTAAATGAAGAGTGCTCAACCGTTCTTCAACATAAATTGCCTACAAAATGTAAAGATCCAGGAAGTTTTCTCATTCCCTGCACTATAGGTAACATATGTCTGAACAAGGCGCTATGTGATCTAGTAGCGAGCGTGAATTTGATGCCGTTATCTATCTTTCGCAAGCTTGGTATGAAGGAGCTAATAAGACTTCCATGACTCTACAATTAGCTGACCGTTCGGTCAAGGAACCTTGTGGAGTGGTAGAAGATGTGCTAGTAAGTGTTGACAAGTTTGTGTTTCCAGTCGACTTTGTCGTGCTAGATATGGAAGAAAATTACGAAGTGCCCATGATTTTGGGAAGACCCTTCTTGGCCACTAGTAAGACGCTAATTGATGTTCACAAAGGAGAATTGGTATTACGCTTAAATGAAGATAAGGTAGTCTTCAATGTGTTTGACACTATGAGACAAGCGGATGATACTGAGGATGCATGTTACAAGTTGGATTCTATTGACGAAATGGTCAATGAACTTCCACAACATGAAGATATAAAATAATTAATCACCGCCTCCTTAGCTTTAGAGAATAACACAAGCTCTAAGCATTCTGATGAGGAAAAAAGTGATATGGCCAGGATGTAGTGAAGGAACTCCTCGCCATATCAAGCAAATTAACTCGAATGAGATCGAGAGGTACTATCATAGGCCGGCATGGCATAAGTTCTTTGAACTAAAGCTAACCGGACAAAGGCTTAAGACATCATTAGAAGAGCCTCATGTCAACCTAACGTTAAAACCCTTACCTGCGCATTTAATGTATGTGTTTCTGCAAGATGAGACCCTGCCACTCATAATTTCTTCCTCCTTGACTGAGATAAAAGAAGAAAAGCTGATGAGGATACTGAGAAAGTATCACGGAGCGTTTGGATGGACACTAGCCGATGTCAAAGGCATTAGCCCTAGCATCTACATGTATAAAATCTCCGTGGACCCTAAAAAGAAAGCGGTTACGCAACCTCAAAAAAGGTTGACACCTAAATTAAAAGACGTGGTACGGGATGAAGTCATAAAGATGCTAGAAATGGGAATAATCTTCCCTATTTCTGATAGCGAATGGGTAAGCCCCATCCACATAGTTCCTAAGAAGGGAGGTTTGACGGTACAAGCAAATGAGTTCGATGAGTTGATTCCCGTCAGACATATCACCGGTCATAGGGTGTGTATATAATTTTGGAAGTTGAACTATGCAACTCGTAAAGACCATTTCACTCTTCCCTTCATCGATCAAATGCTCGAGAGATTGAGCGGACATGCATTTTACTGTTTCCTCGATGGTTACTCGGGATATTATCAAATTCATATCTCACCCGAGGATCATGAGAAGACCACCTTTACATGTCCATATGGAACCTTTGCTTATAACAGAGTGCCCTTTGGTTTGTGCAACGCTCCAGCAACATTTCAAAGATGCATGATGTCTTTGTTTGCTGATATGGTTGAAGATTTCCTGGAGATCTTCATGGATGATATCTCTATATTTGGAGATGATTTTGATTCATGTCTCACGCATCTAGCTAGAGTGTTAAAGAGATGCGATAAGATGAATCTGGTACTTAACTGGGAGAAATGTCATCTAATGGTTACTGAAGGCATATTACTTGGCCACCGTATTTCAAGGAACAGTATATAGGTAGATAGATCAAAAGTGGAGGTGATCGAAAAGCATCCCCCACCAACCAATCTTAAGACATTGCGAGGTTTTCTTGGCCACACAGATTACCGCCGGTTTGTGAAAGACTTTTCCTTAATCTCTAGACCTCTCACTAAACTTTTGGCCAAGGATGTTCTGTTTGAGTTTACAAAGCCTTTAATGCGCTTAAAAAGATGCTTATCACTGCACCTATTTTAATTGCACCCGACTGGAATCTTCCTTTCGAGTTAATGTGTGACGCAAGAGACACTGCGGTTGGTGTGGCCCTTGAACAAAGGAAAGATAAGATATTTCGACCTATCTACAACGCTAGTCGCACTTTAAACTCTGCACAAAGGAATTACACGACCACTAAAACAGAACTTCTAGCTGTCATCTTTGTGTTTGACAAATTTAGATCTTACCTTGTGGGATCTAAAGTCACAGTATGGACTGACCACGCAGCCCTAAAGTACCTATTGGCAAAACAAGATTCCAAGCCGAGATTGCTGAGATGGATTTTACTACTTCAAGAGTTTGATGTAGAAATCCGAGATAAGAAAGGGTCTGAGAACCTGGGTGCGGATCACTTTTCCTGTTTACAAATAGAGGACAATGAGCAATTGCCCGAGATTGGAGAGACATTTCCTGACGAACAATTATTCTCCATCTCTACCCTTCCCGGAAATGGTGGTTGTGCAGTGATATCGTCACGCTGTGAAGAGGTTGAGGCTGCGGAGCCACAACCGTGGTTTAAACATATAGTGAACTACTTAGCCGCGAGATATCTGCCACCAGTATTCTCCAAGAAGCATAAGAAGAAATTCTTTGCAGACCTTAGACATTACTACTGGGATGATCCTTACCTTTTTAAGCTATGCTCGGACAATGTGTTTAGGAATTCCTGAGAGCGAATTCAATGATATAATCAAACATTGCCATGCTTACGAGGTAGGAGGACACTTTGGAGGAGACAAGATGGCTGCAGAAGTCCTCTAATGTGGTTTTTACTGGCCCAGTCTTGACAAAACTGCACATGACTACGCTAGAGCCTGTCATTCCTGCCAAATGACGGACAATATCTCAAAAAGGAATGAAATGCCACTAAAGAGTATCCTAGAAGTTGAACTCTTTGATGTGTGGGGAATTGATTTTGTGGGACCTTTCACGTCTTCAATTTGAAATCGCTATATCTTAGTAGCAGTCGACTATGTATCAAAATGGGTTGAGGCCATTGCTTCACCCACTAACGACGCAAAAGTCGTATTGCGGTTTCTAAAGAAGAATATCTTTACACGGTTTGGAATCTCTCATGCCATTATTAGCGATGGTGGAAGCCATTTTTGTAATAGGTTATTTGAAAAATTAATGATTAAATATGGGGTAAGACATAGGTTTGCTACCGCATATCACCCTCAGACAAGTGGGCAAGTTGAGGTTACAAATCGAGAGATCAAGCGCATTTTGGAGAAAACTGTGAATCCTACAAGGAAAGATTGGTCGTTAAAGTTAGATGATGCTTTATGGGATTATAGAACTGCTTATAGGACTACAATTGGAATGTCCCCATATAAGATTATCTTTGGAAAAACAAGTCATCTACCGGTTGAATTTGAACACCGAGCCTTATGGGCTACTCGTCTGTTAAATTTTGATGAGAGTTTAGCCGGAGAGAAGAGACTACTGGAATTAACTCGCTTAGAGGAGTTCCGCATTGAAGCCTACGAGAATGCTCGCATCTTTAAAGCGTGAACAATGAAATTCCATGATAAGAAGATATTAGACCGAACCTTCAAGGCTGGAGATTTGGTTCTGGTCTACAATTCGCGCCTGAAACTTTATCCGGGCAAGTTGAAATCACGGTGGTATGGCCCTTATAAAGTCAGTAAAGTTTTTCCTTCTGGAGCTGTAGAGGTAATTAATCTTAAAGATAACACCACCTTTGTGGTTAATGGGCACCGATTGAAACATTACCTAGATACTTCTTTTGATAAAGAGGAGGTAGTCTTTACTCTGGAAGATCCGACATACACTTAGACCATCGTGGAAATAAAGTCGAGCTGACGACTATAACCTTAGAACTATTTCTTACACTTTTTTTAGTTTGTTTATTTTCTGCAAATAAAGTAGCATGGAGACTATTGAGGTTTTTTTTCATCTCGCCATGTTCCGAGTCTAAGTTCGGAATAAGTGAGGTTTTTTCCTTGATGGCTACCATGTGAGTTCGGTAGTTTGTTTTGTTACCCTTTAATTACTTGTCATTGGTTGTATAAAATAAAGTGGCTCAAATTGTTTTTGGATATTATATCAAATTACTGCCACATTATTTTATCACTTCCATTGACATGTTACTGACGGTTTTGTGGAGTTTGTTATTTTGGTGTTTACGCTGTGAAAGGATCAGTCCTACACTCTGCTTCCTACTTGAGAACCGTTTCCAGAGCTAAGTCCTTTTCTTATTTCTTCTTTGATTTTCTCATTGAGGAAAATGTCGAATTTAAGTGGGGGGTGGGTAAGGAGACTTAGCTATAAACCTATAAACTTATAATTAAAACGGGGTGAAACGGGGTATTAAAAAAAACTAAATAAACTATTTCTCCTTAGAATCGTGAATTCTTAACATTGGATTTAGTGAGAAAGGAACCTAGTTGCATGAGTACGTGATCATATTATACTTGTGTGAGTGAATTTAAGGATATTCTTGCTGACTGCTGCAAGTAGTTATTTATTATTTGATTTCTTAATCTTTGAATCGACGGTTTACACGTGAATGATAATAACTGGAAGAATTAATGTGTACATGCGGAGATGATTGGTTATGAGGACCTAGTGTCGATATTTATCTGTTGATGTATTCTGAGCTTCTGACCATCACAGCGGAGTAATAAGCTTGAGAACCATATGTGTTCTAATATTTGCATTAAACACTGGGCTTGTGGAAACGTTGTCAAAGTAGCCTCGAGCTTGTGGCGATATTCATGGTTGTTGACTAATCCGGGATAGGGAATTCTTGCTTGGCACTCACCAGTGCAAGTTTCTTTCTTGAGAAGTGTCAATACTTGTGCATATGAAAACAAGAAGCAATTCAAATTTTTAGAGGCCTTTGAGTAGTACTCGGTCTCCAAGTCCGTAAAGTTTTTAAATGAGGCTCTTGATTATTGCTCCATGTATTTAACCACGCGAGGCGGAGGAAGTGAGAATGTTGATGATGGTAGGTTGAGATTGCGAAGTTGGCATAAACTTTAATCTTGCTACGATTATATAAAACTGAATACATGCACACATCACTTCGATTCATAGAAAGTATTGAATAATGGATGTCTTATGAGTATGCGTTGGTATGAGTCAACTCGGATTTCTTTTAAAAGTACGGGATGACCATGGAAAATGTGTTATAGGGGAATATTTTACTGATGCTTTGTTCGGGACGATCAAAGTCTAAGTGGGGGGGTAGTTGATGACGGTCTAATATATACCCTTTTGTCATCAACATTTTCCCTAAAAGGATTATAATGTTATATTATTTTATGTCGAATCACGTGTTTATAGTGCTTAATTCATGTTTTGTGATTTAAGAATCATTGATGGGAGTCAACTTAAATGTACTTTGGTGTGCAGTTTAACCCCCGTTTATTACCTTATTGGCATGTTTTGGGTAGATATAGACCGTTTCGAGAGTAATATCGAGATTTATATGCACGGGGAGTTAAACTGTCATATCGATAGTAAACTCCGCCTTTTTAGCGATAATTACCTCATTTCCGAGAACTTTTGTCTTGCGGAATTACGCGTGGTGTTTGTTTGTCTATGTTATTGCAGGACCTAGGTGACTCGAGGACCCGGAAGGCGATGTTTTGGTCTATGAGACGTGATCGTAGCCCGAACGTGGCATAAAAAGTGAAGAAAAGCCAAGTTTGGAATGAGGACAAGCCAGACGGGCGTTTGATATACCTCAGACAGGCGTCTGAGGGAAGGCCACATCAGACGGGCGTTTGCCGTTCCAGACGGGCGTCCACAGCATTGATGCTTCATTCAGAAAGTTTGATTTTCAGCTGGACGGGCGTCCAAAAGACCACCAGACGGGCGTTTGGGTAGGCTCAGCCCGATTCACAAAGCTTATTTAACACAGACGGACGTCCAGGTTAACAGACGAGCGTCCAGGGGTCAAAAAGCCTCAAGTCAAAAGTTACCAGACGGGCATCCAGAGGAATGCGGACGCCCGTCCAATGAAGGCGAAACCCTAATATCTTCATGTTTTCCAGGCGGACGGGCGTCTGACATGACCTGGACGGGCGTCCAGGACCGACAGTAGCAGAATTTTGACCTACTCTATAAATACGCAACTCATTCAGCCCCTACTGATGTTTGGCCGACCTTAGACTTTCCTTGAGCGATTTTGGTGCGATTTTAGTGTAGTTTGATCACCCTTTGATCCCTTGATTCCCTAGATAATTTCCTTTGATTCTACACATCTTTCATAGCTTAGTTTTGCATTAAAAGATCAAAGATTCAACTTTTTTTGTGCAACTATTCGTTCATACTTTCTGGATCAGATTTTCAGCAGTTATATGGTAATGATGTTTCTTTTATTTATTGCTTTTAGTTCAATTTCCATTCTTTATTCGGTTATTAGCATAATTATGAGTAGCTAAATCTATGTGTAGTCGAATTATGTGAAAGAGAGCGAAAACCCTAAGGGGGATGAGATAGGGAGTTGTGTATTGCGTATATTATTGTTTAAACGATTAATCCACGTCCTAAAACTTATTTTAACGTCTTTGAATTAGATTGATCACCTAGTTCACTGTCACACACATCGAAATTATAAATGCATTTTGCGGTGAGATGTGGGATAAGGGGTTTTAGGATCGTTGCGTAGATTCGGCCTAGTTGTTGGGTCCATTTCCAATACAGAGGTTTGTCATCGTTGTTCGAGCGAATCTAGAGCTTAATCATGTTAGGTTAATCGGTTTTCTAAAGGGAGAATTAATTAACTTCACATAGGGTGGTTAGATCGAGTTGTTCAGTCTAATCGCTAGAATTAGGAGTTGGCACCCGTGGATGTCGTTAAACTACATTGGATAGGTAGGTCGGTTAAGACACGCTCCCTGTTAAGTCCTTCCTTAGGGGTAAAAGTAGCTCGTGGGATCATAGTTCGACTGTACCCGTTAATACTTAGAAGTAAACTCGTTAGTATAATCTTTACTTTTACACTAGTATAATATCTCTCGACCACTATTTTGACCTGAACTAAGTTCTAAGTTGACTTTGGTACTTAGACATTACTCCCTGTGGATTCGACCTTGAAAACACTATACTACCGTTGACCCGATACTCTGTCGCTTAAAGTTAGCGGTTAGTTATTTTTCTATCAAGAATTTTGGCATCGTTGCCGGGGAGTAACGTTTAATATCTTGCAAGTTGACCGAAAGCTTGGGCTTAGGTCGTTTTTATTTTGTTTTCTTGTTGTTTCTTGTTTGTCAGTGAATGACCCGCAGCTCCAAAGAACCACTTATCGAGCCAATTGAAGAATTTGAAGCTTTTGCACGTCATAGAAATAGTCAACGCCGAGGAGAACCTCTGATTGCCAGTCCGAACGCTTTGTTTGAGGAAGAAGGGGTAGAAGAAAGTTCACTTTCAGAATCCTCAGAGGGAATGGAGGATTCACCGAATCATAGAGATGGCAAAGAGCCCCTAATCGAGAATAATGTACCAGGCGGTACATCCAACCTCAGAGATACAACTTTACAATTGACCCCAATCCGTGATCGTGTAGAACAATTGGAGAATGATGGGTTGAGACTCCAGCAAACGATCGACCCTCAATACACTCAGAGAACCGGATTTGGGAGTAACTGAGGTGGACAGTTTGGACAGTTGGGAACAAGTGATAGACAGTTTGGGGTAAACAGAACAGGGAACACTGAGCGTACTCAGCAACTGCCGGTGCAACAACAGAACACTCAGCAGTTCGGGCAGTATGACCAATCTACAGTCGAAAGAGTACTAAAAATGCTAAGGGAACAGGAGAATCAACAGGGGTTCCAAAACCCGTATCCTCAGCAACCCCCTGTGCAGCAGTTTTATCAGCAGCAACAACAGCAGAATTATCAGCCACAGATGGCTCAGCAGGTACAGAGACCAAGAGTCTGTTGAGACTATGTTACCACCCCACAAGAGGTTATAGGGCACAATCCAATTAGAGTGCCCCCAATTAATGCAAACAACATGGACATCAAGCAAAATATTCTGAACATGTTGGGGGAACATTCTCTATTCCACGGGAAATCAACTGAGAACCCAAACAGCTTTCTTGATCACTTTCTCCAAATTTGTGGAACGATAAAATATAACGGGGTGAGTGACGAGGCGGTGAAGCTAATTGTTTTCCCGTTTGCATTGAGAGGAGCCGCAAAGGATTGGTTTGATTCATTACCCAATGATTCATTGCATACCTGGGCAGATGTAGCGAGAGTGTTTCTGAAAAAGTACTTCCCTCCGGCAAAGATTTTGGATCTGAAAGAAGAAATCTCATCGTTTGACGGTCTCGAGGGAGAGACATTAAAAGAGACTTATGAAAGATTTAGGGGTCTACTGAAGAGATGCCCTCCTCACAGTTTTTCTACGGTGGAGCAAGTTATTATATTATTCAGGGCTTTAGAACCGATGGACCAAAATAAGCTGAATGCCACAAGCGGCGGATATATCATGAATCTGCCGCCAGAACAAGCTATGAGACAGATAGAGAATGCAGCAGATGGAGAAGGGAAGTGGGGCTCTACAAGAAAGAACAAGAAAGCGCCTTTGGAAACTGTAAAGTCATTGAAAGACGATTTGGATAGAGAGAAAGCATTTCATGAGAAGATGCAAGCGATGTCACTAATGATGGAGAGGATGGAGGCAGAGAGAAAGGCGGCATTAAAATGCCAAATGTGTGGGGGTGGCCAGTCCGCTTTGCAATGTACTTCACTAAAGAAGTCCACTTACCCACAACAGTTGCCTCCACAACAGCAATAGAATGTGTTTGCAATGGGACATGTAAAGAATAATCAACAAGATTTTGGCCAACAGCAATAGTGGAATTCGAATTTTGATAACCAGCAGGGCCAGCAGTGCGAGTATGGCATGGAAGAGCAGCAGCTATATTGGACAAGGTAATGGGGGTAACTGGAATCAGAACCAACATGGGCAGAATTGGAATCGAAACAATAACAATCAGAACCAAGGGTTCATGCAGAACCAAAGCCCAAATAACCAATCTTGGAACCAGAATCCCCAGAATCAGAATTCATACCAAAATCAGAACCAAGGTAGCTATCAGAATAATCAGAATCCGCAATCTCAAACACAGCAACAACAACTGCAGAATCAGAATTAGGGGCAGAGTCAAGGCTGGAATCAGAATCAGGGCCAGCAGGGTAATCAGCAAGCAAATCAGCCACTCAGAAACAGTAATTCTGGCACATATCAGCATCCGAATGCTCACCTTCACCAGAACAATTAGAACACTCAACAATTGAACAATTATGGTGCTCAGAAGACGTCCGCTGAGATAATCTTGGAAAGATTGGATAGGACTGTATCTGAATTGAATAAAAATGCTGTTGAGCAAAATGTGGCCACTCACTCCGCCATTCGGAATTTGGAAACCCAAGTTGGGCAAATCACAAACACACTGAAGAAGAATTTGAGTGATGCTGAGCAGAACCCGAGACAAGTGAATGCAATATTCACTAGAAGTGGTAGAGAATTAGGAGTGGACCAGCCAAAGAGAGGGGTCGAAGCAGAGAAATATTTGGATGAAATGGATGAAACTAAGGCAGCAGAGAGAGAGATAATGGAAATTGAGTTGGAAGCTATGAGAAGAGAGTTAGCTGCTGTCAAGAGAGATCTCGCGCTTGCTAGGAAAGAGAGGGCACTAGAAGCTGAGAGAGAGCAAGCAGCTCAATCCAAGAGAGCTGAAGCAATGGAGAAGCGGGATTTCATAGTTTTGGATATAAAAGAGGAGGAACCGAGCAAGCCAGCAACAAGACAAGAAGCTACATCTGGCCCTCCAAGGCCAAAAGCTCGAGGTAAACATGACTTTATGCCCCCTCCCCCTCCTGATTTTGATGAGAATACTTTTCCATACCCACCTGAAGGCCCTAAAAAACCGGTTCTTATTGAAAATCAGCTTAGGTTCCTCGACATTCTCAGGAAAGTAGAGATCAATGTCCCCCTGTTAGAGGCAGTTGCTAGTGTGCCTAAGTAATTTAAGTGTTAGAAAGGGATGTTGGCAAGTAGAGAGAAAATGGGTAAGGTAGTTATGCTGAGGGAGGAGTGTTCAGCAGTTTATGACAGTCAAATTCCCCCTAAGATGAGAGATAGAGGAGGTTTCACCATTCCTATCACCATAGGTAATACAGTGATTGAAAATGTTTTATGTGATTTAGGAGCTTCTGTGAGCTTGATGCCTAAAGCGCCTTATGAAAAATTAGGGATAGGTGATTTAGAGCCTACGGGAATGACCCTACAAATGGCTTATAGGTCGGTGAGGAAACCATTGGGGGTAGCTGAAGATGTGCTAGTTCAGGTAGGCAAGTTCGTGTTCCCTGTGGATTTTGTGATTCTTGACATGGAGATGGACTCTAGGACCTCTGTCCTGTTAGGTCGTCCCTTTTTTACCACTAGTGATGCTCAGATAGGAGTAAAGAGTGGAGACATTTCGTTTGGAGTTGGGGGCGAGAGAGAGCGTTTGAATGTCTACAAGGATAGAGGTCGTCAAGCTATCGCTGATGAATGTATATGCACAGAATCTTTGTTTTCTTGTGTTGTGGTGCATACTGACATGCAGGACAGTCAAAGTTCGTTGAAAGGAGATGCGGTGTGCTTACGAGGTGTCGTCGATCAGGGCAAGATCGAGGCACAGAATAAATCGGGATCGCCCGTTGCACCGGTGCTCTCCAAGCTGGGAAGAGTGCGGATTGATAAACCGCCTGACTGCAAGAAACCTAAAGGGAAGCCATCTAAAAAGCCGGAGAAGAAAGAAAGTGTGAGGTGGCAGGAGACAGTGGCGCAAATTGCAAGAGGTAAGCCGTTCACTAGTTCGAATATTTTGATGATTGCACTAGGTATATCGTTGGGCATGCTCAAACATATGAATGCTGAATTTGGTTGACATGCTTTGTGCTTATTTGGTATGTTATTTGAAGTTGTTTTGAGTTGAGTCAGATGAGCGTCATCCGGTCAAGCCAACGACGTAAAACAAAGGCGCTTGGGGGGGGGGCAACCCCGCCTTAATAAAACTGTGTGGAATTAAAAGGAATCTAGGAATATCTGACTATGTGCTCTTATATGAATTTATGCCTTGATTATGATAAGTATGCATGTGTGAAGTTTTCTATGATGAGTGTGCCTCTGTGGCCTTATATTTGATGCTTAGATGTTATGTGCTTTACCCGTGTGGGTGATTTTTCCGTCTAAAGCTATTATGTGATGTGCTATATATACTGCCTATCGAGTTTTTCTGACGTGACAAGGCCTTCTACATTTTATACCCCATATCCCTATTGCATGCTTTGGCACGAGGACCATGTCCCGTGCATGTTTGGTATTTGTTTTCTTTTGATAGGGATTCGGGGCGTGTTTTCTCACGGCTGTTACGAGATTCGATAGCGCCTTTCTGCCGGGTCTAAAGCTAAGTCTCTTTTTCTATCTCATTCACACACTGAGGACAGTGCTTCATTCGAAGTGGGGGGTGGATACGACTTAGCTTTATTGTTTCGATTGATAGATATGCCATTAATTGTGATATGCTTAGTTAATGTCCGTTTTCGAGTCAGTTCGTGGCTTAAACTTTTAAAAAAAATCACGGTTTGACACCGCGTTATATGCATGTTTCTCACGATGGATTTGGTGGATGTCTTAGTGCACGAGTAATGTATGCCGGGCGATTTTATTTTGTCACGATACGAACCCTTTTTATTGCACGTAGACCTTGGTTGCATTTAGTCTGGTTGCTTTACGCACTTGTACCACTAGTGTCGAGGCGAAATAGAAAGGTTAACCTAGGCCGGATACGGGATGAGAGTTATGGCGCTTCTTTGACCTAGCCAGAGCCAAATAAGCCAAAATCCCAACATTATACCCTCGTAACCCCTCTAAGCCTTGATAGGACGGTCTGACCACCGTCCGAAATGAGCCGTTTGGTTACTTAGCTTGTATTGCCCTAACCCTGAGCCTCATTTTTGGTCACGTTTCTTTTGATCACCCTACGAGTGGACTTAGTTGTTACTTGACACACTTGCTAAATCAAGTGTGGGGTGGGCGATTGGGGCGTAGTATGAGAAGAGTTGGTTAGTACGAGCTAGTATTACGAAGGGGAGGAGCTCGAGTTTTCTATATAGGCTGTTTGGTGAAGAAAGTTGGGAAGGAAAGCAAAGAAAAAGAAAGAAAAGAAAAAAAGGGAATTGAAAAAGAAAATGAATTGAAAAGAATAAAGAAAAGAAAAAAGTTTGATTTTGAAGGTGAATAAAGAAATAATCAAGAAGTGTTTGAGGGAGAATAGTATATAATGTTGAGTTTGGAGTTGTATTGATAAATGAAAGTAAAATCGAAGGCGTTTTGGTGTGGTTTGACTAGTTTGAGGTGGAAATACATAGGTTGATTAAGTTCACTCGTGTTTTTCTCTTTCTCCAGTCCCAAAATTTCCTTTCGATTAACCCCGTCCCGAGCCTGACATTATAACCCTTCAAGTTTTACTTGACCGTATTTTACCTCGGTTGCCTCGATTAGTGGAGATTCTAGCCCGGTATGAGCTGCGTGTAGTCATGTGGCCGGTATTCAAAGCCGGTGATCATTCTGAGTGTAATCCTCGGTCTATATCACACACACTTCGTTTTCGTGGTACGATAGAGTCAAACGGTGTACGTTCATTGTCTACTTTACTTTTGCCTTGATGTCGTGAGCGCTATGCATGTGTCGTAAAGTTGATCCCATGGTCTGTTTTAGAGCGCCTAACTTACTCGAGGACGAGCAAAGGCTAAGTGTGGGGTGGTTAATGGGAGTCAACTTTACTGTACTTTGGTATGCAGTTTAACCCCCGTTTATTACCTTATTGGCATGTTTTGGGTAGATATAGACCGTTTCGAGAGTAATATCGAGATTTATATGCACAGGGAGTTAAACTGTCATATCGATAGTAAAATCCGCCTTTTTAGCGATAATGACCTCATTTCCGAGCACTTTTGTCTTGCGGAATTACGCGTGGTGTTTGTTTGTCTATATTATTGCAGGACCTAGGTGACTCGAGGACCCGGAAGGCGATGTTTTGGACTATGAGACGTGATCGTAGCCCGAACGTGGCTTAAAAAGTGAAGAAAAGCCATGTTTGGAATGAGGACAAGCCAGACGGGCGTTTGATATACCTCAGACGGGCGTCTGAGGGAAGGCCACATCAGACGGGCGTTTGCCGTTCCAGACGGGCATCCACAGCATTGATGCTTCATTCAGAAAGTTTGATTTTCAGCTGGACGGGCGTCCAAAAGACCACCATACGGGCGTTTGGGTAGGCTCAGCCCGATTCACAAAGCTCATTTAACACAGACGGGCGTCCAGGTTAACAGACGAGCATCCAGGGGTCGAAAAGCCTCAAGTCAAAAGTTACCAGACGGGCATCCAGAGGAATGCGGACGCCCGTCCAATGAAGGCGAAACCCTAATATATTCATGTTTTCCAGGCGGACGGGCGTCTGACATGACCTGGACGGGCGTCCAGGACCGACAGTAGCAGAATTTTGACCTACTCTATAAATACGCAGCTCATTCAGCCCCTACTGATGTTTGGCCGACCTTAGACTTTCCTTGAGCGATTTTGGTGCGATTTTAGTGTAGTTTGATCACCCTTTGATCCCTTGATTCCCTAGATAATTTCATTTGATTCTACACATCTTTCATAGCTTAGTTTTGCATTAAAAGATCAAAGATTCAACTTTTTTGGTGCAACTATTCGTTCATAGTTTCTGGATAAGATTTTCAGTAGTTATATGGTAATGATGTTTCTTTTATTTATTGCTTTTAGTTCAATTTCCATTCTTTATTCGGTTATTAGCATAATTATGAGTAGCTAAATCTATGTGTAGTCGAATTATGTGAAAGCGAGCGAAAACCCTAAGGGGGATGAGATAGGGAGTTGTGTAGTGCGTAAATTATTGTTTAAACGATTAATCCACGTCCTAAAACTTATTTTAACATCTTTGAATTAGATTGATCACCTAGTTCATTGTCACACACATCGAACTTATAAATGCATTTTGCGGTGAGATGTGGGATAAGGGGTTTTTGGATCGTTGCGTAGATTCGGCCTAGTTGTTAGGTCCGTTTCCAATACAGAGGTTTGTCATCGTTGTTCGAGCGACTCTAGAGCTTAATCATGTTAGGTTAATCGGTTTTCTAAAGGGAGAATTAATTAACTTCACATAGGGTGGTTAGATCGAGTTGTTCAGTCTAATCGCTAGAATTAGGAGTTGGCACCCGTGGATGTCGTTAAACTACATTGGATAGGTAGGTCGGTTAAGACACGCTCCCTGTTAAGTCCTTCCTTAGGTGTAAAAGTAGCTCGTGGGATCATAGTTCGACTATACCCGTTAATACTTAGAAGTAAACTCGTTAGTATAATCTTTACTTTTACACTAGTATAATATCTCTCCACCATTATTTTGACCTGAACTAAGTTCTAAGTCGACTTTGGTACTTAGACATTACTCCCTGTGGATTCGACCTTGACAACACTATACTACCGTTGACCCGATACTCTGTCGGTTAAAGTTAGCGGTTAGCTATTTTGCTATCAATCATGATTTGGTATTTATGCATTTTTAGCCCCAGAATATGTTTTACTGCTAGATATTTATCATAATTATAGGTTCCGGAAAATCTCAAGTGAAGTGGAAGGAAATCTGGAGCGAAATACTGAAAAATCACAACATTGCACGGATCGTGGAACGGAGTAAAATGATGTGCGAACGAAACTGGGCCAGAAGCCCAGTTCACTGGAGCGAAATACCCATTTCGCCGGGTCAAACTGCCCAGTTCGCTGGGGCAAAATCGTCAATGTACTCCGCCGCTTTACGGTTCGAAACAGTACTTCCTTGTGTTTCTAGAAGGTTTTAAGTCGGCCAGAAACCCCTATATAAGGCCGCCATTCATACATTATTTCACACACCGAAAATACAGAGCAAAATACAATACGCTTGTATTATATATATAGTTTTTCTTTGTTTTCTTTATGTTCTTTCATTACAGAGTTGATAGATTCTCTGGTTAAGGATTGCATCGAGGAGTGGGAGTCACGGTCGTCGTCGAGGGTAATGCCTACTTATATGTGCTATCTTTATTCGTAGATCTATTTTATCTTCTTATGGAGTAGTCGTTTATGTATTGATTTCACGATTTAGTAATTAACGAACCCATATTAATGTAGATCAAAGCCGTACGAAGGCATTTTACGAGAAAATCCTGGAATCGCCGGTCTAGCTGGAGCCACGGTCTTTACGGCTGAAGCTAGCCACTTAGATTCTAGTAATTTTCTGTGAACGACTTTGGCTACGTCTGGCTATTATATTGTCATAAAAACGAGTAACAAACCTGATCAACTTATTATATCGTCATCGTAAATTAACATAAAGCCTAAAAGTGAAATGTTAATTAGGACATAGAATAATTGATTATCTAGGAGGTGTGCCACCCTACCCGGTCTGGTTGCCTAGATAAGGTGTACGGTTTATACCGGCATCCCTAGTTTTGAAAGCATGTTTTATTATATAAGATGGAGACCTACCCGGTAAAGTCATGTAATAAACATAGGGGTTTGGAGTCCTACCCGGATCTAGATCTATATATGGGGATGACTGCCGTATCCGATAATGTAATCAATCTTAATGTCTTATTTGTCTCGGCTTAGATATACATATATGGGGGAGTAATTACTACTAGCGTTATCAATACCGTTTCTTAAGAGTCTTATAAAAAAACCATAAAAATACTAGTGTCGTGTCACTGTGTTGTATTGTTAGTCTTGTGTTTTCTATCTTTTTATTCTTCTGTTAGAGTTGGTCGTAGACCGCCCTTAATTTACTTTAGTTTCATACGTTATACTTGTTTAATTCGAGTCTCTGATGGATCGACCTTGACTCTATCTAGCTATACTGCAATTATACCTAGTACTCTTGCTAGTTGGTTGTGTAGATAAAATTATAAATTTAACTTGACCCTCATCAGCTATAAGCACCTCATGCTAGTTAATCAACAGGAGTCCTCACAGGGATTAGTCTCAAAACACCAGTTGAGATGTGGTCAGGCAAGCCTGCGGACTATTCAGTTCTAAGGGTTTTTGGAAGCACAATTTACTATCATGTGAGTGAAGGGAATCTGGAACCAAGAGCCAAGAAAGGAGTGTTTGTATGGAATATATGGTGATGGAGTTAAGGGTTACAAAATTTGGTCATCATTAGAAAATAGAGTTATTCTCAGTAGATTTCAGTTTTTGATGAAAATTTTATGCTCAGTTCATCAGTGAGAGGGACTACTGAAACTGAAACCAGTACTGAAAGTGAGAAAACTAACAGTAAGGTGGAGCTTCAGGTGGAGTCAGTTGAAATGCAACAATCAACTAATCCAAGACATTTTTCATCTGATCTGGTTGCTGAACCAGAACTGACTCCACCTGAAGCTCCACCTTACTGTTGTCGTATATTTGTTCTCTTAAAGAACCAATTGTGAATTGTTATATGATAACGTCCTTAGTATTAAACTGTGATAGAGAAACCATGATAGGAGATTACGGTTGATGAGATCTCTAATCATTTTAATAAGTTTGATACTTAAATGTCTCTAGGCTGATGTACTCTGAAACAGGACATTGATAGTACAAACAGACTAGTACGTATTAGATGTCTTCTGTCTTTAAGGGTAGGGATAAATCTCATCTATCAAAGTGTAGAGACACTTGGACTGTACGTGGACGTGTATTAGAGAATGCGTACGTTAGACTGACCACTTACACTGTTAAGTGTCACACTATGTGGCGGTTGTGTAATTATCCTTAGGACCGGAGTCTACATGGCATCACGGTGTGGATTGTCATGCTTTGACGCTATTGAGGTTTCCCCAAACCATGGGGCGATCATGCGGTAGTGATTGGGTGTGATACTGAAGCATGCGGAGTATACATGTTTGGTCGTCCAGAAATCGCGTACCCTACCAATAGGAGTGAATATCCGAAAGGTCCTTCTTATAAGGAATGTCTTGTTCTCGTGAATCTTTGCAAAGTGGAAGTAAACGAGTTACTTCGAGAGAGCATGATGTCCAGATTATAAGATACGGTCGTTGATGTATTGACACTCGACTAACGGCTGTATTGATATTATTACAGTGATAGGATTGCAATTAACATGGTAACTATTTCACATGAACGGTAGTAGTCATTGCATTTGACTCTTCCGATGATTGGGGGTCACGGTGTGTTGCTAGACACTATCCCGTGATCTTTAGACATGGAGGGTATTTTCATAATTTTCACTTTGTGTCTACGGACAACATGTTCGGAAGTTTCGGGTCACACACATATGAACATCTAGCCGGATTAAAATGTGGTTATAGTTGATAACCAAATAAGGAAAGAATTTATCTCGTACTATAAAGGTTATAGTGGTAAATTAATATGGTGGTATTTATTTATTATGAATAAATATAATACAAGATATTAATTAAGTTGATTAATTAAATATACACATAATGTTTGTGTATGTCAAAATTATATATGTATGTGATACACATGTATTTTGCAAATTGATTAGTAATAGTATTATATTAATTAAAGAAAATATCAATTCCCAAAATAGTGGGGAAGTGGCGCCATTCATAATGTATTAGATACATTTGAGTTGTGCAATTTAATTAATAAGATTACCATAATATTAATATTAGATATTAATTGATTTTGAAAAAAATAGATTTATGATAACAAGATAAATATATTCAATATAAGATATTGACAATATCTTGTAAATATTTAATATAGGATATTAAATTAAATGAGATAATTCAATAAAAGATATTTTCCTTATTTTATTAGGTAAAGGTTTTCTTTCTCCTCAATCTACTAGGAAGTTAATCCCAATCAGATTGGGAATGACTAGGG
Organism: Gentiana dahurica var. dahurica; assembly: GCA_024500145.1. Classification (NCBI taxonomy): domain Eukaryota; kingdom Viridiplantae; phylum Streptophyta; class Magnoliopsida; order Gentianales; family Gentianaceae; genus Gentiana; species Gentiana dahurica. The sequence goes on from CM044903.1 coordinate 63,290,672, forward strand.
GCGCAGGTACTTCTATAAATAGAAGGGCTTGGCTAGCGCTTTTGTACAACACAAGTCCAAGAGCTAATGGTTCTTGTTAAAAATAGAGAGCTTTCTAGAGAGAGATTTATGAGTGAGAAAAAGTCGGTCTAGCAGCCGAGTTTTTCTGGTAGCAATCGATGATGGGATTCCGGCGAGGTGTTCGTGTGGACCACCGATAGAGGCCGAATGCTTGGGCGGCTTCGTGTAGAAACTACAACCGTAGGCAAAGCGTCGATCCAATTGGATCAACCAAGGTATTCTTTTGTCTACTTCTTTTATGCTTGTTGCTTAAACGAAGTCGATCTTGGGTAAAAAAAAACAAAATTTTGAATTCCGCTGCGTTCCCGCGTAGATTTCCTAACAGGTACAATGCCGGTTAGATTGGACACCTAGGAATTGGACATCAAGATTTTTGACGCCGTTTCTGGTGAAGTTTTTTTGAGTAACGGTTAATACTTGTACTTGTTTTAAAGTTTTCGAGAATAGGTCGGACTATTCTAGTCTCATTTCTATTTTATTTCTTTGGTTCTTACCTCTGGGTGAGTCACCAATTAAGTGTTATTTTACTGTGTTTTTGTTGTTTCTATCTTGTAGTGGATGACCAAGACTCGACGTGGTAAGGCACCGCTTACTCCTCTCATTCCGGATATCAACACGTATATTAGGAAACAAGTAGCTGAGAATAAAGTTGGTCAAGCTCGTCGTGGTTTGGAACTTAGTGGAGACTCCTCCAAGGATCATCTACCCATGGAATAGAAATGGACGGAGGCATAGCAAATGCACAAGTCTATCAAGGGCCTGAGGATGCCCAAAACCATGAACAAGACCCAAACCTCCACATCCTTAATCCACCAAACAACAATCCACCACCACCACCAAACAATAACTAACAAAACCGGAACCATAATAACCAGAACAACAACAACAACAACCCCCCAACATTCCACCTGCTTGCCAACACTCCACCTGATGCTCCACCTGCTTGCCAACACTCCACCTGCTTGCCAACACTCCTGATTCAGATTCAGAACAGATGTGCATTAGGGTCTTTGGAATCACCATTCTTGAATGTGTTAGTAAAATCTACGCGGGAACGCAGCGGAATTTAAAATTTTATTTCCTTTTAACCAAGATCGACTTCGTTTAAACAACAAGCATAAAAGAAGTAGACGATGAATACCTTTCTTGATCTAAAAGATCGACACTTTGACCGTCTCCACAGGCGAGACCGTGCGCATCAAACTTATTAAAGTGATTAGAGATCTCATCAACCATAATCGCCTATCATGGTTTCTCTATCACAGTTTAATACTAAGGACGTTATCATATAACAATTCATAATTGGTTCCCTAAAAGAACAAGTATATGACAACATAAAAGCCATTTAATATATATATAAACATAAAGAAATAGTAGAAATGATTCGACCGGTCGGATCCGGTCCAACCCGATTGGGTTTAGGACACTATTTCAACAATCTACCACTTGGCCTAAAACAAATCACTCGCACACACAAGACCAAGTTTAAACACAAGAATCTCATGCAATACTAGCAACGATCCCTAGCTGTGTAGGGACTCAGAGTATCCTCATATCATGCTCCAAATGACCAAGTCAGAGGAACAGCCTCAACACACACATGAATCTCCGATGAGACCCTAGTCCTTGCTTCAAGCAATGAATCCACTTAATATATCAGCTATATAGGAAAGGTGGAAGAACCGTACAAGGTTCAAGAATGAACCTTCTAGATCCATGTACTGCTCCCGCTGCACCTCCAAGGCACTACAGTGTTTTTGGCCTAGTTGTATATTTTACAGTGACCCATAGCTAAGAACATTTCCAGCTCACTGTATCACTTAATCAAAGTGGCTGCAAACCCAGATCGTAGCTCCCACTAGCCTTCATAAGACTCGGGATACATGTCTGTATAACTATATTTATCTGATTCCAAGTTTTGATAAACTAGGAACTCATCCTTAACTCGTTTAAGGATATTCTCGACATCTACTAGAATCACTTTCATACTTGCTCATGTCTCTTCATGGAGTGTGAACTTCTAGCATAACTCTTATGATGGATCCTATTACAGTAGCAAAGGGAACCTTCCATATGTAACATATTTCACCTTATCTTTAGGACAAACGTCCTAACATAGATAGATCTTGAGATCACCGGCTAGAAGTATCCCCTATCGCGATCTATGCTAAACTCTTTTAGCATCACATCTATATAGGTAAACTATAAACTAACAGCAGTTAAATCTATCACTATCGATTCTTATTTCAAGAATAAGAACTGCTAATCCAAGTGCTTTCGTAAAGACCTTGAACTACCAAACACTAATTGACTGTGTCTAGGGGTGATGATTCCCGAGAGAGATATCCAATACCTTACTCAAAAATTGTAACACGCTCCTACTATCCCTCTTGCACATTGGGCATATCCCTTCTTTTGACTAAATCAAACTCCTTTGGTTATCAAACAAAGAAATAATCTAGAGAAACTTGTTTGAGTCCATAAATGGATCTCATGGGCTTTAATATCATGTTATTGTCTATGAACATCGAGTTGTCTGCCCAACATCTTCAACACTATCATATAGCAATGATACGAAGTTATAACAAGCATAGTCTGAATAGAACTGGGCTTAGCTGGCAGCATAAAGATAATTACCAGGTTTACACCCCGTACCCTTCAGCCGTCACTATCGCCTTATGGTAATCATATTACTATCCATGTCAGCCTTTCAGGGACATTCCCCTTAGGTAAGACAGACTAGGTTCCTGGTTGTCAGTGACGGAATCTAATTCAAATATTATGGCTCCTGGCCATATCTCTCAATCTTGCCTTTCAAACATTCCTTCATAAGTCGTGAGATATTCATTCTTCAAGATGAACATACCAGCAGCCTTTTCAGGCTTAAGGTTGACCACAGACTTATAGAACTTATGTGTGCACCGAGCAGTGTTCTTCACCTCATCGCTATGCAGCGTCTGCTCATGTTCCAGTGGTTGAATGTATCTTTGTGGTTCTCAAAATCTTTTGAGATCTTATTTACACCCATTGTCTCTTTTGGAAGAGATACTTCCTTTAGAAGATAGCATGTCTGGAGACAAACACCTTTTGCTCCGCGGACAAGTAAATAATATCTAGCATACTTGCTAAGATATTCCATAAATATTGCATATGTCGTACTAGGACCCCAAGCCTTTCTGACTTTGCCTATGACAAAACCTTCAAATCATCGGTTAAGATAGATTCAACATTAGCCTCTTCCATATCTATTATGGAATCCATTCAACCTTTATTCTTTGGAACTCGGTTAAGTATAAGGGCACTACCCCGAAACAGGTAAGGGATACTTTGCATGGCTTGCATCACACCTTTATCATATAAACTGTTGTTTTCATTTCAGGAACACAATCCAATTGTTTATCCCAAAAATGGTATCCTTCAAGGGGGAATCTTATTCCTTTTCAGACGACTTCTGAAACACCCTTCAGGTATTAATTACTTTAATCCAATTGGAGATTAATTCATAAGTAGCTCATCAATCTCATATTCGTACTAGCTCAAACATTTTGGGCTTTCCGAATTATGTACTTCACTGAGTACATTCAACTATTTCTAAAAATAGTCATAGAGATTAACAAAGAATTATTTGTGGCATTAATTGTCATAAGCCAACAAAAATCGGTATGTTTAGGCTTTAGGCAATTTTTCTAGATTTTATAACCTTTTCATAAAAGGGTATTTTAGTCATCTTTAGATAAGATACGTATCACCCACATGAATCATAATCACATGGTTCAGACATCATCTAAATGACATTTGATTATACGTTTCTCTTCCAGAGAGTCGACATCTAAAACAACTACAAATATCAAGGATAACAGTCATACAAATATTTAGTTGAGATTTCATCACATATATCAACTATATAGTGACATCAATCTAGTATGTATTCAGTGACCTTCCAACTTTATCGGAATAACATTTAATCTTTACAATTGAATATGTCTATTAAATCCTAACAAATAACTGAAAGTATGTTCTTCATAAAAACCGGAACATAATACCTTTATTTAGTTCCCTTATTAGTTTACTAGATCCAGAATATGGTAAGTGTTACAACGTTTTCTTCACCTTCCATATTATTATTTAATATTTCTAATTTAATCACACTCGTAAGATATCATATATCCAAGGGTTGACTTGAACTTAGATAGATTTATCTCAACACACTTGCCTAGTATAGAGACTTCGATAAGCTCTCTATATTTATGCACATTCTCTAACTTTCCTTTCAATCCTTTAAGCACTTGTAAATATTTCTTAGTGTAGGCTTCATAAGACTTAAGAAAGATCACAAGAGCTATGTCTTTAATTTCCTTTCATAAAGAAAATCTAAAGTTTATTAAATAGTTTATTTAACCTTTTGAATCGTATTCAAAACATTGACTATTTAATTAACCTTTTAAGCAATGATTAAAGAAATAAGTCGATACTTAAATCTTACAATTTTGAAAACAACCTTTCCAAAATTCGATGTGGTCATTCTTATCCATCGTTTGAATTATTTGTCATCGTATGACAAAATGATCATCTTGGATCGTATCCAATATGTGACTAATTCATTGAAACTTATTTCAAATGATTTAATCATATCATGAGCTTCCGCTTTCATTAATAATTAAAGCCTTGGAGTACTCCATCAAATATGTAATCTCCTTGTCTCTAACTAATATAAAGGGATTGCTCGTGTCATTGCTTATTATAAAATTATTAAAATTACTTAACTATTCTTGAGAACGTTTCTCAAAAGGTAACAGTTATAATTTGGTTTTACTAATCGAGAATAAAACATAAATATAAAGTTTGCTAAAACTACAACATAAAAATGAAAATAAAAGAGTGTTGTTGTTTATACACGCAAAATCAAAAATCGTCTTTCGGTTTATGATTTTGCTCCTACTAGTCAACTACTTCCAATTGACTTTCAAGAATTATTAATTTCTTTAGTGGACAAGACCCCACTAAACTACCGCAACCCCCGCTTTAGCTGGTGGGCCGAAAATAGTCTAATAGGTAGACAACTCTTTGTCAATCGTATCTTATACGACTCCTGTTGTTGGACTAGTCAACTCTTTGACAATTTTCATCTTATGAAGTAGTAAAACCCTTGCCTCTAAAATCCAAACGACCCTACTTTGGCTGGTGGCCGAGAGAATTCTTAGTCAAGTCATAACCCCAATATTCGTGAGATCTCTTACGATGATATCTCGATGATGATGATATACACGAAGTAGGTCAACCCCCTGCTTTGGCTGATGAGTTGGATCCGAACAAGGGATTTTCACCGTCATTATAATATGGGGAGGCAATTTCAACATGATTCTTTTGAGGTGGAAGTATTTATGTAAATTAATTCACTTAATCAATTTCGAATTAGTTCTCTTAATTAATTTAACTATGGTCTCATCATGTATATCTATCTATATAGACATATATCCTACACATTCATTTAGATCGTGCCTAGTTATGCATCTATCGTATCATATAAAATAAATACAAGCACAATAAATAAATGCGTAAAGTAACTGGTATGATCATAGACTTTTCCTAGGTGCGGTTTCGAATACAAACTGACAAAACCGCGGGTCACAATATAAAGGTAGCTGCAACCGCCAATAGGATCTCTAATGCTCCATTCTCCAATAGGATCTTTATTTTCGTCTTTCTTTGGTCTTTATCTTCCGCTCCATTATTGTTACATAAATTTTATCTAATAAAATAAATACACCCGCCGCACACGGTGGGGAGCAAACGGGAATGGGATAAATGCTGAAAATAAACTAAATCACGTTCTTCATAACGGCCTAGGACAATTTTTAAACCAACAGAAAAATTAAATCATTCACATCTATCCTATCGGTCGAGTCCATGATCAATCGGAGTCCATATAATCATATTATATCTCTATATCTAATCCATGATAAAATCTTAATAAAGATAAAATTAAAATTTAATATGCGTCTTTATTAATCGATTAACGTTTAATCTATTATAATTTTTCAAAATAAATTAAATTAATTAATGTTTAATTAATTAATTAATGATTTTTTAATCGAAATAAAATTAACGATTAATTTTAATTTGATTTTTAATTTTTAATTTTAATTAATTAAATATTTGCCAAATAAATTAAAATTTAATTAGTTTGTTTATTTAATTTTGATTATTAATAAAATTTTGGTTTTAATTAATTGGAATTTCAAAATCAAAATTTTTTAATCTTTGTTATAATCAAAATTTTGAAGTGGCTATTAAAAACTAAATTATTTGGAAAGGCTGTCAAATGTTTGGTTTGATATGGTTTGGCACTTTTTCCAAAATCAAAATTTTGAAAGTGGGGCATTTTCCCAAATCAAATATTTGAAAAGGGCCTAGGCCTATTCCAAACAAAGTTTGGAAATGCCATTATTATTTTAATGTCATGTGGCATCCTAATGGCCCAAACTATTTGAACCATTAGTTAGCCACATGACACAACTAAACAAAGGAGATATTATCAATCACAACTATGAACCATATTGAATCACAAATACAAAAAACAAAAATTTGGAGATCCTGTAGCATTGACTGGTCAACCGACGCCGGCAGAAGGCTGCCCTGCCGCCGCCGCCACCGCCAGTCGGCCGAGCACCACCAGATCTCATTTTTTTTCTTTTCGTGTATCGTTTTCCGAGTAAAAAATCTTTCATCTTTTAATTACGTGATTTAAACGATAAAATTAACTACGCAAATTAACATGCTTATTGCTAAAGCTCGAACCTCGCTCTGATACCACTGTTAGAAAATCTACACGGGAACGCAGCGAAATTCAAAATTTTATTTCTTTTTAACCAGGATCGACTTCGTTTAAACAACAAGCAGAAAAGAAGTAGACGGTGAATACCTTGCTTGATCCAAAAGATCGACGCTTTGACCGTCTAAGGAGAGTAGCGATGCACAGAGCCGCCCAAGCGTTCAGCCTCTACCGCTAGTCCACACGAACAACCCGCCGGAATCCACCATTGGATTGCTACTAGAAAATATCCGGTTGCTAGACCGGCCTCTTCTCTCTCTCTCAATCTCTCTCTAAGAAGCTCTCTATTTTTCACAAGAACTATTAGCTCTTAAAATTGTGTTGTACAAAAGAGCTAGCCAACCCCTTTCTTATATAGGGTGAATGGCGCCACTTATGTCTCCCAATCTAATTGGGATTAGCCTCCTAGTAGATTGGGGAGAAAGAAAACATTTTCCTGATAAAATAAGGAAAATCCATTTGATTGATTTATCTTATTATTATTCAATATCTTACATTAAATATTTTTCCTAAGATATATTTTGACAATATCTTATATTGAATATATCTTCATCTTATTCCATAAATCTATTTTTCCAAAATCAATTAATATCTAATATTAATATGATGGTAATCTTATTAATTAAATTACACAACTCAAATGTATCATATACACATGAAAACATGCACCACTTTTGCCAATGATTTGGCATCCGGAATATTCTTTAAATAATATAATACTATGATTAATTAATTTGCAAAATGCATGTATATCATATGTATATATATATTTTTCGAAATATATGTATCAATATTCATATTTAATTAATCAACATAATTAATATCTTGTATTATATTTATTCATAATAAATAAATACCACCATATTAATTTACCACTATAACATTTATAGTCCCGAGATAAACTTTCCTTATTTGGTTATCAACTATAACCACATTTCAATCCGGCTAGATGTTCATATGTGTGTGACCCGATAGGCTTCGAATATGTTGGCCGTAGACACAAAATGCAATTTATGAAAATGCCCTTCATGCCTAACGATCACGGGATAGCGTCTAGCTACACACCGTGACCCGCAATCATCGGAAGAGTCAAATGCAATGACTACTACCTTTCATGTGAAACAGTTACCGTGTAAATAGAATCCTATCGTTGTAATAATATCCATACATTTAAATCGTGTGTCAATGTCAAACATCAACGACCGTATCTTATAATCTGGATATCATGCTCTCGAATTAACTCTTTTACTTCCACTTTGCAAAGATTCACGAGAGTAAGACATTATAAGAAGGCCTTTAGGATATTCACCCATAGGATTCTGATTTCGGACGACCAATCATGTATACTCCGCATGCTTGATTACACCCAATCACTACCATGATCTCCCATGGCAAGAAACCTCAATAGTGTCAAAGCATGACAATCACACCGTGATGCAATGAAGACTCGGTCTAAGGATAATTACACAACCACATAGTGTGACACTTATGTGTAAGTGGAATTGATCTAACGTCGCATTCTAATACACATCCACGTACAGTCCAAGTGTCTTTACAATTCGATAGACGAGATTTATCCCTGCCCTTAAAGACAGAAGACATCAAATACGTACTAGCATGTTTGTACTATCAATGCCTGTTTAATAGTACATAAGCCTAGAGACATTTAAGTATCAAACTTATTAAAATGATTAGAGATCTCATCAACCATAATCGTCTATCATGGTTTCTCTATCACGTTTTAATACTAAGGACGTCATCATATAACAATTCATAATTGGTTCTTTAAAAGAACAAATATATGACAACAGAAAAGTCATTTATTATATATGTATAATCATAAAGAAATAGTAGAAATGATCCGACCCGGTCGGATCCAGTCCAACCCGATTGGGTTTAGGACACTATTTCAGCATCACATCGCTTTTACCGATTGTGTATACCCGAACCTAATTCTTTGCAATGCTTACTTGCCAATATGGAAACAATAGACAAAAAAACAAATTAGAAATCTAAAGTCTAAATCCTGATATCCTTAATACAATGATCCGAACATTATCTCAATGATTCACCTCGAGATTCTTCACAATTGTCATCACAACTTGTTGGTCAAATTGTATCTAATTGTTTTTAATAATGAATGATGAATTTATCACCTTATTACTTTAATCAGAGTTTAAGGTCTCTTGATTAAAACACCAATAATGCGCCCAGAACACCTTAGGGTGTGATAGTCTTATCCGAACTGTCGGTAGAGGGTACCTACGTGGGGCATTTATATATGATGGCATTCATATAGGACTGGACCGATTTAATCTAAATTTCTCGATATAATTCTGTAATCGAGGAATCTTATTAAATCATTAGATGATCATATATGGATCAACCTTAATCCTGAGGTGATCACAGGGTGCTGCTTGTCTCGGGGTAGTGTTTGATGTGTTATTTACGGTTCACTTGAATATGTGTTCCAAGCCACTTCTCATTGGCACTATCCCCTGATGAGTGAGTTGTTCTGATTTTCACAGACATGGAATCCATTCCTTCCTGCGGGAAGTAGGGAGACAGTCCCCTTATTTGTTAGCCCTAAAAAAAGTGATCGATCCCAGGAGTTCATATTAGACTAATTGATCACTAGTCAGATATGTGAACTAATTGATCATCAGGGGGTTAATGGTAAGTAAGGATAAGATATTATGTGTCGGGTTTATAGAGACATCCCACACAGAGTGGACAGTCTATGGAGGGTTAATCCGTATGTCGTGATTATATCAATGGACGCTTATCCGCTCTATGGGTTGAGTGTAAGTATATATCTGTAATTGGTAGAGTTCAGTTTCGGGTTTATGGTGGCATAATCCCGGAATTAATAATTTAAGTATGCATATTATGTTCGATGAATATTTTACTTAATTATTGGAGCTACTGGTTATAGGTCCATGGTCCCCAATGTGGCTCCTGTAATTCAGGCTGATATTCTTGTTTATTTGGGCCTCAGTGATAATTAATTGGCCTTGCTAATTAATTGATATGCATGGATATTATTTAGTTGGGTTAAATAATATAATACACATAACAGATATTTTATGTGGGCTAATAAACCCTAATGTGGCGCCATTATTGATCTCTTTTAGCACAAGAATTAATTTTCTTGTGTTATGGAAAATAAAAGATATTCTTGTTATATGATTGGTTGGATGACTTGTTATTTGATTTCTTATTGGTCAATACATGTCACAATTAGTCATTTAGGAAAATATCCTTTTATTTTGTTTAATTAATTATTTATTTAATTAATTAATACTTGGAGACCAAGGATTTACTCTCCTATAAAAGGAGAGTTATTCCAAGTGTATTGGCAATGAAATTTTCGCCCCATATCACCAAAAAGAGAGAAAAAATTAGTTTTCTTGTCTTGGGTTTTAGAAGAAGAAAAACTACAAGTTTTTCTTGGTGTTCCATATCAAGGAGGTGCTTTTATCAAGAAGGTGTCCAACAACCACCGTTTGGGGAATACATTGGAAGATCAAGGCTTCTCTTCCCACTATTGGTAATATAATCTTAACCCCCTTGTAGAAATTAAATCCTTTATTTATCTATTGTAATATATAAATCGTGATCCATCCGCTGCGCATAGATCTAATTCGTTTAGATCTTAGCTCCTACATCCTTCATGTGGTATCAGAGCCAGGTTCCACGATTTATGTAGTTATAATCATAAATAAACGATTTAAAGGAGTGGAATTGCATGTAGATAAAATTTTAGTTTTTTATATGCATAGATAATGATTGGTTGTTGTGGTTGAAGAGATGGATTGGGGGTTGGCACTGTTTACCCGTTAGATCTATTGTAAACTCATATAAACGAAGAAAATTCGTTCATATGAGTATAGGAAATTATGTAATTTATTTGTTGTTGCAATTTTAATTTCCTAGAAGTAGATCTGTTTAGTTTCTGTTTTGTATTTCCGTTTTTCCCGATGTTTGAGCCGCTAAAATGACAATCCCTCCGGTCAGAATCAAGATTAAAAGATGATTAACAAGTCATCCAAATTTGGTGTCGATCGGAGTTTGTCTCAATATCCGTTAGTTGCTGCAAAGAGGCTGCTGTAACAGAAAAACGCAGAATTCACAGAAATCCTAGCTGTGACTTCCTCGAATTCTGGAAGAGTTTCGACCGTTGCAACGCAAATCCGACCAGTCAGATTAATAAACATGGAGTTATTGACATGCCTTAAAAATTCCAGGTCGATCAGGTTTCATCTCGATCCCATCCGGCCTCGGGAAGTCACTGATGCGCTGCTGTAAGAGACAGATTCAGCAGCAAGTTAGGCGGCTCACTGGAGAAAATTGACAAGTCAAAACTCCGATCCAACCGTCCATATTCAAGCCCGAGGAGTGAAGAACAGATCTGGAAAGTTTCGTCACGATCCAAGTTCGTTTGGTTTCCCGATCATCGAAGAATTTGAACAGCTGCAGATTATGTTAGAAAGTAGTAAACCCTAGTTAGGGTTTGGTTATTTATTTTCTAATAGGTTAGATACGGGGGGTGCCAACGGTCCATCTCGGTGTTTATTTTCCGCACTAGAATACATGTTTATATTGTATGTGTAGAACCGGAAAATTGCCATGACATGCATCATATCATGAATTCCACTCCATATGCATACATGTAGAAATTAATTCGAGGAACTAGTTAGGAATGTATACAACACGCAATTAGTTTTAATTAATTGTATGATATTAATTAGAAACTAATTAGGGTAAAAACAGAGGAACAAGGGTTTTGTCAATCGTCGAGGTTGAGTGATGGATTCTCGGTGAATCCCACTCTGCGAAAGCATTGGGAGTAAAATCCCGAAACCTCGTGGTTAAGGTGTTGGATTCTCAGTGAATTCCACCTTACCTAGATGAGATTATGTTTTTGTTCCGTAGTGTCTACGTGAAATTTTGATGTTTAAGGATTGGATAATCACGGGCAAACATGGTTCGAAAGTGGTTTAACCACGGTTGGGTGGTCAACAGTAGCTACGGCTCGACCGACTTCACCCTCCACGTGTGGCGTTTGCACGGGGGTCCAGCAAGGCTGAGCCATCCGACGAGCCACTACGGCTCAACGGAGCTCCCCTAGTCATGACCCGTCCGACGGCCACATATGTTCCAACGAATAGGTCGGGTGGGCTAGCCCACATGACCGATACCATTCGGGCCTATGATTTATTGTTCCTTAATGTAACATCAAGTCCAAAAACGTGATCAGTAAACCCACCACTTTTTCAAAATATTGAGTGGGAGCGGGGAAGGCGACAGCCGACCCCACGGCCTCTACTGTTGACACAAGCAACGTGAGAGAATGGTGACGCCTCATGCCGGCCTGGGACCGGCCTCCCTAAGGCTTGGTCTCCGAAAGGATAGGATTTTGGGTACTCGCCGGGTCACTGACCGACCCTAAGGCGGCATACTCGGGGTCAACCTAAAAATCTGAAATAGTAGGTCACACTCATTATGGGTATTTTTGGTAATACCTTGGCTGAAAAAGAAAGGTAATCGGGGATTAAAGTTGGATGTTCGATTCCATTTTAATCATCGAGAGAGAAAGATCTCAATTTAGTCGTCGCCTCTTTGACCTACCCTAAGACAGCACTGAGGTGTGAGATTAAGTCATTGGAACGGTAGGATAGACTATAAGTACTTAGTTTATAGTTCCTAAAATTAAATAATAGTGTATAATTTGGATTTATTTTCTGTCATTTTTATTTACAACTATTTATATATCTCTCTAGGGTACTAGACTGCTAGTGCATGTTTTATATTGACTAGTAACGACTTCGTTAAAAGTGGTAAGTAACTAGAACGTTGTGCTTATTAATCTTGCATGCAATTAATTTTTTGGAAGAGATATTTCTCTTGAGCCTTCAAGACTTGAGTGACGTAAACAAATATGTCACTACTGTCACTCGTGTTGAACGAGAGACAATCATAGTGAGTTTGAAAGATGATTGGGATGATAAATTCTTCTAGTGAATTTTAATTGTGTAGTGTCTACACAAGAAATTTTCTAATAGAAAAATTGGAGAATCATAACTTAAAGTGTCGCTAGTTAGACTGTATTTGGAACCGATTAACTAGTGGGAGCTTTTATCTTATGTTCATCTGATTTATTAGAAAATTAGTCCCACTGGGTGACGCTTTCATTAGACATCCCACAGTTCACGAGTAGTGTCTACACAAACGAACTGCTAGTTCAAGACTATTTCCTTTTAAGGAAAGTCAAGAATGGGAAAGAATGTCATCAAGTGTTAATCATCTAAACTAAGTTTGAGGCTAATCCGAAACATTAATTAAAGAAAGTATAGGATAAGGAAAGTGATTTCGGATCACTTAACCAATGAATCCTTAACGACTTTCTTAACCGAGTAACTTGACTCGGTAGCTTAGTTCTTTGGAAGAACAAGGAAGCTGTGCATTAATAATTAATAGAGTAGACAATGGGCAGTTGTTTCAGCTAGAATAGTGGGAGTGATATAAGGAAATGAATTTCGGATTCTATCCTTGAATATCACAGAAAATTTATTTTTCCGTTTTACAGATTCGTTGAAACAAGTGGATTCACTTTCATCTCGATACTACAGTTGCCTTAAACAAAGTGAAGATGACATTTGTAGTACGAATCTGAGACTCGGACTTTTGTTTGATAAAGATAGAACCACTAAGAAAAGCTGAATAGGTATGTGTAACACATCTAAAACTATTAAAGGTAAAAGGTTTCCGTATTAAGATTAACGACCCTTCAATATCTATTAATTAGTGCATATATCCTAGAGATATGACCTGACGACTGGCTACGGGTGATTCCTATCTCCCAGTCTCGGAACACTGTCTTAAAGGAACAATGACTAAGTTTCCTTTCAATCGGGAGAGGGTAATAGATTTGAAGAGGTAACATAGCTTGTTCATAGTGACCTTCGGGGTCTAGTGAGAGATACAAGCTAGTGGAAGATTTTGAATGGTGACATTTTGTCTGATAACTAATCAAAACGCTGGTTAGTTTATCGAAAGAATACGAGGACGAGTCTCTGATTTTAGCAGAGAATAGAGTATTTCATGCTTAGAAATAGGCTATCGCATAGTCTTTGGACTGATGCTCGGCCTGCCTTCAAGTGGAGTGATTTTCATTGAGGAAGAAATAGTAGCCTCGCCTTGCATAGTTAATTATATGCTACAATACACTGCTTAACTCGATTAAGATATTGTTTCAAAATAACGGTTAACATTATTATGTAAACAGCGAAGTCTACCTAGAAGATGCTTGTGAATTTATGGAAAGGAATGAATTCGGCTTACTCCACTTCGGTAAATATAAGCATATAGCACTTAATGCTTGAAGGTAGGACTGGAGATTTTGTGCATACATTCAGATTATGACTGTTCGTGAAATATCTTAATGCGACGAGTGAAGGTTGATTATAAGATTCTTGAGATCAGAAAGTGACGGTTGGACTGTCACACCCTTTCATAAAGAATCCATAGATAACAACCTCGGACCTTGGAGTACAGTTACTCTAGGAAGTTACTATCTGATTTATTCAGGCCACGTCCAACATCGGATGTTGGTGACTACACTGATAAATACTACTAGATCATAATATCAATCCACCTAGAACGCATGAGAGTATGGTTTAACCATTGACCCATTATGGTTTTGTGGACTTTATAGTCTGCTAGGGTGATTGATAACCTATGGCTCTTGGTGGGCTGTATAGGATTCTGATCATAGAGGTTGGTTTGAAAACCTTAACCCTGTGAATGGAGTTTTAGTACTCCAGTTCCGTTCAGCCTCTAGTAGAACCACCTGAGTGTCTCAGGCCCAGTGGGAGTAATTGGATCTATGCCGAAAAGAGTCGAATGAATAGGAAAGTTTAACTTTCAGCACAAAGCTGAGCGGTCTAGGGGTGATTCCCTAAAAAGTAGAGAGTTAACCAGACCTTGAACTCTCTCACCACTCAGTCTTGCAAGATTTTGTTAGAAAGCAGAAAATAGGGGTGATTCCCTGAGACTTTCTTGCCATAAAACGGAGTCTGGATTCATTCGGAACAGAAGGGTCTTGGTTAGAACAAATGGCAGGTTGACTGCCGGGAATTATGTCCTTTGTGGATGTAAGAGAACCTCTCGGTCATTAAAAGTCGCATGTTTTAAAATATGTGGACTTGACCAGAATAATGATAAGACTTTTGTAGACTGGGTATCAGTATTGGTAAAGTAGTAGTATTAGTGTTCGCGAAAGGTAACACTGAAACTGTTGAAAACAACATGAGTGTGTTATCTGAAGTCAGAAACTGACACGCCAAGATTCTCTGGATGAGAGAATTGGACTATATTCCAAAAAATTTGATTCGGTCAAATTCACAAGAGTGAGTCAATGACTATCCCATCCGACTTATTGGTTAAGATGATCTTGCATATACGTATGCAACATTCATCGAGAGTAGTCCTACCCTACCTCTCATGAATGATTCTTCAAATCTTCGGATAAAAAGAAAATGGGATAGAGTCTCTTTGGGAAAGGGGCAAGTCAGCTTAACACGAGTCAATTGCAATCGAATCTTGGATTTGAGCAATAAGTAGCAGTTTAGTACGTCCTCAAGTATCTTTAGAGAACGAGGAGTCATATGCTTGTATATTCAGGTGCAAACTTGAATATGGTTGACTACACTGATTCTGACTTGTAGTCAGATTAAGGATGATCGTTAAGTTGATCTCGGGCTCAGTGTTTACTAATAGTGCTAGGAATTTCCTTTTTGGTCTGGGAGTAATTCCAGGTCTGATAAGCCGATATCACTTCATCGTGAAAACAGTGAAGAGATAGCTTAGAAGGATCTTCTCAGTCATAAGAAGTCAAAAGCATATTGAGAGAGAGTACCGCCTGATTGGAAGGACCGGCAACGTTTCAATCCTAAAGATCATCTCGAGTCGACAACCTAACTAATCAGTGTACCAATTCAAGTGCTTGGAGGGTATGGCATTGATGGATATGTCTCATCTGCTTTTAGAGCAAGTGGGAGAGTGTTGTGAATAAGATGAGAAAGTGTGTTCTATAAAAACAATCGTTGCTTGTCATTTCGTGCAAGTGGGAGATTGTTAGGTGTAGTGCCCGAAAGACAATTTGTGTAATTGTTTTTAATAATGAATGACAGAATTTATCTCACCTTATTACTTGCTTTGTGCTTGTAAATTGATACACTGCTGCAAACCCTAAGTATATCTGTATGTAACCACTTAACTCAGTGTATGGATTACACATGAGGATTGAGTTAGTGGAGATATGCTTAAACTGTTAGTCCGTGGTGAACTTAATCAGAGTTTAGGGTCTCTTGATTAAAACACCAATAATGCACCCATAACACCTTAGGGTGTGATAGTCTTATCCGGACTGTCGGTAGAGGGTACCTACGTGGGGCATTTATATATGATGGCATTCATATAGGACTGGACCGATTTAATCTGAATTTCTCGATATAATTCCGTAATGGAGGAATCTTCTTAAATCATTAGATGATCATATATGGATCAACCTTAATCCTGAGGTGATCACAGGGTGCTGCTTGTCTCGGGGTAGTGTTTGATGTATTAGTTACGGTTCACTTGAATATGTGTTCCAAGCCACTTCTCATTGGCTCTATCCCTTGATGAGTGAGTAGTTCTGATTTTCACAGACATGGAATCCATTCCTTCCTACGGGAAGTAGAGAGACAATCCCCTTATTTGTTAGCCCTAAGAAAGTGATCGATCCCAGGAGTTCATATTAGACTAATTGATCACTAGTCAGATATGTGAACTAATTGATCATCAAAGGGTTAATGGTAAGTAAGGATAAGATATTCTGTGTCGGGTTTACGGAGACATCCCACACAGAGTGGACAGTCTATGGAGGGTTAATCCGTATGTAGTGATTATATCAATGGACGCTTATCCACTCTATGGGTTGAGTGAATGTATATATCTGTAATTGGTAGAGTTCAGTTTCGGGTTTATGGTGGCGTAATTCCGGAATTAATAATTTAAGTATGCATATTCTGTTCGATGAATATTTTACTTAATTATTGGAGCTACTGGTTATAGGTCCATGGTCCCCAATGTGGCTCCTGTAATTCGGGCTGATATTCTTGTTTATTTGGGCCTCAGTGATAATTAATTGGCTGGGCTAATTAAATGATATGCATGGATATTATTTAGTTGGGCTAAATAATATAATACACATAAAAGATATTTTATGTGGGCTAATAAACCCTAATGTGGCGCCATTATTGATCTCTTTTAGCACAAGAATTAATTTTCTTGTGTTATGGAAAATAAAAGATATTCTTGTTATATGATTGGTTGGATGACTTGTTATTTGATTTCCTATTGGTCAATACATGTCACAATTAGTCATTAAGGAAACTATCCTTTTATTTTGTTTAATCATTTATTTATTTTATTAATTAATACTTGTAGACCAAGGATTTACTTTCCTATAAAAGGAGAGTTATTCCAAGTGTATTGACAATGAAATTTTCGCCCCATATCACCAAAAAGATAGAAAAAATTAGTTTTCTTGTCTTGGGTTTTAGAAGAAGAAAAAATACAAGTTTTTCTTGGTGTTGCATATCAAGGAGGTGCTTTTATCAAGAAAGGTGTCCACCAACCTCCATTTGGAGAACACATTGGAAGATCAAGGCTTCTCTTCCCACTATTGGTAATATAATCTTAACCCCCTTGTAGAAGTTAAATCCTTTATTTATGTATTGTCATATATAAATCGTGATCCATCCGCTGCGCATAGATCTAATTTGTTTAGATCTGAGCTCCTACATCCTTCAGTATCCTCTTCAGTAACTTCAGTGATAACATCATCAGACAAGCACAACAAAATTATTGAATGTGATTTCTCCTCCAGATTGGCCATCTCAGCGTTTTCGGCATCCACCGCCTTTGTCAATAGAGCCCAAAGCTCTGGTTTTTCAACAGAGCAAGCATCTTGATTTGCCACAGATTCAAATTGTTCATTCCTGTGAATTTATCAATCTCTACATCTAACCCAGACATCTTGATCTCGCCGGAAAGTTAGCATTAATCCCAGAACCTAGCTTCATTACGACCTTGGTGACAATCAACCTAATTGGAACAAATTTCGGATTCCTTGATGATAACCTCGTCGCTCCGATACCAGTTTGTTATAACAGGACCGTCAAGGATCCAAAACGGAACAATAAACCAGAAAGAATAAATCACACAAGAAACAATAACACAGGATTTAACGTGGTTTCCGACAATATGCCGACTAGTCCACGGGCAAAAACGAGGAGAATAGTGTATCACTGGATATTCTAGAGACTCTGCAATTGCATCTGCAATTGCTCCTAATGTTACTGACGCTGCAAATATTCTAGGTTACAACAACTGAGTATTTATAGTCACCAAACCCTAGACCTAGCCGCCAAAAATAAATAATAGCTGATTGACTAAAATACCCCATATGTGAACTCGGTTCAATTGACTCCACCAGATGTAACCTGCTGACATTGCCCTGCTGACTTAGCCCTGCTGACTTTGCTCAGCTGAATTTGCCCTGCTGAGTACTCAGCTGACTTAGTACTCAGCCAGATCAGATGAGAGGTCAAGTCACCTTTTCTCACAGCTACAAAGTAGGTAACTTAGTTGACTAGTGTTAGGAACATTTTATTATGTTTTGATGATGGCCATGCCAGCTGTTATAGCAAGCCTGAAATAAGGTAGAATTCTCTGTATAAGTCTACACTTAGAGTCTGACATGTTGTATAAGTTGAGTCCGACAAGTACTGTACTAGTTGGTAGGACGGCAAAGTATAAACAGATTTTCGGCAGAGTGAAGCCAGCCAAGTACCAGCAGAGAAGTAATGAAGACATTATGGTCTGACTTATATCCAATGAAGTCTGTGATGACCTTGGATAAGTCTAAGTTATGTTTTAAGTGATGAAACTAATGTTTAAATATGGTGTACAATGATCTCACCCAAATCAATGATCAGTGAAGTAGAAGGATTCTCCTTAAACTGAAAGAATGAAGAAAACAGTTAATCGGCAAAGTAAACTGTCATTCGGCTGAGTGAAGACAAAGCAGTGAAGGAAGATCTAAGCGGCAAATTCAGATGGATCACTTGACCGTTCAAAGAACGGCTGAGTAAACCTTACTTAGTTAGATTATTGAAATATGAAGAAGATACAAAAGATCAAGCATTAAATTCACAATCAATAGAGGATCAATCAAGGACGGATTTTCTCATAAACGTTTGAAGAAAAATCCGATCACTGAAATCAAGGAGAATATAATTAAGGGGGAATAAAGAATAAAATCAAGGATTATTCCCCTATTAATATAGCCAACAGACGGAGATTCAAATCAAAGATTATCAAGGCTATAAATAGAAGGCATTGACAGAAAAAGAAAAAGAAGAGAGGCACGATAAAAATCTGAGCAAAACTCTATCAACAAAAAAACTTTCTATCTGTGGTGAAAAGATATATCTAGTGATCAACTCAAAACTGAGAGCTACAATTCAAACATCAAGCATTGAGATTTATCAACAAGTTTGTCAATCCAATTCACATCAATCAAGCAACTGAATTAGTGCCATTTGAGAAGGAGTTGTATTTGTGATAGCTGTTGAAGGATTTGATCCCAAGGAGCAGTGAAAGAGACTGAGTCACTGAAGCAGTTGCAGTCAAGGAGTGATAGTCTTGTAGATTGTGAAGCTTGTGCAGTCAAGAACAATCAGACTATTGTATCTATGAAAACAATAATGAATTCCTCCAATCATCACTGGAGAAGAGTGGATTAAGGGATTACACCACCCTGAACCACTATAAGCCTTGTGTCAATTTACTTTCTGCAATTTACCTTACTGCATTCATTTAATTACTTATATTATATCTTATATTTGTCATTGCTTAAACTACTTTGAAGCAACATAGTAAGAAGGGACATATCCGCTGCCCAAAAGCTTTTAAAAACAAGAAAAGTTTTTGAAACTCCACCATAGTCATTCACCCCCCTTCTAACTATAGTTTTACCCTTCTCTGGGACCAACAATTGGTATCAGAGTAGTGAACCTAGTATCAGAACCTGTTCAGATCTAATTTCTGGTAACAAGGAGATCACATATTTTCAATGTAGCTTTCAAATCTGTGGTTTCTACACATACACATAAATATCTCTTATTTGTACTTATGGATTCCTCAAAAATTATGTCAAAAGTACCTGTTTACAATGTTAATAATTTTGATGAATATAAAATAAGACTGTTGTCCCATCTTGCAGCAACTCATGAGGAGATGCTGTATGTAATTAATGATGGCCCAATCATGATCATGACTGTGGTAGCCACATGAGCAGATCAAGGAAAAGAAGTGGACAAACCCAAGAAGGATTGGACCAAGGATGACAGGAGAAGAGCAAATCTAGAATTTGTTGCAAAAGATATGATTTTGAAGACCCTGGATAGCAACATGTTCATGAGAATCAAAGATTGCAAAACAGCAAAGGAGATGTGGGACAAGCTGGCACTGATAAATGAAGGATCTGAAGCAGTTAAAGAAAACAAATTATCTGTTGCAAAACAAAAATTTGAGAACTTCAAAAAGGAGGCTGGTGAATACATTGATCAAATGGACAACAGATTCTCAAGCATCATCAGTGAACTGCAACAACTTGGCCACACATACCCTCAGAAAGAAGTGTGCTTGAAGATCTTGAGAGGCTTACCTGAAGGATGGAAGATCATCACATCAGTGATCAGAGGGAAACAAATCTTGCAAACACTGACACCCTGACCCTGATGTCCCAACTAAAGGCTCATGAATTTGAGTTGAATGGCGAAGACATTGCACCAGCAGAGGCACATAAGACCAGTGCATTGGTTGCACCCAGCAAAGTCAAACAGCTGATGCAAACAGCAAAGAGACACAGGAGCTGAAGGAACATGTAGCTTTATTAGTAAAATGTTTTGACAGGTTTAGCAAAAAGAAGATATTCAAAGGAGGATCATCATCTAACAAGAAGTCAAGCACAAACAAAGACTCTAGGGGAAAATATGATGAATACAGATGCTTCGACTGTAATAAGAAAGGCTATTTCAAGGCTGATTGCCCTGAAGACAAAGACAAAGTTGAGGATAAGAAGAAGTACAAGACAACTGAAAAGAGGAAAAGCAAGAAGGCACTAAAAACTGAATCTAGCAGTGAAAAGAATGAAGAATCATCGGAAAATGATTCTGATGATGAGGATGAAAGCATAGACAATGAAAAAGCCTATCTATGTCTTATGGCTAAAGAGTCAAAAGAAACTAAGGTAATGTCTAGTTCAAGCTCATCATCTAATGCATCCACATCTAACACTGCACAATCTTCTATTCTCCCCTTAGACACTGCAAACATAATCCAAAATCTCATGAGTAAATTTGATGAAATTGAATTGAATCATGAAATTCTGGAACATGAGTGTGAGAATCTAAGAAATAAGAATAAAAGATTAAAGAAAGAACTGGATAAAGCAAAAGTTGAACTAACTAGTAAGGAGACTTACTCAAATGATCAACAAACAGCAGATGATCACACATCGGGTGTTGACAGATCGGTTGAGAAAATCCCCCTACCAGTTAAGACCACAACTACACCCTTAAATGCACCAGCTTACAAACCCTCAAAAAGGTTTGGATCCAGATCTGGTCTTGGCTACAATAGTCAGGATGAGAATAGAAACAATGGACAACACAATTCTGAATCTAGGACAAATAATGGACCAAAGTTCAGAAAAGGACAGACCATAATTTCAACCACTCATCCTATACCGTTGAAGTCAAAATCTACTGCAGTGAAACAGCAGACTAAATCATCATTCCAGTCAAACCAAAAACAAAGACCTTTTGAAAGGTAAAGGAAGACTTTATCCTTCAGAGGATGATTGGAATGTTGCACCTGCAAAATACAAGAAGAAACCATTCCCTGACATGCATCATGTTTTTAAGAAAAATCAATCTAGGTATGTTCCTAGACACATGAAGCAACATAGGTTTCCCACTGTATATTGGAAAGTGAAGAAGGATGCAAATGCACCAAAAAGTAGAGAAACGTATCAGGATACCTTCAGTAGAAATATTAGAAGCTATTCTGTCATGCCTTATACATATGAAGTTGATGATTTTAATTATCCAAAAAGAAGATCATTTGGATGTACACTTGGAGTAGGAGGCATGACTGCTAACAGGTATGGACCCAAGCAGTGTTGGGTACCTAAACATAATTAATTTGTTTTGTAGGATGTCTGGTACATAGACAGTGGATGTTTCAGACACATGTCAGGAAACAAGAGATGGCTCACTAATTTCAAAGCTTTTGATGGACCCAAAGTCACACTTGGAGGCAAAGAAAACCCTAGCAAGATTAAGGGGGAAGGCACAATGCTCAAGAACAATTTGAAGATTCAAAATGTGGCATATGTTAAGGGACTAAATTTCAATCTGCTAAGCATCAGTCAATTTTATGACAAAGGCTACAATGTACTCTTCAACAAGGACAGATGCAAAGTGATTCACAGCCAAACCAACACAGTGGTTCTTGCGGAAGAGAAGACAACATGTATGTGGTGAATTGGAGAATAGATAAAGCAGAAACATGTTTACTTGTCAAAAATAAACAATCAACCAGCTGGATTTTGCATAGAAGATTAAATCACTTAAATTTCAAGACCATCAACAAATTATCAAAGAACAAGTTAGTTGAAGGCCTGCCAGAGATCACATTCAAGAAGGAAAGTCTTTGTGATGCATGCCAGAAAGGAAAGCAAATCAAAAGCACCTTCAAATCAAAAGCACCTTCAAATCAAAGCCCTATCAATCAACAACAAGACTTCTACATCTTCTACATATGGACTTGTTTGGACCAGTCACACCAGTAAGTGTAAGTGGTAAGAAATACACTCTAGTAGTGGTTGATGATTTCTCCAAGTACACCTTGACCATATTCATGAACAAGAAGAAAGAGACACTCAAGAAGCTGCTAGATTTGCTGAGAAGAATTCAGAATGAGAAAGAACTAAAGATTATCAAGATCAGATCAGATAGAGGCACATAATTTCTAAATGAAGTGATCAGAACTTACTGTGAAGAAAATGGAGTATTAAATCAATTATCAACAGCAGGAACTCCACAAGAAAATGGTGTAGCAAAAATAAGAAACAGAACACTCAAAGAAGCAGTCAGAACAATGATTGCAGAAGCATGCCTACCAAAGAGATTTTGGGCTGAAGCAGCAAACACAACATGCTATACACAGAACAAATCAATCATCAACAAACATCATGGAACAACTCCATATGAGATATGGAATGGAAGAAAACCTAACATTTCACATTTGCACATGTTTGGATCTAAATGTTTTGTTTTGAACAGGAATCAGTTACACACCTTTGATGAAAAAGCTGATGAAGCAATCTTTATAGGATACTCAGACACCAGCAAAGCATTAAGAGTACTCAACAAAAGAACATTGGTGATTGAAGAATCAATACATGTAGTCTTTGATGAACCAAACACAATTGATGAAAGTCTTCAAGAACAAGAAGAAGAAGCATCACAAAGGCAAGTGTCTATGAATACAACTGTACCAGCTACTATTCTGAATCACAATTTTGGAAATCAAGATGAGCCACAAATCATTACAACAGAAGAAGCCCCAGAACTTGAAGCTCATGCAGAACCTGAAGTTGTAGAATCACCAAGTGAAGAACAACCTCAACCTGACCTCAATTGGCTAAGAGATCATCCTGAAGATCAAGTCATTGGAGACATTCAAACAGGAGTTAGAACCAGAAGACAACTGGAGCATATGCTAACATGCTTTATATCACAAGTGGAACCCAAGACAATAGATGATGCAATTCAAGATGCAGACTGGATCACAGCCATGCAAGAGGAACTAAATGAATTTTAGAGAAATGAAGTCTGGTAACTTGTTGACAGACCAGACATAGACAACATCATTGGAACAAAATGGGTATTCAGAAACAAGATGGATGAACAAGGAACAATTGTCAGAAATAAAGCAAGGCTAGTTGCAAAAGGATACTCTCAAGCAGAAGGAATAGATTATGATGAGACATTTGCACCAGTAGCAAGATTGGAAGCAATCAGACTCTTTCTAGCCTTTGCTGCACACAAAGACTTCAAAGTCTATCAAATGGATGTCAAAAGTGCATTTCTAAATGGACTTTTAGAAGAAGAAGTATATGTGGAACAACCTCCTGGTTTTCAACTTAAAGGAAAAGAAGATAAAGTATACAAGCTCAAAAAGGCTCTTTATGGACTCAAACAGGCACCTAGAGCTTGGTATGAAACACTAT